>PVLA01000530.1:0-479577 GCA_004027455.1 Hydrochoerus hydrochaeris | reverse complement strand
TGTAAAACAGTGGGTGCCATGGGTCTCCGGTGGCTCCCTGTCCAACAGGACTGTCTCTGATAGTGATCACGCTCTTTCTTGTCTTACCACTCTGTATGCAGTAACTTATCTTAGCAAGACAGCTGGATCAAAAGAAGCTTCATTCAAAAATCTCACTTTCAGACACAATTACCAAACAAGAAATACTGGGCTTTTTTAAAAAAGATGTATTAGAGCATATTAATTGTACAGAATAATGAGTTTCATCTGTCATCTTCCTGCGTGCCTATAATATACTTTATTTCCACCATTCCTTTCTCCCTTCTTCCCCCCTCCCAATTCTCTTTGTCTCTAGTAGTATTCCTTCCACCTTCTTGTCAGCTCTTTTTTTTGTCCCTCTACATTCTGCATATGAGAAACAACATACAGTATTTGACTTTCTGAGTTAGGCTTCCTTCACTGAACAAGAAGGTCTCCAGTTTCATCTATTCTTCTGCAAGTGACACAATTTTGTTCTTGGTGGCTGAATAATATTTCATTGTGTATACATACCACTTTTTAAAAAATTGATTCCATCTGTTTCAGAGCACCTAGGCTGTTTCTTAGCTATTGTGAAATGCACTGCAATAAACACAGGTATGCAAGTCTCCCTATAGAACGCTGCCATCCTAGGGAATACACTGGGGAGTGGTATAGCCGGATCAAATGGTAAGCGATACTGAGTTTGTTTGGGTTGGAAGGTAAGAAGTATATTGTGCATTTAAGAAGGATATAAATCATTGTACCAGAAGCCCTAAGTGGTAGAATGTGACAGTGATAAATTCTAATTATTTACATCTGCCTGTATCTACACACTAAGTCTCTTCTCATTCTCCAAACTTTCAGCCATGTCTTGCTTCAGCTAATGAAACAAAAGGAAAACAATACTAGTGGAACCCTGAACAGTGCTCATGCATGGAGACATGTGTCTAGTCAATCTTCGGGGAGTCACATGAACAAGGACAAGCTAGCCTTGGGGGATGATAATGGATCATGGCCTGATCACCTCTGTTGTTCCAAACAATAACTAGCCAATCCCCACAAACAGAACCAAATGTCGAACAGCTGATCACAGGCACATGAATGAACCTAGTCAAGTTGAGTGGATTTAAATTGCCACCCAACAAACACCATGCTAAATAAATAAATAGTAGTCGTGGTCAGTTACTATGTTTGTGATCCACAGTAGCATAACAAAGAATAATGTTCTAGTTCATGATTAGCAAACTACAGCTCACAGACTAAACCCACCCTACACTCTTGTTTTTGCATAGCCCACAAGCCAAGAACTTTTTTTTATCTGAAGATGGTTGGGAGTAAAAAAATATCAAATACAATACTTTGTGACATATGAAACCTACATGAAATTCAAATCTCAGTGTTCATAAGTAAAATTTATTTGAACACAGTCACACTCATTTGCTTGTGTATTATCTACTGATGCTTTTGCACATCAATAGCTAAGTTAGACTGTTGTGACAGAAAGTATTTTACCTGTAAAGCCTGAAATATTTACTGTCCCACCCCTCATAGAAGAGCTTGATGATCTTTATTCTAGCTCTGGCTCACAGTTGTTTACATGTGGCCAAAAATAGCACAACCAAAGATTGGCATGAAGAAAGAAAGTGGGTGTGCCCTGCCTTGACAGTCTGTGACTGTTAGGCCACCATTCACACCCAGCTGAGAGCACCCGTGCAAGAGCTCAGGGAAACTACCAGAAGAACAAGGGTGAGCAACCAATGATCAAGACCTCTCCAGCAGTGAGTGAAAAAAGTGTAAGGGAACCCAAGAGTCCCTGTAAGTGAATGTGAATTGGGTTTGCCAGTAGCTTTTCCCCCCTCTCCACCATATTGCAGCTGTAGCAACAGAAGTATCAGCAGAACTCTGGTTTGATGCTTAAATATTTAACTACTGCAGAGAGAAAACCTTACTTTCCATCAAAACAAGTGAGCAACCAAGATTTCTAATCTCCCTACAAATATTCTGCAAGCACAGGCATGGTAAAAGGGAAGACAGCTGACTAGAAACAAATGACTAATGCAACTTTTATGGGCTTACTTTCATAATTTCCATGGTAATGCCCTTGCTTGCTCATTTTCCCATGTGTTCCCTTTTCATTCTTCACTCTTCCTTTTGATTGCTCAAGAAAACAAAGCTGGTCATTGAGACTCATTAAACTTGAGTTTGACCAGCAATGAGGAAGAAGAGAACCAGGATGTTTACCATTGGTTGCTCTTTGTCTCATTGTACCCATCCGATCTTTGACAATCCACTATTTTAGATATGGAAATAACATCCAGCAAGAAAGGACAAGTAGGCATAAAATGAGAAAGAAAAAAAGACAAAGAGGAAAAAGAGAACAAAAAGAAAATGGAATATCAATCCTATTGTGACCTTTTTATACACGGTCAGATATAAAATTTCAACTATCAGAAAGATGACAGAAATGTCATTCTCTATACTCCCAGTTTCAGGAACCAATTTGGTTCTAGAGGTACGCATATAATTGCACAAATCAAGACCAAATTCACCAGAGACTTTGAAGTGCGCTGGCCATTTACATACCTGCACTGACTGACTAGTATGGAAAGACAGACAAGTTTCTCAGTAAAGTTGCTACAACATTCTCTTTATTTTAAACTGAAACTTGTTATTTCCAAGGGCAGATCAAAGTAGGAGGATGACAGAAGCGATCCACCCGCCACCTGCCATCAGGATACACTCGAGAAGCAAATTTAGGAACATAATAAAAATGAATAAAAATAAGTCTGCTTTTTTATTTTCATCATGCATGGAAAACTCTGGGTGATACCCATGATTAAAGATGCCTTCCTAGCACAGCAAACCACCCAACCAGCCGCGTTCTACCTCTTAATGCCCCACTTTTTACATTAGCCAAAATGCTAAATGATTTCCATTTGCTTCACTCCCAGTGAATGAAACATTGGAGCCAGCCTCACACATACACCCAGAACCCCAAAAAACATACACACACTCTAAAAACATTGACCAACAACCACATATTCCTTGCAGTTTTGTGACAAAGCCCAAAGGATGAGTTACATAAGAGAGGACACACCAAGCTTTACAAGACTTTCCTTCCTCTCTCTTTTCTTGTTCTTTGAAATCCCTTGTGCTGTTTCTTCTCTTCCCATCCCCTGAATCTTGTTCCTTGTTCTCTAACTCTGACCTCCCCAGCTTATTGCCTCCATCCATTTCTTAGAAAAAGTTTTACCAATTCATACCTTTACCTAGTAGCCCCTTGCACAAATTAAAGTGATAAAAACATTTTTGGAATTTTCTGGCCTCTTTGGAGAACCTAAAAAGGAAGAGTTGGAGTGGGGGTCAGTATATAATAATGATTTAACACAGCCAGTCAATAAAATGATAATGTGAGCAACTACATTTTGAAATATGTGTAGGGTGAACTACTGTGGCTATTTAAAAATATTACAGAAAATCGCAGATGTACTAAAACGTGAATGAAATGTATATTCAAAGGCTATTTCTTTTCATTTACATTATACCTTTTGCAATAAAGAGAACATATTTCCCCTATGTAAGCTTAGCATGTCTGGTTACTGGTTTTACAGCAGTATGGGGGGGAGGTCCTGATAAATTAAGAGAAAGAAGGCTAGCGTTTCGACACTGCTGAGCCACCTAAAGTGATTTCCAGTGTTTCTCTCTAGCATTCCTCTTTGTAAAAGTTGCTTATAGTGAAATTCTCTGATAGTGAAGTGGAATAAAAGGTCTAAATTGCTTCAGCACAATTTAGCAGGATTTCATTCACTTACCGAAGTATACTTTTACCTACAAGCATGTGCTGCTAATGATGCACTTATCATACACCACACAGGTGGAAAGTGCTTGTGCTGAAATGTTCCCTCTTGCTTTCCCAGAGAGCAAGAATAGGAAACAGAAGTAGAATCCCTTCGTGAAGGCCAAAATGACCAGCTGGATGAAGTTTAACTTCTCTTTGATTATGCTTTTCACAAGAGCAGAGCAGGGGAAAATTTACATTACATATATGTCAGGTCCTTATTATTCCATGCTCTATTTTTGAGATAGCTAAGCACCTTTTCTGGACCAAAGAAGATGACATAGTCAGAAGTATGCTACCCTCTGCATTAAGTAAAATGCTCACAAGGCATTATACATGAGTAGTTGAACTACTCTAGAATAGACTGTAAGGATGTCTGGTACATGTGGTCTTCAGAAAATACATTTAAGCCAGGACTTCACTCTCTTACCCATGAAAACCCTGGCCAATAGTCTTTTCATCAGTGGACAATCAGAAATAACATTATTTCTCATACAGTGAAAGATACTATAGAAAGTCCTGGATGTTCTAAAACATTGGTCTCCAAACTTGTTGAATAGCATACTCCATCAATGAAAAATTTTCAAAAATGAACTGCAAAGGATTATAAATACATCCACTTTTAAATGCCTGTATATAAATGTAATAGAATCTTTGATACTTCTACATGCAAACATAGGAAAATTTACAGAATAAGATAATGGGAATACAGTATTTTTTTTATCTAAAGGAAGGGGGAAAAGCAAAACAGAAAAAAGGGTAGAAACAATACAGAATTTAAAAAAAAATAAACAGTAAGAAATCACCAGTTGATACATTACATACTGTCTTCTTGGATATAGTTGTTCAAGTTACAGAATTAAAGCATACAAAGTGGACATTCAAACAGTGAGGCTGCAAACAGTTCTGTTCACCGATCCAACAAAAACTTAGCAACATGGTTATCGATCCTACACATTTAAATATACATGCAGTTATATCCCTTAGAGCACTTTCTTTTCCTCCTTTTTTTTTCTGGTACCGGGGATTGAACTCATGACCACGAGCATGCAAAGCAGGCGCTTGTGCTGGTGAGCTAAATCCCAACCCCTCCTTTTGCCTTTTAAGTCCATTATCTGTTTAGTTACATCATGTTTCAGGTTGCTCAGTACCTTACTGATCTGTTTTGTTGTTGTTATTTACTTTTTTATTTTTTCTTATTATTTTTTATTTTATTCATTTTATTTTGAAGGTAGTAAAATACAGCAGAACAAGACGGGACAAAGCCAATTGAGGCAGTGCAGTGAAATTGGTACAGAACCTCACAGCACGTTACTGGGATAACAGCAATAGGTATAATAGTACATCTGGTTTTCTTCACAATAGTTGTTCCTTCAATCAGGTAGAGCAATATCGAAGAAAATACCGAAATCATAAAAATAGAGTATTGAATAGAGCAATACCATTGATCAGAACAGAGCAAAACAGAGGTAAAAATATTTGCCCTCAAGGAGATGGCAGAAGAAAATCCCTCTTATTTGCTATATCGCATATAGTCAAACTCACAAGAGATGCTCAGATCTCTGGCTCTCACTTGCTAGCAGGAGGAGGGGATGAGATGGATGTTTGATTCCTAGCCCTCGCGCCGGTAGGTTCACAGCTGCCCACCAGAGCGGTGAGCTGGCTGCCTGTTTTCCCAGCACCCCAAGTTCCAACATGACCTACAATATTTTTAATTGGTTTTTAGGTAATAGCATTTTTGAAAATATGTAATTTTATTAAAATATAATGTTAATGAAATTAATAGTATAATAGTATGTTTTGATAGACTCACAAATGTTTGGTTTAGCACTTTGTAACAGGATTTGAAGTTTTTTTTTGTTTTTAGGTCTTTTTGAGACAAGGTCTCTCTCTATGCAGTTCAGGCTGGCCTTGACCTCACTTTATAGCCCAAGTTTGTCTCAAGCTTGCAAAGATCCTCCTGCCTCAGCCTCCCAAGTGTTGGGATGACAGGCATGTACCACAACTGGCTGAAGATCTGTTTCTAAGTTGTCTTTTGATATTATTTTTAAAGTTACAGAATTTCTCATCAGCATAATCAAATCTCATGTGAATGAAAAAAAAATCACTTTGTATCACTTACAAATCATGAAGCTGGTTCCTTAATTTCACTCAAAACTGTGAAGGTTTTCAGTAACGTTCATTCAGCAAGCAAATTTCCATTTTTTTCTCTAAGCTCCAACAGTTTTTGTTTGTTTGTTTTTTGTCTTTTTGAGACAGGGTTTCGCTATGCAGTTCAGGCTGGTCTTGACCTCACATTGTAGCCCAGGCTGGTCTCAAACTTGCAACATCCTCTTGCCTCAGCCTCCCAAGTGCTGAGATTATAGGAGTGCACCACCACACCTGGCCACCATTTGTCTTTAAATTTGACAACTCCTTCAAGTGTTTTGTCTCAAAATTCCCTCTGAGAGTCTATAAGACAACAGATTTTCATGATCACTCCTTATCTTAATAAACATTGGGAAGATTCTACTAAAATACCACACAATATTCCATAGATCAACTTAGGATAGTCATATGAATTTTTGTGTTATTTTGAAGGAAAATAATATCATCTCCACCTGTGTTAGGTCTTCTCTTTGTTGTTGATTTGTTTTGTTTTGCTTTGCTTTGCTTTGTTTTGTTTTGGAGGTCTAGTTATGTAGCCCTAGCTGGCCTGGAACTTATAATACTCCTGCCTCAGCCTCCTGAGTGCTGAAACCACAAGCCTGTATTCTCAGGCTGCAGGTACATCCTATGGACAATATGCCCTGTAAGTAACATGAGCACCTAATATACAGAACACTAACAATAGTCAGTTTGCATAATTATGTAGAACACGTGAATATATGAAGATGGAAGATTCATTTATCAGTATCACAGGTCTCCTTACGTCTCGACTTCTCTGCTGTGAATCCTAACACACATTTTGATATACAGTGCCTATACTATATACTAAAACCTAGTCTTATTTGTTTTTGACATTTAAATATTATATCTCATATTAGGAGTAATAGCAGAATTTTTAGAAGAAACCAAGATAATTAATCTTTTCATAAAGTGTCATACTGGAGGTTTTATTTTTTTTTTCTTTTCCCTAATTGAAGAGAGAAAAAGGGCAATAAATGTCCCAAAAATAAACAAAGGGCAAAAAAAGTAGACATAACAAAAATATATGCAGGATTTGCTTTTTTCAGTAACATAAGCTGTTCTGCTAAGGATCAATTCTTCACATCATGAAATTTATAGCAATAGAACTTTGCCTACTTCTTCATAGAACTGGCATTAATATAATTCTGTGCTTACCAGAACTGTCTTACTAATACTAAATTCCTATTTTTAAAGCATAGCAATAGCCAAGAAGAGCACCCAAACCGGGGTGATCAAAAGATGCCTGTATTTAAATTTCACTTTTTCCAATTACTTTATGACTGGAGGCAAGGCAATTTACCTCCATATAAATCTGCTTTTTTATTAGTGACATGAAATAGTTTGGAACTCAATACTAACATGTGACTAATTCTTATGTTTTAAGACTTTGTAACTTATTCTAAAGAAATCTTCTTCCATTCTAATTTGTTTGAATATTACAACTAATGAGTATTACAATTAATACATTTAGGAATTGAATGCAGATACTGATATATTTTGACTTCCTTGGAGGACAGCTTTCTGTGAGTATTCCTATTAGAAAGGACCACAGTGGTTTAAAAATATGCTACTGGGGGCCAAAGCATAGTCATTAGCATAAAATAGCACTAAAGACTAGTAGGAGATTTGAGAATCATAGTCGAGGTAGAAGTTTCAGTGCATCTCAGCAGGAGTAACCAACTTCAGGAGAAGAGTCATTTGGCTACATGTGAATTTTACACATCTGTCAACTAAATCAGAGCTCCAAATGAAAAACCTGGTGTATAGAAACATTATGGGGATTTGTGAGTCCCTCTGGAGAATTTTGGGTCCATAAACCAATGAATAGATTACTATGACACATAAATAGAGTATTTCCAACTGTGACAGATACAATCCTGCTCTGGTACTCTTTGTATCATGTTGTAGGAAATGATACTTCCTGTCCCCAGGCCAGCTGCAGAAAATGTTAAAAGATGAGTGACAATATTAAATATGGGGAAAAAATCTGTGGGATAAAGAACTGAACCACAATTGAGAAGACCTACATGTAATCTCTGTCAATACTGCTCAGTGTGATCTTCAAGTTCATCTAACTAAAATAGTCTTAATATACATCTTTACAATACAAATCACTTCAACAGCCAAGATTTATTTAATCTTCCAGCAAATTGTGACACAGTAGGATTTACTGGTATGGAAACTGATACCCTCTAGGTGTCACACAGATGATCAAGGTGCCCCTGAATTCAAATCCAAGTATTCTTTCCACTATGTCATAAAATATCTTTTATCTTTGAAATGAGAACATAGCAACTTTTTCTACTTTTTTTAAAATAGGAAAATACCACAGAACAAGATGGAACAAAGCCAATTGAGACAGTGTAGTGAAGTTGATACAAAACTTCATAGCAGGTTACCAGGATAACAGTAATAGGTACTATAGTATATCTCATTTTCCTCATAATAGTTGTTCTTTCAACCAGGTGTAGCAAAATCAAAGGAAATACAGAACATTACAGAACTTATCAAAACACAATATTGAATAGAGCAATACCATTAATCAGAACAAAGCAAAACAGTGATAAAAATATTTACCTTCAAAGAGATGCTACCAGGAGATCGCCCTTATTTGCTATATTGCATATAGTTAGCCTCGCAAGAGATGTTCAGATCTCTGGCTCCCACTTGTTACGGGGGGTGGTGGTGGTGGTGGTGTTTGAATCTCAGCCCTCCGGTAGGCTCACAGCCACTTACCAGGGCAGTGAGCTGGCTGCTTGCTTTCCCATTGCCCTAAATTCCAACGTGATGCAGATCTCAGGAGATGCTGATGGTTCTCGCCCTGGGGTGGCCGAGGCCTGCCAGGCCACAGCATAGCAACTTTTTAATAAGTTTTGCATTTCATTTGCTCGCTCATAAAATGTTTCTTTATAACTTGGGTGGGGTCAGAATATGACTATAAAAAAGGAACTTACTTGTCTCTAAAATTCCAAAAAGCACTGGTAAGGAAGAAATATGGTATTCTTTGAAAGCACATAAGAGTCAGTTTTTTTTATAGAAGCCTCTTGGGGTGGTAATGCAGGCAAAACCCACACTCCAGGCTTTGGAAACATCTTTTAGGGCACAGGGGTTGAGATCTTGGTAAAAATTCTTAAAGAATGTTTTGCATGATGACAACAACATATGCAAACAACCACATTTCTTACCCATGTTTTAATACAGATCTACTGGAAAATATTATGTTACCCTTTTGAGAAGTTCCATGTATAATTTTAAAGCTTAATAAAGTCAGGCTAGTGTCTTCCCTTTTACTTGAATTAATGAGTTAGTCAGTGCTGTCCAGCTTCAACCTTGTCCACACCTTGGGCAGTGATCTGACTGGAAAGTCATGCTGTCAGCACCTGTGATGAAAGAGAAAAGCTCATCATCCTGGTTAGACCACCTTCACACCAGCTTCAACCCTCTAACTTTCCATGGCCTGTCCACAGATCTACCACTCTTTGGTTCTTTTTGTAGTGTGTTTAGTGACCGTGATTTTTGATCATCAAATTAAAACATCAGAGCAGGCGATCACAACAGTCATGGCCTAAGAGAAGGTCTGGTGGCATATCTTGGAAGATCCCTCTGTGTCCCAGAGCTTCTTGAAGATGCATGTTGTCTCTACAATTTTAGCCATTCCGAAAGAGCAGATTACTAGCATTATAAAGTATTTTTACATTTATAGTGTAGCAGAAAATGCCCCCCACCCCCAGCCAGTATACTTCAGTTTGTTAGTTGCCCAGATAATAGTTCCTGTTCCAGTTCCGGTGGCTCCTGTCTCTTAGAAACAGCTGGTTTCTGTGATGCCTAACTGGTCACTATGATGTTCACTGGATAATGTGCGCTGTAATGCACATTGTGTAATGTGATGCATAGCTGATCACTCTGATCACCAATTGACAAGCCACTCTGCCTCTGTACTTCCTGCTTGCTTATCTTAAATAAGCCCTAGACCACAAGTGATCAGGGCTTGATATTCTGGGAATGATCCTAATCAGTGCCTGTCGATGTAAAATAAATCTGCCTCCAAACTCTGGGTGTCAGTTTTGGTGTTTCTGCCTGCCACTGCAATAGGATGGTTTGCCTTTCTGGTAGATGTCATATTCTTTTCCGGAAATATTTCCATAGAGAGACAGTATTTGAAAAGTCTATTTCTTTCTTTCTTTTTTAAAAGAAAAACCCATTTCTTTAAAAAGTTTGTTTTAAAGTTAATAACTGAAAATCAGATCTTCCCATTAGACTATTGAGATGTTGATTTTAGTCTTTCACCATTTAGCAATCACTCTGCTTTGCAATGTCACATACCCAACAGCAAGGTACTCAACTTCCCCCTGCCCATCTCCCCCGCTAAAGACCAAAGCAACACGTTTCTCAGTAAGAAGCCTAACTTGGGACCCATTTTAGTGTAAAATATTTATAAATCACTAAAAGTTCCAAAAATAATACATCCCATGTAGCTTTCACCTGTTTTCATCCTATGTGATAACATTTTACATAATTAACACAATGTCAAAACTAAAAAATTAACATTTGTATAGTGTACAATCTTAATCACCTTTCACCAGTTTTGACAGGCAGTTGTGTGTGTATGTGCATGTGTATGTGTTTCTATACAGGTGTGTAACTACTGCTATAACCAAAATACAGATCTGTACCATGTTATGATCATATCCATTCTCCCTCACCTAACCCTGTCCCTTGACAACCATATCTGTTCTCCATCTTTATAATTGGTCATTTGGAGAACATGATATAAATAGAATAATCAGTATGTAATATTTCAAGCATAACTTGCCTGGAGATTCATTCCACTTGTTACATGTGGACCAGTGCTTATTTCCTGTTTGTTGCTGAGTAGTATTCTACATACAGATGCAACAAGGTTTTACTTATTTACTTATATATTTAGGTACTAGGAATCAAACTCAGGATCTTGTGCTTGCCAGGCAGGGGCTGTGCCACTGAGCTAAATCCCCAGCCCCAAAGTTAGTTTTATTATTTATTTACACATGGAAGAACATTCAAGTTGTTTCTAATTTTTGCTATTACAAGTAAAGCTGTTTTGAACACACTCTTGCCACCCTATTCCTAGAGTGGCTGTGCCATTTTGCAGTCCCACCTGCAAAGTATGAGTGATTCAGTTTCTTCATATCCTTGTGGGTATTTGGTGTTATCACAAGTTTTTTTTTCTTTTTAGCCATTATGATTCTAACTGAACTGTTTGTTTGTTTGCTAACTATTGAATTTGAGAATCTTTTATCAAATATATATTTTGCAAATGTTTTCCTTCATTTTTAATGAACCAAAAGTTTTAATATTGAGGAAGCCACACACACACACTAAATTTTTTTCTTTTATGGAATGTTGCTTTTGGCATCCTAAGAACTTTTCACCTAGTCTTAGGTCTTGTAGATTTCTCTTGTGTTTTCTTCTAAATCTGTACACCATATACTACACCTCATATCCTAATGCTTTTATCATAATTCATATTCCATACTCTTAGTGTCTTAGCAAAAAGACTTGATACAGTTGAACAATTTTGGAAAGGCATTTAATAAAGGGATGAGTTACAAAAGTGTAGGAAGAAAAATAAGTCAACAATGTGAAGACCCAGCAGGTATAAAATAATGGGCCCCTCATAGGCCTGATGAGGCAAGAGGAAGAGGAAGTACCAAGCAGCTACAGGCATAGCAAGAGCTGGGAACTAAATGCCTGGCAATCTGACAGACAGGAAGCTAGAAAAAGAAATTCTTTTTTTTTTTTTTAATCTCCTACTTCTTGGTAGCAGGGACCAAGAGAGTTTGTTAACATAGATCACAAAGGACATGGTTTCTCAAAAAAAACTGGATTTGAGCTGGGCAAGGGGGCATGTATCTGCAATTCCAGCAAACTGGCAGGCTGAAGGGATCCAAGTTCAAGTTTATTCTGAGCAACTCAGTGATTCAATAAGACCCCATCTCAAAATTTAAAAATTTTAAAAGGCCAGTTATGTGGCTCAGTAAAAAGGCCCTAGGTTCAATCTCCTGTCCCAGAAAAAAAAGAAAAGAAAACAGAAAAGAAAAGGAAGCTGTATTTTAGGAAAAGTATTAGAATTTCTACATTTAAACTGTATATTAGTTTTCCCATTGCTGGGACAAAATACCTGACATATACAACTTAAAGGAGAAAATGGTTTATTTGACATAGTTTTTTAGTCCATGGTCAGCTGGCCCCAAGGCAGGAGAATCTTTCAAAAGGACATGGCAAAGCCAAGATACTCATTTCATGGCCAGAAACAGAACAAGGAAGAGGTCAGTGAGAGACAGACTCTACAAAGACTCACCCACAGTGACCTACCTCTTCCAGTGGGGCCTATTCAGCTGTGAGGATCATGTACATCTCCAGGAGTTTCAAACTGACAATTACCATCAATGGGCACAAATTGTTAAGGTACAAAAATAAATTAAAAATAAGCAAGACAAGACAGAAATGTGAAATCAGAGGTTCCAGCATTAATTCATTAGAGTTTCTTATTAGATTAATGCTGCATGTATTTACAGCATTTAAAACAAATTATGGACTGTACAAAAAATACTCATACTGATATCCAAGTCAGAACTCCAAGCCCAGCAGAAGCTGCACACTACCCATTACACTATTCTCCCCTCCAAAGGCAAGCGTTCCCAATCAGGGAGGTGAAATGGCATTGCCTTCCCCAGATTGCTGGCACTTTCTGGACTATTGAGCAGTAATTAACTTGGTTAGGAGAAAAGAGGAAGTTAGGAAGGGGAGAGAGCCAGTGGTTGGCAGATGGTTGCCATATAGGCATTTTGCCCATGTGGAACAGGATCTTTGCCAGGACAGACTTTTTGTCCCCATGCCGGAGACACTGGGAGTATCAGAAAACAAGCAGGAGCATAGTCCTGAAAACAACAACCAATAGAGAAACATGAGACTGTGAACGAGGACCACTGAGAGCCTCAATATCACTCAGGATTTCAGGTCACAGCTCTCAGACTGGTCTCCAAGACTCCCCGTAGAAACCAGGGCTGGGCTGGTGATCACATCCAAAGAAGCATGTAAGGCTATTATCACATCCGGAAGACAGGTGATCTGAGCATATGGGACCCTGAGAAATGCAAAGAAGGGATGTTAGCACAGAGTTAAAAAGAGTTACTTTGGATACAACCTTTTTATTCATTCATTTGTTCATTCATTCATTCATTCATTCATTCATTCAATATCAGGTTCCCACTAAATGCCAGGCACTGTACTGGGTTCTGGGAATATAGTGTTAAGGTCCAGCTGTCACGGAATTTACATTCCAGTAGGAAATATCATCAAGGAAAATGAAACATAATGGAGATAAGTTCTAAATAGTACTATATGCTGTAAAGAAAATAAAACAGAGTGATTTGATAGTAACCAGGGGGAAAAGACAAAAAGTAATACTACTATAGTTGCAGAAAGATCTCCCCAAAAAGATGATATTGGAGTTGAGACAAAATGATACACAAAGCAAGAAAAGTCTGGGCAAAAGGCAAACAGCTGTAACAAAGGACCTGGGGCAATAATGTTCTTCATTCATCTAGGGAACAGAAAGAAGGTCTGCAGTCCAGTGGCCCAGGAGGAAGTTGCATAGGATGAAATGGGAGGGAAGATAGCAACTGATTCTGTTATCAAAGGGCTTGAAGTGCCCCTGCTTCCGTCCCAGCCTTAGGATCTCACCAAGTATATTATTATTGCTGATAGGAGTGCTCTGTTGCTTCTGTCAAATACTTCAACCAAACAAAAGATTTGTAGTCAAGAGCCTCCCAGAATCAAGAGCATCATGCCATGTTACCTTCGAGCAAATCAGCATAAAAGAATACACGAGCCAGTGTAGTTCCCCAGTGGCGGCTCTACAAGATTTGCCAGCCTTTGTGTGGATTGTGGTCTTCTCTCTCACCTGCAGGGACATGTCCCATAACAGGATTTGGATTGGGCCTAGTGGCACCCCTCTGTACTTCCAGCTACTCAGGAGTCTGAATCTGGAGGGCTTCAAATTTGAGACCAGCCTGGGCCACTTAATGAGACCCTGTGTCAAAATAAAAAAGGGCTCTAGCCAGGCATAGTGATGCCTGTAATCCCAGCACTAAGGAGCCGCAGTAGGAGGATGGCTGCAAGTGGCAGGCCAGTCTGGACCACAAGGGAGACCCTGTCTCTAAACAAACAAAAAAGGCTGAAGATGCAGCTTAGTGAGTAGGCCTTGAGTTTAATCCCCAGTGCCAGGGGGGCCAAAGAAAGAATGACAGGGGGATCGGGGGTACAGTTTCAAGGTCTGCCTCCATGCTAACCGTGCTACACAGAACCAGGACACAACAGGAACATACTCCAGTGCAGCTCTGAAGAAATTTTACCTGGGGCTGAGGCTCAGGGGTACAGCGCTCCCCTAGTGGCTCAGGCAAGGCCATGAGTTCCATCACCCAACACCCTCCCCACTCCCCAAAAAACTTCTAATTTAAGACCCAGCTTTTGCTGGGAACTCCTTTTTCTGATTGAGGAGGATGAAACTCAGATGCTGTGCAGGACAGAGGTGCTGGCACTGAAATGCTGGGTTAACACCTTCAAAGCACACATCTCCAAGAGCTGCAGAGAGGTTGGAGCTACCTGATTCCTGTCCTTTAGAGGTGAGGTTCTTTGACCAGACTCCCTGAAGACTGGAAAGAGGCAGACCAAGAGGTGGGAAATGTCTTCCTTGGTTACTTTCACTGGTTGATGTCACAAGGCTTTCACATCTACAGGGGAGGTTCTCAACACTTAGTCTTCCTTGGTTAACAGACTGGGAAACAGACAGGTCTTCTGGTGTTAGGATCTTAAAGATTTTCCTCTGTAGTTTCTTTGGTGGTCAATTACTAGTGAAATTCTCCTTGCAGCTACCCCAAGCTCCATTGTTACTGAAAGACTGTGTTTAGCTTCTCTTTACGGGCGCTCTCAATGTCTCAGAAATGATTTTGTAAGACAGTGAAAACCATAGTTAGCCAGGGATTTAGCTCAGTGGCACAGTGCCTGCCTGGCAAGTGCAAGATCTTGAGTTTGAGTCCCAGTACCAGAAACAAAAACAAGCAACCAAAAACAAAACAAAACAAAGAACACCCCCCCAAAAAAAACCATAGGTATTCATGAATCTGCTTCCCTTAAAATATTTGACAGTATTTTTAAGCAAACTATAGGCAAATCTCTCCCATCATTAAAAAATAAAGTTCTCACCTCTACAAGCTGCAATTACATGCATTTAGAACTTTGAATATTTTGCTGATTATCAGCACTAGAAATAGGCTCAAAAGAAAAAAAGATCAGTTAATAAGTCTAGTAATCCTCCTTTAAAAAATTTAAAAAAAAAATTTACAATCTTATATGATAAAACTCTTCATTTACAGGGCCCATGGGGCCTGAGCTTCCTTTACAAAGTTACCTCCTCAGTCCAAGCCCCAAAACTGAACAGGCACAGGTGAAGGGCAGATGTCACCCTTCAGCTCACAGGCTCACAATCACGCTGGGCCGGGCTGGCACAAATTCAGGCCTCTCCCAATGGCTTCTCCCTACCCTGGAGAAGCGGACCTTGGAAGGGATCTTGGCAGGAAGCCTTCTTCTCTCCAGAGGCCGCCCGCATCCCTTCCAGGTCTGTGGCCCGGGCTAAGAAAAGTGGAAGCGGATATGAGAGAGAAAAAAGAAATTCCCTGCCCAAGGCCTGAGTGTGGCAAGGAAAACTTCTCTTTTCTTAGCGCTTTCCAGATCCTGACTGGCATCACCTCCCAGGACTCCAAATGCTTCCTTTCTTGTTATAATCCTCTTAAATTCCTTCCCCCTCGTCCCCACCCCCATCCAGCCTGTCCAGGCCAGCGCTCCATCCCCTCTCACCCTTTCCCCTGCGCCCCTCCTCCACTGCGCCGGCCTCAGGCCTGCCCCAGCCGGAGAAGGCTGCGGCTTTCAAGTTTATGGCCCATTCTAGGGGAAAGCCGGGAGTGCTGGGCAGGGCTGCGGAACTAATCAGTTATCCTAACACTGTGGGCCGCAGGGCCAGCGTTTGTGGATGCTAAGGGTCTCTCCCTGCTTATTTTAATTATGAGGGGAAAAAAAAGAAAATCACTTTCATGAATCACAAATCAGTGCTATAACAGCACCCCCATCCACAAAATAACGTATCAGAAAAGACCAGTTAAAGAAAGAAAAAAGAAAGAAAACCTCTAAAGAAATTCTTTGCTTAGTGAAAATAAGTTAATACAATGGCAGATATTGGAAGTGAAAAAGAGATAGGCTTTATGTTCAGATGAGGCTCCTATGAAACCTGCACTAGGATTCCATATCCAGGATTTATCACAAAGCCATAGAATGCAGATCAAGCTACTGTGAAAGGTAAAATACAAAGCAACGGGCAGAGAAATTTTAATCAGGAACAAAGATTACTGTAATCCCCTAATGGGCTGATTTTTGGAAGAAGCGACTTTTGCAGAGGAAAAGCAGTCCTAAAACAATAGAAACGGTATATAAAATTAACTCAAGAAAGATCTAGCTGGGATAGTTTCTAAAAGTAACGTGGTTTTCAATGACCCGCAAAACTCAGCAGGCTTAATTTTCCTAAGGATAGAATTTGAGCTCTTTTGAAGAGAAGGGCTTCTTTAGGCCTCATAAGGCTTCTAGTACATAGGAATTACCTAATTCGGAAAGATTCCAAAATCTACTTTCCTAGTGCTGTTCCCCTCCACGACCCAAGCATTCTTTTTTTTTTTTTTTGTGCTGGGGATCGAACTCAGGACCTGTTTGCCAAGCATGCACTTGCACTTACACTGCTGAGCTAAATTCCCACCCCCAACCCTGGCATTCTTACAGCGTTATTATTCCCATAAAATTTTTTTCCCATTCATTTTTTTCTGAGGATGGGAGATCATTTCACACAAGTAATACAAAAATAAAAATGATAGATCATTACAAGAAATACCTATTTGAAAACATTCATATTGCTTCATCAATGGCATATTATATTACAAGAAAAAATTAATCTTTTTTCTGTTCCTAAGAACTGAAAGAGTTTGCAGGTGTCATCTCACCTAGATGATGCACACATCCACAAAACATGTAAGATCCTTCTGTCCTGACACATATCAAGTGGAATTAGTGCAGAAAAATCAGGGATTATTTCCCCAAAGACTATTCCAAACAGTATGACAGCAAAATAAATTTTAATGAGTTTAACTTCATTAAATAAATAATAAGAAATAAAAATAATTTGTGAGAAATCAGTACACTGATGATAAAGGAAACTGTGAGTTCTGAACCAAAGTTAGAATTGCAGAATTCTGTAGATTAAGACAATAAAAACAATTTTACTACATAGTCCATTTTTGTGACAAAATTTGTTATATTCATCACCACAAGTTAGCTTAGTAGAAAACAGGTCGAACTCTCTAGAATAGACTGAAAAAGTGAACTAGAAAGATAAAGAATAAAGTGTTTTTAACATGGAGTCCAACTCGTTGTTGAGCCAATACACATAACACCCTATAAAGAACAGACCACTAACACTTATGTGATAATAATACTGTAATAATAACAATCTTGCATTTATAGAAAGCTTTTCACTTTGCAAAGTGCTTTTACATTTATTATAGCTTCTTTAATATCCCTAAATAGCAAGTATTCATCTTTGGCCCCTGAGGAAAATGTATTCTTCATTCAAAGGACTCCTGGGCTATCTGGCTTTGTGCAAGAAAACTCAGCCCAAATCAGTGAGTACTTTATTCCCAAGCATGAGTTTTGCTTTCTACATAGCATGATAAAATAGCAAACCCACAGAATGTGAAAGCAGGTTTAAATTGCTTTGAATCTGTGAAAGAAAAAAGCTTATTGAAATAACAAATTGTTTATCTTGGAGATATAATTCTGCAAATCAACAAAATAA
Organism: Hydrochoerus hydrochaeris; assembly: GCA_004027455.1. Classification (NCBI taxonomy): domain Eukaryota; kingdom Metazoa; phylum Chordata; class Mammalia; order Rodentia; family Hydrochaeridae; genus Hydrochoerus; species Hydrochoerus hydrochaeris. The sequence continues at coordinate 461,635 of PVLA01000530.1, read as the reverse complement.
TGCATTTGATGGAAATAGCTAGCTGTCTACCAAAATCTATTTGCCTTATCTTCCCAAGCTAGATCCCATTTTCAGGTACAGGCTGTGGATAGAGTAGAGCCACAGAAAGTGAGAAAAAAGGAGAAATTCCGCTACTTGGCCAAAGGCTTAAAATGCTGGACAAATTTCTGCTCTCCTCTTTTCTCTTCTCACTTGAAGGAAAGGAGGTAGTGTGACCATGCAGATAATAATACCCTAGCTTGCTGGTATAAGCTGACCAAAAGGTACCTGAGTCCTTGAATGACCTCAGGAACCAAGCTGCCCTGGACTGGTCTCCAGTGCTACAAGAGATAAAAATTCATCTCCATCTTTTTAAAGCTGTGCTACTTAGTGCCTGTTTTTAATATCAGGCACTAGACTCTAACTAGTGTATGTTTTTTGAAGATGGAGAATTTTGAACATCATGCATTGGTGAGGACTCAGATAACAAATAAATGATACAGCTCATTGCTATTAAAATGGAGCAAAGTTCACACACCCATGGTGATGTCCTGGCATGATTAAGCTTATGGACTGTGAATGCTTACAGGTTTTAGTAATAGTAACAAGTGAACTTTGATGATATTTTAGAATTAAATACAAAATTTGTTAAACAGAGTAAAGGGAATAATGTGTTTTCAGTGTTTTGTATATTAAGGAGATTTGGTCTTTAACTGAAGATTGTTAACTTTTTGTTGTTATTGCTGAGAATCATATCCAGGCCTTGGGCATGCTGAGCGTGTGCTCTACCACTGAGGTCCATCCCAGGGCATGAAAAATTTTAGCATGTGATAAGTGAGTTAAATACTCAGTCTCAGAATTTTTATAATGATGTCTACATTACTCCAAAAATAGCTTGGAACAATGTAAAGTATATTTTACATACACATCTGACATCTGTAACTGATTGAATCCTTGGGTGCTGAACCTGCAGATATGAAGAGTAATTATAATTTATGTTTACTGTGTGCTCTATTCCACTCATGTGTGTTAATCCATTTTACTCTCACAACCTGTTAATAACGGGCAAGGCAAGAAACAGCTCAAGGGGCCAGGGATTTAGCTCAGCGGCATAAGCGCTTGCCTTGCAAGCACGCAGTCGTGAGTTCGATCCCCGGTACAAAAAAAAAAAAAAAAAAAAAAACCACAAAGAAACAGCTCAGACTGATCTGATCCTCTTAACCACACTCTATTCTGTCTCACAGAAATAGAGAATCATAAAAAGAAAAATAATGAGTAACTTGTTATAAACTGCAGAATGCTTTCATAACTACCTTTGAGCTGCATTTTTGAAGCTTCATGAAGTAAGAAATATGTCTGTTCCACAGAGTAGGCAATATTTGAAAAATTCAATCACTTGCTCAATGTTATATAACATGACACTGGCAGACAGGCCTACAGAATTTGAACCTAAATTCCTGAAGCAGCTGTGTCCTTTTTTTTTTTTTTTAACACCAAGTACAACTATCAGAAAAGAAGAAAGTGGCAAAATACGCCTACATCTTTCCCTGAGAAATTAAAAATAAAAAACAGAATGAAACCAAAAGCAAACAGAAGAAACAACAAAGATCAGAAAACACAATCCCCCACCAAACTGCCAACACCATCCCTCATATAGATGAGCATTTTGATTCTTACATTTTTGTAAAAATAAAAGAGACTCAGAATAGAACAAACAACCTTGATAAAGGGAACAACCGTAGACCTCCAACCCTCCCCAATTCCACGACTTATCACAAACTTACAACAATCGTGACAAAACGACACTGATATCAAGAGAGACAAACCACCAAAGTACCAATATAAAGTCCCAAAATAGATACCCATATAATAGACATTTGATTTCTGGCAAAGATGCAAAAGCAATTAAGTGGGAAAGGATTATACCCTCAATAAATATACTGGAAAAACTAGATATCCTCATGCATAAGACCCAAATCTTATGGCACATCAAAAATTTCCTAAGACATCCAAAAGTCAGCTCATAATGGCTGACAGTAGGTCAGCCAAAGCAAAGGCAGGTATGGCCCAAATCTTTGCTTGGCTGAAGCTATCCTCTGTGTCAAAATAAATGTTTTTTCTCTATCATACTAATGAAACAATGTAATGATTATGCAGGCATGACATTTATTTCACTAATATCTTCTCAAGCACATCCATTTACCTATAAAAGTATCTAGTTTGTCATTCTTTATGGCTTAATAGTAGTCCATTATATAGAAATACCACATCTTTTTTTATCCATTCCTCAGTTGATGGGCATTTAGGTTGTTTCCAAGATCTGGCTATTATAAACTGAGCTGCTATAAGCATTGGTGCACATATATCACTGTGGTATGTTTTTAATTCTTTTGGGAAGATACCCAGAAGGGGAATAGTTGGGTCAAATGGGATCTCCAATCCTAGTTTTTTGAGGAAACTCCATACTGATTTTCACAATGGTTGCACCAGTCTACACGCCCACCAACAATGGAGAAAGGTTCATTTTTCCTCACAGCCCCTCTGGAACTTGTTATTGGTTGATTTCTTGATAACAGCCATTCTTTCTGGGGTGAGGTGAAATCTCAATGTTGTTTTAATTTGTATCTAATGGCCAGTGCTGTTGAACATTTTTTCACATACTTATTTGCTGTTTGTACATCTTCATCTGAGAAGTGTGTGTTTATCTCAGATGCCCATTTTTGGATTTGGTCTTTAAATCTGGGAGGACTGGTTTTTTTGAGTTCTTTGTATGTTCTGAATAATAATCCATTATCTGAGGAACAACTGGAAAACATTTTCTCCCAAATAGTGGGTTGTCTCTTCACTCTGGTGTTGATTTCTCTTGCTGTGCAAAAGCTTTGCTATAGGATGAGATCCCATTTGTTGATTCTTCATAAGTCCTGTGTACTGTGGGTTTTATTCATAAAGTCTTTGCCTACACTAATGTCTTCAAGAGTTTTACCTACTCTATCTTCCAGCAGATTGAATGTTTCTGTTTTAATGTTAAGATTTTTAATGCATTCTGATTTTAACAGTATATGGTGAAAGATATGAGTCCAGTATTTCCAATACCATTTATTAAAGTGACTATCTCTCTTCCAATGAATGTATTTGGCACCTTTGTCAAAGACAAGGTAGCTTAGTGTGTCTGCAGTTATTTCTGCATCTTCTAATCTATTTCATTGATTTTCAGGTCTATTTTTTGCCAGTACTACATTGTTTTTATCATGGTAGATTTATAGTATAATTTTAAGTTAGGGATTGTAATGCCCTCTGTCTTGTCTTTGTTGCCCAGGGTCACCTTTGCTATTCTAGGTCTCTTCTGATTCCAGATTAAATTTTAGGATTATTTTCTCTAATTCTGTAAGCTATTGGAATTGCATTGAATCTGTATAACAGTTTTAGAAGTATGATCATTTTCACTATATTGGTTCTTCCTACCCAAGAGCACAGGATATCTCTCCATTTTCTAATATCTCCATCAATCTCCTTTTTCAGAATACTATAGTTTTCAATGTAGAGGTCTTTTACATCTTTCATTAGATTGATTCCTATGTGTTTTTTTTTTGAATGTTATTGTAAAAGGTATCATTTCCTTGATTTCTCTCTCAATGAGTCTATTTGTATACAACAAGGCTATTGATTTTTGAGTGTTGACTTTTTAACTAGCTACATTACTAAATTTACTTATTTTTTTAAATTTCTTTTATTTTAAAGAGAATAAAGCAAAAGAGAACAGAACAAAGCAAATCAGAACAGAACAATACAAGCAACACAGCACTTCACAACAAGACAACCAGACACCAACAGTAGCTACCATAATGTCTCTCTTCTTTGACATAATTGAGCACACCTTCACACACAATAATATCAAACATAACAAAATGCTATAAAACCGTTCAAAAGAATGAAAGCCAAATGACAGGACTTCAAAACCAAATAACAGGAAATGAACAATGGCTACTATAATCTCATTTTCCTCAAAAGATTTGTTTCTCACATAATAAAATCAAACAAAACACAACAGGATAGAATCAATCAAAACAGAAGAACAAAAGCATGGTTGGACTTCAAAACAAGATGATAGTAAATCAGCAGTGGCTGCCATAATGTCTTGCTTTCTTCAAAATAGCTGTTCATACCATCACACATGATAAAGTCAAACAAAACAGAATAAAACTCATCAAACCAATGAATGAAAGCATTATAAGACTTCAAAGCAATATAATAAGAAACCATGATTACCAAAAAAAATCCCATTATATTCAAAATAGCTGCCCCTACCATCTGACAGCATAAAATCTAATAAAATAAGGCAGAATAAAGCCAAACCTTAACAAAATTGTGTAAACATTGCAAGAGTTCAAAATAGGCAATAAGAAATTGACGCTAGTTTCCATCCTTCTCTCCCAGGTGTTTCCTCCCCTTTGCTCTTACATTAACTATTTTGCTTTTGGATCCCATTAACTCCTTCTGTTTCTTATGCTAGGGTTCACATGTATGAGTTTGAACTGTTTCAGCCATGAACATGATCTGCAGTTGCATCTATTTACCTACAAGAGCCTTGAGATTATTCTACTTTATAGCTGGGTAGCTTTCCACTGCATGAAAATACAATATCTTTCTTATCTATTCTGCAGTTGATGGGCAAGTTACTCTTGCTTTTTTTTTTTTTTGTCTCCTGTCACATGGAACAATTGTTTTTTCTCCTTTGATTTTCAGTCTATGAATTTCCTTTCCAGTTAGATGTGTTTCTTGTATACAGTATATCGATGGATCTTATTTCTTGATCCACTCTCCCTGTGTTTCTTTTTATTGCTGAACTGAGGCCATCTACATTAATGGTTAAAACCAGCATACATTGGTTTGTCTCTGCCCTGCTATCCTCCTGATGTTGGTCTTCCACTTTTCTCCTTCATTCAATTGCCTATCTTGCTTGGCACCCCTCTTCTGCTGCTGTTTCTGGAAACATGGTCATGTTTATCTCTCTCTAGAATATCCTTTAGCACTCTTTGTAGGGTTTGTTTAGTAGTCATAAATTCCTTCAGTTGTTCTTTATCATGGAAGTATATAATTTTTCCATCAGTTTTGAAAGATAGTTTTGCTGGGTAGATCAATCTGGGTTGGAAGTTGTTTTCTTTCAGGGTTTGAAACACTTCACTCCAAGTCTTCTTGACTTGATGGTTTGTGTTGACAAGTCTGCTGTGATTCTGATTGGTTTTCCTTTATAGGTGATCTGTTTCTTTTTTCTAACAGCTTTTAATATTCTGTTCTTGTGCTGAATTTTTGAAATCTTAATTATTATATGGCTGGGTGTAGATTTACTTTGGTTAAGGCTAGTTGGAGTCCTATATGCCTCACTTATCTGCACGCCAGATCCATTTCCCATGTTTGGGAAGTTTTCTTCTATTACTTCTGTGAATATCCTTTTAATTTCATTTGTGTTGATCCCTGCTTCTTAGCTGATACCTATCACTCTTAAATTATGCTTCTTTGCCTCATCTTGCAGCTGTTGAGCTATTATTTCCTGATTCCTTGTTATTTTTAAGAGACTTTTCCTTTCACGATCACTAGCTACAATCCTGTCTTCAAGGTTTGAAAATCTATCTCCAGTCTCTTTCAAGTGGTTGTGCCACTTTCAATTGAATTTTTAACTTCCTGCATCTCTTTGAATCTGTTTCATGCATTGTAACTCCTTTCTACATTCATTCAAGGTTTCTATCATTTTCCTATGTTCCTCTTTATTGTCTCTTTCTTCTTTAGACCTGCTGAACAATTCTTTCAGTATGTTTGTGATTTCTTCTTTTACCTGAGACATTATTTCTGATTTGACTGCTTTTACAATCTCATGAAGTTGTTTCCTTACTTCAGTTGCTCTCCTCTCAGAGATTTCAGGTATGTGACTTTCGTTTTCTTCCATGACCATATCTCCTAGACTTATTGCGTGTGGGCTAGAGGTCTGAGTTTGCCTTTTGCTCCTTACTCTTGACATTCTTGTGGGTTCCTCCCGACAAGCTGGTTGTGGGATCCAAGGCACTTCCCATGTTGGCTGCCCCTAAACAGTGTAGGGGGATGGGACAGGCACCTGAGTTCTTCTAATTCCAGATTTACAGGGAGGTAGTAGGGTGTGGATCAGGCCCCTCCAGAGCTATGCAGCTACACTGGGGCTTCGCTGATGATCATGGGTGCATGTAGGTGGGGTTGCTTCTCTCAGCCTGTGTGTCTACACTGGGACTCCCATGATGGTGGCAGACATACAAGGGTGTGTTTGTCTGATTCTGCTTGTGGATGATGGCTATCTGAGGTAACCAAAGGCCTCAAATGGTGGCCTACGGATACCCAGGGCTTACCTGACTGTGTGTCCGTGCTCCTGCTGGCTGCCTGCAGGAAGGAACCTTCCTGTGGCAGCTCCCTGAAGGTGAAGGTGGATCTGCTAGTTCTCTCAGTTCACACTGGCTAAATTTGCTTATTAAATCTAGAAGTCTTTTGGTGAAGTCTTTGGGGTCTTCTAAGTAAAGTGTCATATCATCTGCAAATAATGATAATTTGACTTCTTCCTTTCCTGTCTTTATTCCTTTCATTTCTTTATCTTCTGTAATTCTCTTTCTTAATTGGGTTCTTCTTTGGTTTTGGAATCAGAGTAATGCTTGCTTCCAGGAATGAATTTGGGAGTATTGCTCCCCTTTCAATTTCACTGAAGAGTTTGAGAAGTAGTAGTGTTAGGTCTTCACTAAATTTCTTGTAGAATTCAGCACTGAATCCATCAAGGCCTGGGCTTTTCTTTATTGACAGATTTTTAATTATATCTTAAGTTTCATTTATTGATATTGGGTTGTTTAAGATTTTCATATCTTCTTAATTCAGCTTTGGAAATTCATATGTATCTAAGAATCTGTCCATTTCTTCTGTATTTCCCATCTTATCAGAATATAAGTTTTCAAAGTAGGTATAGATGATATTCTGGAGTTCTACAGGGTCTGCTGCATTTTCACCTTTTGCATTCCTGACTGCATGGATTTGAGTCTTTTGTTTCCTTTTTTTGATAAGGTTGGCCATGGGTTTGTCAATTTTAACCTTTCAAAGAACCAACTCTTTGATTCATTGATTCTTTGTATAGTTTTTTTTAGTTTCTAGTGTATTAATTTCTAATTTTAACTTTTTTTTTTTTGTACTGGGGATCAAACTCACAACCTCCTGCTTGCTGGACAGGTGCTTATACTGCTAAGCTAAATCCCCAGCCTCTAGTGTATTAATTTCTGCTCTGATCCTTATAATTTCCTCCCTTGTACAAGCTCTTCATTTAGCCTGCTCTTCTTTTTCTAGAAGTTTAAAGTTCTACATTAAGTTGTTTGTATGTGCTTGCTCTGTTTTCCTCATAGAGATATTTACTGCTATAAATTTCCCTCTTACGACTGCCTTCATTGTGTCCCAGAAGTTCCAGTACATTTTATTGTCATTATCATTCAGTGTAAAAACTGTCTAATTTTTCTTTAATTTCATCTGTGACCCATTGATTGTTCAATAGGGTGCTATTTAATTTGCTTGTATTGATGAAGTTTTTGTGGTTTCCTTTGGCATGGGTTTCCAATTTCATTGCACTGTGGTCTGATAGTATCCATGGGATAACTTCAATTTCTTTCCCTTTACTTAGGCATGTTCTATGAGCCAATACATGGTCTATTTTGGAGAATGTCCCATGTGCAGCTGAGAAGAATGTGTATTCTGATGTTGTGGGGTAGAATATAGACATTGACTAAGTCTATTTGCTCAAAAGTTTAATTCTAATATTTCATCATTGGTTTTTTGTCTAGTTGACCTTTTTGTGACAGTGGGTATTAAGGTCTCCCCGTACAACTGTATTAAGGGTTATTTGATTTTTTATGTCCATTGATGATTGTTTTATATAACTAGGCGCACTGAATTTGTTGTATATATTTATGATTGTTATTTCTTCCTCTTGGATTGTTCCTTTTACCAGGATGTAGTGACCTTCTTTATCTCTCTTAATCAGTCTTGGCTAGAAATTAACTTTATTTGCCAATAGAATAGCAACCTCTGTTTTTTTCTGAATTCCTGTTGCATGGAATATTGTTTTCTATCCTTTAACTTTCAGTCCATGAATTTCTTTTTGGATTAAATGTTTCTTGTATACAGCATATTACTGGATCTTGCTTCTTGATCCATTCTACCAGTCTGTGTCTTTTGACTGGTGAATTGAGAACATTAACATTAGTAGTCAAATCTGATGTGTATTGATTTATCCTTGTCATGTTATTTTCCTATTATTGGCTCCCCACCCCCTTTATTTCTTTTTACTTTCCCTCTACTTGTTTGCCTTCTCTGGTGGATTCTTTCTGTTGGGATTCATGGAGCTGTAGTCCTTATTATCTCTTTCTAGAATGTCCTTCAGAACATTTTGGAGTGCTGATTTGGTAGACATAAATTTCCTCAGATGTCCTTTGTCATGGAAGTGTCTTATTTCTCCCTCAATTTTGAAAGATAGTTTTGTGGGATATGTCAATCTGGGTTGAAAATTGCTTCCTTTTAGAACTTGGAGTACTTCGCTCCAAGCTCTCCTTGACTTGAGAGTTTGTGCTGAGAAGTCAACTGTAATTCTGATGGACTTTCCTTTATACGTGATTTGTTTCTCTTCCCTAACAGGTTTTAGGATTCTATTCTTGTGCTGAAATTCTGGAATCTTGACTATGATGTGTCTGGATGTAGATGTTTTTTGGTCATTGTTAATTGGAGTTCTATATGCCTCACTTATTTGTATGTCAAATTCTTTTTCTCTACCAGGAATGTTTTCTGTCACAATATCTGTGAAGATGCTTTGAATGTGATTTGTGTCATCTCCTGCTTGTTCAGTGACTCCAATTAATCTTAAGTTATTCTTCTTTGTCTCATCTATCAGCTGCTGGATTGATTTCTCATGTTCCCTTGGTAGTTTTGAGAAACCTATCTTTTCCTGGTCACTAACTGCAATCCTGTCTCCAATGTCTGAGATCCTGTCCTCACATTGGCCTAATCTGTTTCAAATACTTTCAATGGAGTTTTTATTCTCCTGGATATCTGCTTGAATCTGTTTTATGGATTCCATTTGTTTCCTATGTTGTGCTTCCATAATTTGGTTAAACTCATCTATTTTTTTATTTGTGTCTGCTCTAACACCACTAAGCATGGGATGTGTTTTGGTAATCTCTGTAGTTATTTGAGAGATTATTTCTGATTACATTTTTTCCAGAGTCTCATTTAATTGCTTTGTTACCACTTCAGAGAACCCTGGTAGGGGTTTTTTGGATTTTTCCATCCATTGCCCCCTGGGTTTGCCTTTGGTGAACTGGGTATCTGAGGTTGTGTTTTGTTTAACTGTCTTCATATATTTTCAATGGAATGCAAAACAGTTATATACAATATGTAAGACAGTAGTATCTCAATTATGTCCTCAAGGATTAAGATTCAAAATGTATCAAGGGAAAACAGAAAAGTGGGAAATGAGAAAGGGATTACAAGTAGGTTGGAGAACAAAGATGGTTCCCATCAACTTGGGGAAATTAATGCAGAAAACTGAGGGAAAAGAGAGCTGGGAGAAATAAAAGTTAGAACAGAACAAAACCACACCCAACAAGGAAGTTAGGAACCACACTCACATTCAAAAAAAGAGAGAGAAATAAAAAACAAACATGAATAAAACAAACAAACAAGGAAAGAAGAGAACAATAACAAAACAAAACAAAAAATATAGTCTACTTCCAGGTTTGTCTCTGGATTCACTAGTAGCCTGTAGAGACAGTTTCCCGAATAGTGCCACTGTATTCCTGCCAGCCAGGAGTTGCTTTATGACAGAGTAGCAGAAAACCTTAGCAGGTCTGTCCTGAGACCAGACTCATTGGGCTCACTGCAGTCCAAGTAATGTCTGCGGATCTGCATCCAGCTAGGAGCTGCCGGAGGACGCCAGCAGCAGTTCTGATTCCAGGCTTATCTGGCCAACTCCAACATGGCTCCTGGCCAATCACTGCCTTCCACAGGAGAACCGAGTCCTCTGCACTCACCACCAGTTAGTACAGTCCTCCACTGCTGAGTCTTTTTACAGAAGCCCTTCGGGTTGCCAGCTGCCACCAACACTGTGACCATGAGTTACCAGGTACCAACAGTTCCCCTCATGCAGTGAGTCTGGCTCCAAGTGAAGGCACCACCAGCCTTGTTCTTCATTGAAGTTTTTCTTTTTACTCTCTCTGCGGGCTTCAATTCAGACAGACTCTTCCTGGGTCCAAGAGACCCACCTCTTTCCTTCTTATCTTCCCCACAATGGTATATTCCTGCTGTTAGAGTTTCCAGCGCAATAGAAAAGCAAAAGTACAAAAAGAACAGGTTTTTTGAGGTGAGGACGTGGGAAGAGCACACAACCGATGGTGGCTGGGCCGTCTCCTTCGACTGGAATATGGGGGATATAGGACATATGTAACCTTTGACCGGGGGTGGAGCTTAGGGCAGGCATTGATGACACTGGAGGAACTGATTGGAATTCTCTGTGCAAACAGGAAGGGGAGTTGCAATTAGGGCTGAGAAAGAAGCAGGAAGTGGTAGGTGTTCCTGCTTTGGCTTTCTGCCACGTTAGAACACCACCATAACTGTATGGTAATTTATACTAGGGCAAGGACTTTTCACCTGTGTCTAGATGGTGTCTCTCAGAGAGGCTGTTTTCTCTGCTGCCTACTACTCCACTATCTTTCCAGAAGTCTGTCCTTTTTCACTTCAAGGAGTCATCAGAATTTTATTTGTCCCTGTTATGGTTGATACATTGTGTCAACTTGAGAGGTTTAGAAGTTTAACTAAGGGACTCCAAAGGCAGCCAGGATACTTACTTGGTAAACTTCCTGAATCTGTGCAAGAGGAGAGCACAAAGATGGTGTGATTGCTACATCCAACCTGGGGAGAAGCCTACTTAAAATATAAGGGAGGAGAACAGGCTTGTTCTCTCACCTTTTTGCTCTTGTTACTTTGCTGTCTTCTGCTGCTTTGAAGTGTTACCCTTGTGCCATGCCACCCTGCCTTGGAGCCAGCTGATTATAGACTGAAACCTCCACGAACTGGAGCTAAATAAAACTTTCCTTCCTTAATTTTAGGTATTTTGACCCAGCAATGAGAAAAAAGTAATCAAAACAGTATCCAGTTAAGTAAGACCTCCTATTTATGGTTTTGTTGTTATTCCCTACTGCTTCTCTAACACACAAAACAGAATCTGACACATAGTTGAAAGTGACTAAATATCTATATTATAAATGCATAAAGGAATGAATTGAGCCTTGAAGGTTGAGTAGAATTTTCACTTAATTTGCAGGTTTGGTGGCAGGGGCTCAGGGAGATAGTCACCAAAACTTAGGAAGGGTCTTGTCCCATGTGTGGAGAAGCCATTTGATGGCTGAGCATCTGGAAAAGGAGCCTAGACATATATACCCCACCAAAAATAATTAAAACATTTGTCTTCAGAAAAACTTGTACCAGAATGTTCATAGCAATAACATTATTCGCAGTAACCAATGTGCAGAAATTACCCAAGCATCCACCAATAGATGCATGGATAAACAAAATATTATTAATATTATTCATCTAATAAAAGGCATGAAGTAGTGGTAATGTTTCACCATACTTAAACCTTCAAACACTATGGCAAATGAAAGAAGCCATTTCTGAGGACCTCATATTATGATTCTGCTGATATGCAATGTCCAAAGTAGGTAACTTTAAAGACAAAAAGTAGGGTTGCAATTATGCTAAGGAAAGTGGGTGATGGGAGGCTTGAATGGTGATAGCTGAAGGAGGTGGGTTTTTGGGGTGAGGGAGACAATAAAAATGTTCTAAAACATTGTGGTGATGGCTGTATACCTCTGCAAGTAGATGAAGAACAATTGAATTATGTAATAGGTGGTTATTACACTGTGTGGTTTACAACTCACTAAAACCATTACAAAAAGAAAAGTTAAGAAAGCCTTGGAAAGCCAGGTGTGGTGGCACACACGTGTAATCCTAGCACTTGGAGGCTGAGGCAGGAGAATTGCTGGGAGTTTGAGGCCAGCCTGAGCTACAAAGTGAGTTCAAGACCTGTCTGAACTGCATGGTGAAACCCTGTCTCAATAAGACAGAGGGGGTGGGGTAGAAAAAGAAAGAAAAGAAAAGAAAAGCCTGGAAAAGAGTAGATGTAGAAATAGTATTTATGTATGTGTGTGTGTCTCCATAAAGAGATCCCTTTTGGGTAATTGTCTGAGTTTTATTTCTTTCTTTGTTTCACAAACTATAAATCTGGTTTCCTGTAATGTTTCTCTGAAATCTTTCTAAATACCAAGGAGTTAGTTTCCTTGCTGAAATGACTTTTAATTGGTAGTCTCCATTGCTATGCAATGGATTTTTTAGTAGTTGACAAAGATTCTGATTTGGGCATTGGTCAGTTCTTCCTCTCAGATATGGACACATAGAGGTCAGTACTGTTTATTCTACAGAAGAATATAGTTCATTTTCACATTTGACTTTTTGGAAAATCTTACTGCAAGTCAAACACTTCTGTGGTCTCTGGAATTCTTTAAATAGCTACTCAGGGTATTGATTCACTGCAAGAGTAATAATCATGTGTGGATTACATGTCACCTGCTATGCTGTGCCTAAAGGTTATAAAAACAGGTCTCTTCTTTGAGGATATATCAATTAGAAAAGAAAATAGTCATAAAATAACTCTATGTGAGGATAAAGCTGGCAAAACACAGACAATGGAAGTCAGTGTAACAGAAGGAAGAGGCAACTTTGGGAGTGTGCAAGCCTTCAAGAATGCACAGGATGTGACCCAGAGAGGCATTTCAATGCGAGCAGAGCACAGAACAGTGCGTGGGTGAGTTACATGTCCCACTACAAGGTAGTGGAGGTCTAGATGGACTAAAGATCTCATTTACCCTTCTCTATGAGTATCTTCTCAGTTCAAATTCTACCCCTCTCTGGTTCATGCAGGCTACCAAAACTTTGCCTTTCCCACAACATCAAATAATTTAAGAAGGGAACACAGTTGGTGACCTTGTGCTCTACTTCATGTGTCTCTTATTTTTATACACTCACAATTCACTCACACACACACACACACACACACACACACACCCCGCCACCCTGGTGCTTGCACCTGCTAGACAAGCACACTACCACTACCACAGGGCAACACTCCCAGCCCACAATTCCTTCTGAGAGAGTTCCCTTCAATTTAAGGGAACTACACCTGGAAAAACTCAACCAGTGAGGCATCCTGTGGACTATGGTGCCCCCAAATATCTTTCAACCTCATCATGATGATAGCTGTGTAATCCTAGGGTCTCCATTTGCTTCTTTGGTAAACTTACTAGCACCAATTTTCCTATAAGTACCTGATTTTTTACTTCAGCGAAACTTTTGTGCTCATCTTGTTTGACAGAGTTAAGGTTTGCCTGTGTTGGACTGAACTTTTCAGCTATACTGCTAGGTCAAATAGTAGTCTTCAGCCAATAATTACCTCACATTTTAAACTTTTAAAACCTAAGAGAGGATTTAGTTCAGTGGCTCAAGTGCTTGCCTGTGAAGCGCAATGTCGAGACTTTGATTCCTGGGTAACCCCCCAAATAAACAAAACTATAAGTGATTGAACATGAATATAAAAATGACTATGAAGCACTAATATTAAAAGCACAATCTTACTGGGTCCTTTAATTCAATTTATTAATTTTTCTCATGCTCCCTAAAAATGAGTTTCACGCAGTCATGCAAAATCATTCTTTTTTCAATCATATTTCAGTTATACTATCACTCCTGCAAAAATCATCAAGTGTGAGTCAAAGATTTATAGACTATCTTTTTAAGAAATAACTTACTGCATGCACTAACTAAAGTATTACAAACTTCATAAAAATCACCTGTACCAATGCTTTCTCTGGCTCATATGATTTTAGATAGTTTTAGTTCTTTAACAGTTTTATAGATTCACGCTTTGACAATGGAAGGATAAAGGAACAAAGACATAAGATGCAAAAATGCATTTAAGGGGGATAAAATAACATATAACAGTACCTATATTAGTAGTAAGACTGATGTTCGAATTCTATGATTCAAAGATTAAATCTTAAATTTTAAAATGTTATTATTTTAAATTTTTATTATTTTAAATTTCAAAATGAAAAAAATAACCTTTTTAAGGAATAAATTAGTTTTTTTTTAAATGTTGTGGGTTTTTGAAAAAGTCTTTCTTAAGTGCACTGATAGCAGTGCGACACAAAGTACTGCACCAAAATCTGTCAAGTGACCACAGAAACAGGCTTTCTGATACTTTGAGGACACAAAAGGGTAAAAGTGGATTGTGATTAACTTGACTGCTCTACTTGAAATGACAATATTGTGGTTAATGCAAAACCACAGTATTCATTGACTTCTCTAGGTCACTTTATAAATTCAAACTATTGGTCTCTCAACAAAAGATAGATGGTTTAGTGAAAATAGATCAACACCATGTGTCACTGTATGAGGCAAGAACTTCAAAGATTCTCCTCCAAAGGCTTATGAATTATTTCCCAGGATTGCAAAATCATAGCTAGGGATCTGCCAGTAAATCAGAATAGTTTTAGGAAAGATTATACATTGGGATCAGGCTGAATTTTTTGAATAATTGTTTTTTGATTTTGAGATATGCTCAGTCACTTTAATCTAGTATCTGTGTCTTAGAATGTGATTGTTGTGGTTGTTGCCACTTCGTTATAAATGAGAAAGGTATTCAGTCATGCTGAATGAGGACATTTATATGTAAATAGGAGCTGTTTTGTGTTAGCAATACTACTGTTCCTGGGATTGAACTGTATATGATTTTCCAAGTGCTACACTAGATGCTACAAAAAAAGAGAAAGATTTAAAAAGAACCAAAGACACTATGTATTTTGAATATTAATGATTTTCCTATTTTATGTCCAATATGTTGTCTTCAAGAAAGGAGTAACAAAAGAAATAAAAGGGCTCTATGTTACATAAATAATTCCTTATATTTATCTAAATCATTATTTTATAATGATTATTTAAAGAAAAGTATTTCCACCAAAATGTTTTATGAAGCACATCTTCAAGTCCCAGTGTTTAATTAGGTTCTTTTTCTAAAATGAGATAAATGCTGTCTAGTGTTGCAAATCAAATCAGTCTCACCTTCTAACAACATAACCAGCAGTGATAGCAGTTAAAAGTGACATAAATAAAACTCATTAGACCTAGATACAAAGTTAAATTATAGTTCATTTTGAAACTTTTAGATCGCATGTTCATCATTTTAGATGCTCATTAATTCATTTAGATATTTACTTATGTTTTCTATGTGCAAAGCAGAATAACACACATTGGAATGAAAATAAAGAGATATAAGACACGGTCATTATTCTCAAAGAACTTTCAAACCGATGGAAGAGACAGGCACGTAAGTTTTAAGAAAGACTAGTGTTATGGATTGACAACTGGTGATCAACTTAACGCCATCTGGATTACATCAGCATGGCACTGGGCATAGATGTTTCACCTGAAGAAAGTTGCCAGCATAAATGGAGACAATGGAGAAGGAGAAGCTGTTCAAGCTAGTGCGTTAAGTCATTAATGGTGTTGAGGCGTTGTGGGTTCTCCTACGAGTTGCTGTTTGAGCCATTGGTTCTCCTGGAGGAGCTTTGGTCTTCACATTGAGCATTGCTTCCTGGCTTCGGAGGGGAAGATGTGTGCAGCTTGCTCTCCAGGATGAACTCGTCACGCTGGCTTCCTGGCATGTACTCGACTGTACTTGTCATCAGAGGAGCTCGGGACCTCCGTGTCACTGAGGATGGCTGTGGTGCTTTTCAGGACAGCCCTGGAGTTGTGGTGAGTGTGACTTCTTGGCTCCAGCGTAGAACCCTCAACCTACCAGCACAGCTCCTTCACCTTGTTGGCATAGACTTCCTAGTTTCCACTGCTGACCTTTGGGCCTTCCCAGCATAGATCCATAAAAGAGACTGGCATGAGTTCTTCTTGTGGGCTCTAGACTTCCAGTTGGACTCATGGGAGGCATTATCGTGAGTGGTCTTTATCTGGACTCATGTGGGACACTGCTGTGGGATTCAGGCCCTTGGTTAAACATTCTATGTCTTTAGTGATATGGATAGATTTCCTGCATTTTCTTGAGTTACCATCATAAAAGTAATATTATAAACTCCAAGTCCTGACTCTAATTGTTCTCTGCACAGCCCGACTACAACAACTAAAATCCTACAGACACCATCCTTGACACACACTTGTACACATCATTTAGATCTTGGTGGATTTCAGATCTCTTTTCATGGGGAGCTAATATTTCAAGTTTCCATTATGTAATGTTCCTTTAAGAGTTTTAAAAATTATTAGAGCTGGGCATGGTGGTACATGCTTCTAATGCCAGAAGTTGGGAGGCTGAGTCAGGAGGATCACCTGGAGCTCAAAACCAGCTAGAGCTACATAGTAAATTTGAGACCAGCCTAAACTACAAGGTAAGACTCTGTCTCAAAAATTTTTTTAAAAAATTGTTAAAATAATGTGAGATATCTATTATTAAAATGTAAGTAATCAAATAATGATCATTTTGCAGCTGAAATTTTAGAGTTACAATTTGGAGATTTTTATGAAATCTAGGATTAAGGTATATATTATTATTTCATAAAAATATTCTGCATTGAGTAGATGAAAAAGATGTGGTATTTTTACACAATGGAATATTACCCAACTATAAAAAGGATGATCTTGAGGCCTTCATAGATAAATGGAGACAACTTGATACTATCCTCATTAGTGAAATAAATAAGAATCATATTTATAAATATTGCATTGTGTCTCTAGTGTAAAAGGTGATAAGAACTATAAGAGTATAAAACCCAAAATGTGTAATTGCTATTATAAAAAAGAGAGGAACGGGTGGCCTCTGGGGGATATGGCTGCGTGTGTGTTTGAGTGTGTGGATGGCCATGTTGCTGAGTCTTTGTCGGATCTTTTGGCAGAGCTGTTTGCAGTCTCACTGTTTGAATGTCTACTGTGTGTCCTTTGGTTTTGTGACTTGAGCAACTGCATCCAGGATGACAGTGTGTGGTTTGTCGACTAGTGATTTCTTGATTTTTTTTTCTCTTTTTTTCTTTTTTCTTTTGTAATTCTGTATTGTGCTACCCTTTTTCTTTTGCTTTTTTTTTTCCTCTTTGGATAAAAAAATGCATAACTGCTATTGTAAAAAAGAGAGGAAATGGGAAGTGCTATAAAGGATATAACTGCATGAATATTTGAGTGTGTAGGATTGATAACCATACTTCTAGGTTCTTGTTGGATTGTTGAATGGATCTGTTTGCAGTCTCACTGCTTGAATGTTTACTTTGTATGCTCTAATTTTGTAACTTGAACAGCTATTTCTAAAAGGACAATATGTAGTTTATCAAGCAGTGATCTCTTACTGTTTATCCTTTTTTTTGAAATTCTGTAATATTTCTACCTTTTCTCTGTTTTTTTTTTCTCTTTAAATAAAATTTTTTTTTTAAATACTCTATATATTTGGGAGGGCAGCACCAGGAATGAAACTCAGGGCCTCACACACGTTAGGCAAGCTCTCTACCACTAAGCTACATTCCTTAGCCCCTCCATATTCTTACTTGCCAAATAATTATATTTTCAGTCACAATAATCCATAACTGTTTACATAATAAAGGAAAGTAATATTTATTATATTCCTAAGTATTAGTCATTTCATACAGCATAAAAAATAATATATATTTTTAAAAATTATCTTACTATTCACAATTTTTGAGACATTACATAATTTTTTCTTTGGTGAGTACAAGTTGGGGAAAATGAAGTAACTTTGGGGAAATTACCAGTGGGTGAGTGAAGTCCAGCCAAATCCTATTATACCAATTGATAACATTCCCTAGACTTCATAGTAGCCTCAGGGGTGGAAGAACAGTAGGAAAGTCATCATCATCAGAGTGAGACATGGCGGCAGAGAAGTCACACAATCTTCAGAGACAATACTGGAGGGAAGATGCAGAAAAAGTACTGGCTACTATTGGCTAATACCTTCTCTGTAGACACTAAGCTGTACAGAGAACAGATCTGCTGCATTATACTTTAGGTAGTTATGATAATTTCTATTACTTAATCATCCAACCAAATAAAATTGATACTACTATATTACCCTTGTACAAACAAGGAAACTAACTGAATATTGGAAGGTTAGGTAACTTGCCCAAGGTGAGCATGGACAAACATCAACATTCAGATCACTGTACTCTAAGCCAGGACTCTCCACCTTAACCTTTTCCCTTAGGGGTGTAGCAGTCACATACCTCACAGTGGAACCCCAGTATCAGGAACTGCAGACAGTGGACAGGCCAGAGCAAAATAAACAAGCTAATGAAAAATCATTATGGACCCCTAAAGGAGATCCCCTATTTCTCCTGTTTATAGAGTCATAGAGAACATGGGACAGACATAGTACAATGTTATGGAGAAGTATAAAAATTTATATTTCTCAACAATTTCCAAGGACTATGCCCTGGAAAATTAATTCCAGTCTGTTACTCACTTGAAAATTGATATGCATATCCAACAAGACAACTGTCCTATCACATAGAGACCCATTCATGAAGGCTAAGATTGTTGTTTTTCAACATTTTTCATATGTTTATTTGCCATTTATATTTCTTCATCTGAGAGGTATGTCAAAAAGGCTAAGATTAGCACACAGACTGTCTCCAACTTCCAACCATTTGACTTAATGAATTTTTAATTCCATGGTTGTACTAGAGCAACACACATTCAGTAGAAACCATACTTTGAATTTGTATCCATTCTCAAGGTAATGATAAACACCATGATACTCTTTCATAAAGTCGGGTAGTGGCAGCAAGTCACAGTCCCCAGTCAGCCACACCATCATAAGATTGAGCACCATACTGGAGTGTGCTATGTTGCTAACCCATGATGTTCAGCAGGTTAGGTATGTTAAATGCATTTTTTGACTTATACTTTCAACTTATAATGGGTTTCTCAGGGAATAACTCCATTAGAGGTTCATCTGTATTTTCCACATGGCAGAGGACCCTAAAGACAATAAAGGGACCCACAAGGGTTGCCACTAGAAAGGGTAACAACAAAGCATTGCAATTTCTGGTGAGAGGGTTTTTGTTGTTGTTATGTTTTGTTTTGTTTTAAAAATAATATCAAAGAAATCTGCCTGCAATGAGCTCTCAAAGAGAGGACAGCAAAGGTCCAGTTGTGAGGTTCTTTGTTCCTGGATAAACTGGGATGTACTGACCTAATTCAAGTTTAATTCTCTCTGGGCATATCCAGGTGCATTTTCTTTGGAGAGCTTTCTGGACACTTGCATTATGTCTTTGATCACACCATGTTATAAGTGTGGAGGGATAGATGAATCGCCTAATGGATGGACTGTTTGAAAGCCAGAACCACATCTTTTCCTCTATGGGTGCCCAGTACCATGTAGTATGCCTATTATATGAGTAATCCATAGTCACCGAAAGAATACATAAACAAGTAAGCCAATCAAAACAATTCAGCGTGGAAAACTCAGAGTTAGCCTGTAGCAATCAAGTTAATCGAGCCTTGTAGTAGTTTATGGTTCAAAAATGCCATCCATTGGAGACATGAATTTATCACTTACGGTATATTCAAGCTTTGAAAAAAATTGTTTTATTATCTGTTCAGCCACAATTACGATTGTGCTAAAATGATTAAGTTAAAATGAACTGAGACAAATAATATTGCACAATACAGTACTAGACCAGAATGAAATGTCTTTTAAAGACCAAACCTAGAGAGGCTGGGAATTTAGCTCAGAGACAAGCACCTGCCTGGCAAGCACGAAGTCCTGAGTTTGATTCCCATGCCCCCCCCCAAAAAAGAAAGGTAGTGAAGAAAAAGCAAGATAATAGTAGTCAGCAGTTAGTAAACACCTAAGGTGAACCAAGCATTTGCTGATATGTCTCATTTTTATTTCATCCTCAAGACTATTCTACCTGATCATATGATTTTATAGAAAAACCAGTGCTTAGATAGGCCAAGCTATTGGTCCATTATCACATAATCAGTATGTGGGAGAGTTTATTAAAAACCAGGAACATTGGTGGCATTGTACTCTGCTGCTAAGACAGAAAAAAGGTAGAATAAAAATCAAAACATGAACCACTTCTTTGTTATCACTTGTGTCTGATGAATTTTTATAATAATCATTATAATAATTTTTATAATGATCTCTAACTCCCTAGAATTGAGTTTCTGAATATTAGTATTCTCAGGAATGGCAACCTGAAAATGACATTTTGATTTTGGAAATTAAAAAAAAAATCCATATTATATGGGAATCTGGCTCCATGGCAGAACACTTGTATAACATGGAGAAAATTGTAGTTCAGCCCCAGGAATTCTTCCCTCACAAATTGTAAAGTGTACATATTGACAATGTTGGAAGAGAAAGAGTAGTTTGAGGGTATTTCCTCAAACCACATTGTTGTTTTGCTTTGTTGTTTTGTTTTGTTTTTAAGGAATTTCCTTTTCCCAGATGCTAAGGCATGGACCTATAACTCCTAGCCACTGTGGAGACTGAAGCAGAAGGATTACTTAACTCCAGGATTTCAAGGTCAGCATGGACAGCATAGCAAGAAAAAAAAGAAAAAGGAAAAGAAAGACATTTCTTCAAAATTGATTTGTATTTTTACCAACATAATACATGTGTATGTGGATGGAATAAAACTCAAGTACTCTTAGGAAATTTCCCATCCAATTCTTACTGTTTCAACCTCTGACAATCCTATACTCCAATGCATACTTTTATTTCTTTCTTTACTTATGAAATACATATTTTTAAATTGTATATATGGAAAATTTTAATATATAACCTACTGGTTTCTTTTAAAAAACACTTGTTTCTCTTCATCCATCCCACATAGATGGATCAAAAATTTAACTTGAATTAAAAATAGTGTATATTTTATTATAAGTACATTTATATTGTTTATGATGAACCAAGGGGCAGATTTTCATTATGCTTCTTTTCTCATTTACTGTTTTTTTCTTCTGGAGTTGATTTAGTTTTTTAATGTTCTTTACTGTTTGCCCCTACATGTTATAACAAATTATGTCAAATATCTATCCATTTTTAGAAATGTATGCACGTTAAGTAATTTTTTACTTTTGCAATTTTTATTTTCTGAAGATCTCCATCCCAAAACCTCCTGTTGCCATTAGCACTGATTACTCTCTCTAAAGGTAATACTCATTTGTCATTCTTTCGCCATTCTTTGGTTGGATTCTGTTTATTAGGTCCCACGACTACTTATTCCTTGTTTTGTTCTCTGACTTCCCTTTGCTGCCTAATATTCTTTCATTATGACTTGATAGGTTCCTGGAGAGGAGACAGAAAAGCAGTAACCTGCTGTTGTTAAACAAGAAATAACCTAAATCACGTTTTGTTTTGAGCCTATTTACATTGTGGTATTTTTTGATAACAGGACTAAATTCATTGCTTTTTTGATTTAAAAAAAGGGGGTGACTATTATTGCAAATTAAAATTAAATCAGCACTTGATATCCAATTGCATAGTTTATAAATATAATTTCATCATATGGCTGCTTGCTATATAGTTATATATCTCTCCAGTGGCCTGCAATTGGCTAAGGTGATGAAAAGCATTTCTTGCTAGTTTTCAGAGCTTGTATAGATTTAAATGTGTTTGGATAAAAGTCAAGGTTCAGGCAACTTTATTGTCTATAATACATTTGTGTTTCCATGTGTAAAGATTTTGTTGCATTCAGTGGTTTCTTCCTCCATTAAAGAAATATAACAGAATCCATTTCATCATAAAAGGAATTTTAGTACCATATGTGCTCATAAAATAGCTTTACATTTAGTTTTTGATCAAAATATTAGGTAGGTATATTCACCCGTTAAATAATAGGTAGACAGGGGCTGGGGATTTAGCCCAGTGGCATAAGCACCTGCCTGGCAAGTGCAAGGTCATGAGTTCAATCCCCAGTACAGAAAATAATAATAACAATAATAATAATAATAGGTAGACAAATTAGACACTGAAGATAAGGCAAAAGATAGATTTTGCTGGAGAGAATCGTGCTGAGGGTTGAAACCAAGACCTCCTGATTGTTAACCAGGCAATCTACCACTGAGTTACATCCCTAACCCTTTAGAAGTTTTATTTTGAAACAGAGTCTCACCAGGTTGCCCAGACTGGCCTCCAATTTGCAATCTTTTTGCCTCAGCCTGTAGAGGATCTGGGAATATGGTATGTGCCATCACAATGGACAAAATAGGAATCTTTAGGGAAGAAAAGGCTTTTAGCTGGGTGTGGTGGCACACACCTGTAATCACAGTACTTGGGGAGCTGAGGCAGGAGAGTCACTGCAAGTTTGAGGGCAGTCTGGTCCACACCGTGAGTTCAAGACCACCCTAAACTATATAATGAGACTCTGTCTCAAAAGAAAAAAAAAAAAAGGAAAGAAAAAGAAAGAAAGAAAAGAAAAGAAAGGCATTTAGTTTCTATAAGTAAAGTTAAGCTCTTTTTAAATTTTTTTTTCCTTTTAAAAATTTTTTTAACATGAATAATAACTACACCTGGGGCAGGGAGGGGATAAAGAAATGGTGTTGAAATAACTATTACTTCAATAAATTATACAAAGTTCTTATAGATACTAGGTATCATATAAAAGTATACTGTACATCGTTTTTAAAAAATTGACTAGATTATCTTAGATTAGACAGCAATAATAATACAAATGAAGGTGCTTCTTTTTTTTTTTTTTTTTTCCTTTTGAAACAGGGACTTACTATGTAGCTCAGGCTGGCCTTGAACTCACTATGTGGCCCAAGCTGGCCTTGAATTTTTGGTGATCTTCCTGCTTCAGGTTTCTGAGTGCTGGGATTATAGGCCTGTACCACCGTGCCCAGCAAATGGAGGTATTTCAGGATAATGAGATAATTAAATGAGAAAAATTTTTCTATATTGAGGGTATTTAATCTTGTTCACTTTGGTCCCATTCTAAATTTATATAAAAATAAGTTAAAACTGGGTAAGGTGGGCCATTCCTTTAATCCCAGCACCCAAGAGGCTGATAGAAGGGTACATAGGCTAAAACCAGTCTGGGTGACATAGTGAGATTCTATCCCTAAATAAATAAATAAATAAATCATTAATTAAAAACTATTTTTTCAGAAAAATTACATTATCCATTATATCATTATTGAAAAACCAAACCATATAACATGATATCTCTTTTGACAGTGTGATATTTAGCATTAATTAATAAAGTCAATTTGCTATTTAAGGCTGCCGGTGCACAAGGATAGATATTTCCAGGATCATGAACAAGAAAGGAAAGGAAAGGAAAAGAAAAGAAAAAGAGTAAAAAATCGACTCAGAAGAATTCAGTATATGGAAGCAAGGAAAGAACCAAGCTCTCAGCTATAAGACATGTAACAAGATTTTTTCCTTTCTTTCTTCATGATCCAATATAACAGAAATCACTATTTCTTCTTTAACACTTTGCAGTCATAGAGAATTTCAGAAGGAAGACACTACAAACTTGTCACCCTATATTGTACATTCAGTAGCCATAATTCCAACTGTTGAGTCAAATGATGGTCATCTGTCCAATGGGCCAGATTATGACTTTATTGTATTTATTGTCTTTCTCATCAGGGTGTCTGTTGTCCATTTCCTGTTGTTTGAAGTGACTGTACCCACAAAATTTGGGGGGTTCTTTCCCCTTCATTTGTTGAACAGTGTGATCTCACTGCAAAGCTAGCATTGTGGGTTAATTTTTTTAATTGCCAAAGTCCATGACTTGATACAAGACTCATAATCTGCTTTTTGTGTGAATGGTCACTTAGACTGCCTCCCTGCCAGTCTTGCCTAGTATTTTAAGTTGTGGCCTTATGACTTCTACCTGGTTTTGCGTGAATTATACAGAGTTCAACTCAGACCATTCTTGGTGTCGCATTGATTGGGTTTGTCATCTCATGCAGTTGAACAGCCTCTGCCTTTTCCATCTCTTCCTAATATGCATAACTAGTGTGAGGTCTACCACATGAGAATGTTGGGTTTTTAACAGTTGATTATGGACTTCACATTCACTTAGAATATGTAAGAACATGAAAACCTTCTTGGACGGACAAACTTCAGGGCGGGTCCTATGATCTTTACCTCCTGGTAGTCATGCCTTTGTATCACCTCCCCAGGCATGCCTTGTGATTTGTTCCTAGTCAAAGCTGATGAAAATCTCCTGGAGTAACAGTACATTGAATAAGAGTTCATATTGGCAGCACATCACTCTGACCAGTGGTAGTGAACCTATGTTGTGTGTGCCATAGCTGACCATTGATAATCACTGAAAGCTCTAAAAGGTTCACCAGCAGTGATGTAGACACTTCCCTTGCTGGCTTGATTAAAAAAAGCAGATACAGGGTGCAGAGCTGCCAGTAGCCTCTAAAAGCTAAAGGAAGCCTCCAGCTAATAGACAAACTAAAGGGCCATTAATCTTACAGCCGCAAGGAAATCAGCTCTACTAACTGCCTCAGTGATGATCTTAGTGATGATCTTCTCAGTGGATTCCTCCTCAGTAGATCCTCCAGGTGAGACTTAAGCAAATCAATGTTTTGACCTCAGCTTGCTAAGATCCAGCTAAGCAAGGCTGGAAAAGAGACTTCGAGACAATAAATGTGGGGTGAGTTAATCTTCTAAATTTGCAGTCATTTATTAGATAGCCACAGAAAAATGAACATACTTTTATTTCATGAGTGAACACAAGAAAAAATGTATGAAATGAAAATATAGAAAACTTATTTTTGTAATGAAGCCACTAGAGCACAGTGAACACAAGGAAACCTGAATGAACAGACAAGAAAGATGTCGAAGCTGTGATGTCCTTATCTGGAGGAGCTGCTGGATCTGAGTGTGCTGCACACAGCACATGGACCTCCCATGGTGGAGGATGCCGCAGGAGAAGGCACTTTAATGATATTGCAGAAAGATGTGCAATGATTGTTTGACCCTTTCAGTATTTCTTCCACCCTATTAATGATGCCAAAAACTGATTTGATCTCGTGTTCATATAGTATTAATGATAGGAAGCACATTTCCTTGTGTGTCACCCCTGCTCCACTTTAAGGATGACAAAATTGAGGCACAAAAATTATAAGTGGCTTATCTAAGTCATACAGACACTTGTAAGTGACAAAGCCAAGATTTGGACTCTGAGTTGTAGAATCCAAGTCTAGATCTCTTTCTGCCAAAGCACAGCTATATCCATACATCACCTTAGAGCTTCTCTCCACCATTTTGGAGCTTCTCTTTCATTCTTGGATTGTATGGTAACTACCAAGGCTCGTGTTGATTACTGTTTCAGTCACTGTTACAGATTTAGTTTCCCAGAGAAAAGACTCTGAAACAGAATGTCATGCAAGAAGAGGACTGAGGGAGGCTTTTAGAATCAATACTCTATCTGGGTGCGGTGGTAACACATGTAATCCTAGATAGGTTGGGAGATGAAGGCAGGAGAATTGCAAGTCTGAGACCAACATGCAACTTTGTAATGCCGTCTCAAAATAAAATTATCTTTACATTTAAAAAGGGTGGGTCAGGGATTTAGCTCAGTGGCTTAAGCACCTGCCTGGCAAACAAGAGGTTGTGAGTTTGATCCCCAGCACAAAAGAAAGGAGGGGAGGGCTAGGTTGGTGTATGCCTATAAACCCAGCACTTGGGAGGCTGAAACAGGAGCATCACTGTGAGTTCAGGGGTTTAGCTCAGCAGCGTAAGTGCCTGCCTCAAAAGTGCGAGGTTGTTAGTTCAATCCCTGGTACAAAAAAAAAAAAAAAAAAAAAAAAAAATCACATGTTCTGGGCTGGGGATTTAGCTCAGTGGCATAAGTGCCTGCCTGCCAAGTGTGAGGTCGTGAGTTCAATCCCCAGTACCAAACAAACAAAAACAAAAAAACAAAGGAGGCTAGGGTTGCTGGGTGTGGCAGTGCACCCCTGTAGATCCAGCACCGGGAAACGGAGGCATAAGAATATAAATTGGAGCCCTTTCTGGGCAATTTAGTGACTTAGCAAGACCCTGTCTGGTGTAATTTGCTCCCTTTACAAAGACCTGGAGCCATTTACTCACTTATCTTACCTGGGTCTCTCACACTGGTATTTGAGCTTGTCACCCTTTAATGAAGACCTTCAGGAGAGACCTAGAGAGGAGCTGCCTAGACAGCCATAAACTTCCAAGTACACCTTAAATAGCACATGACTGAGCCTATGACTCTTCACTTAAGCTGCAGGTTAGACTCATCTCTCAAAACTCTCTTGGTGAGCTTTCAAAAGTCTCACTGTCCAGGCCAGACCAATGAAGTCAATCTCTGAGAGTCACTTTCATAAATCAGGATTTCTAGAACCCTTTCAAGAGAGTATGAAATTACTGCCAAGGTTAGGAAACACTGAGACTTGAAGGGAGAAGCCACAGGGTTGTGACAGCCTTGTATCCAGATCATACATGTAAGTCCACAGAAAATGAGTAATGACAACCAGCAAGCATCTTAGAGATGTTTTATTGCAATGCTTCTTAGGCATTTGTATAGAATATGTTGGTATTATTAAGAGTCCCACCTCCTTGGAATAGGAAAAAATCTGAGTTACTTGAAACTGATGTTTCCATGTAGATATGGCTGGGTTTAAGTTTAATGACTCCCACCTTGTTGAAATGTACAGTACTGATAGCTGACACAGTGATCTTCAAATAGCTAAAGGATTTACAATTTTTCCCAACTATTAAGAAGTACTAAAATACTTTTACTTTATTTTTTATTTTTGGTCATGCCAGGCATCAAACCCAGAGTCTAATGAATACTAGGACAGCACTTTACCACCGAGCTATATCCCCAGCCCCATATTTTCTCTCTTATTAAGCGTTTTAGTTGGTATTAATGCCAGCTACAGCTGCTCAACCTTGTGTGTATATATGGGAGTGGGAAGTATGTGTATAGAAATTAATTTTGCTGTTGTTGTAGTTATTGTTTTGAGACAGGGTCTCACTATGTAGCCCAGGGAATGGTGGGGCTGGTGTCAAACTCTCAGGCCCACCACTTCCTGCTAGAGAGTCATTATGTATGTTAAGTTTCCTAAAGGAAGAAGTGGTCCATGACATTGTTTGGTAAAACACTGTCAGATCTAAAATATAAATTTGAATTTCTAAATAGAAAATATCTTCAGAATGCATGTTTCTCCCATAATTTGTACTTTGTATCTTCCTAGGAAGTTGGTTCAGAAGCTTTAAATTCTGTTTGATTGCTACTGCCCCAAACCCACTGAATAAATCAAAAATTTCTGGACTTAGAAATTAGAATTAATGCAGTAATTTTTCATCAGTATTACTGGAATGGTTCTGACAACTTCAAACACACTTACTCAATACAACACTCAGCAAAAAGAATGCCCAGACTATCTTTGGTGTTGTCTCTACCAATCCCAACTCAAAATTGAACAATTTGCAAGGAACTAGCCCAGTCACCAACCAATAGAATAACCATTAGATTTCTTTACATTCAAGTTCCTTTGGCAGATCTAAGCCATTAATACTGAATTAATAGAATTTGCTGCTCCCAAACACAAAAGATTCCACTTATGTCCACAGGATTATTTGGGAAGTCAACAGATTAACACTTATTTGGAAGGAAACCTAACAGGAGCCTTCCAACTGGATACTACTGTCTTCATCCATTTACTATTTTTAGTGATACAAATGCTCGCATATGTACACTCAGATATCTAACATGCGTACACCCAGTTATCTAACAAGCTATTTGTATATTAACAAATACAACTTTTTTCATCAAAAATGATTTTTATTGGTACATTTTAGGTATGTATAATAATCACATTCATCATGGGAAATTTGTACCTGTACATAACTTGATTCTTTTCTTTAACAAATACAATTTAAAGTAGAATAATTAAATAGGAACAGAGAATAAAATAAATGTTTCAATGACCTTTTAAGCAGAAAAGTTCTGCTCTACAAACAAAGGGGAGAACAAAACAGTGGCATGCTAGTGCTTGTACCAACTTGCTGAATGCACGATGAAGCCTTCACCAGCCAGCCAGTCTCCCATCTCTTCTACCCCGAAAAGTTTGAAAAGAATGGACAGCTGTAATGTCCTGCCTGAGATTCACTGGTGAATGGAGTGACAGATGTAGGGCTAGGGCCCCAAAGTGGGCGAGACCTCTTCCCCACCAAACAAAAGAAAGAGACAGTCACAGAGCCCTATTTACTTCAATAAAATTTTTGTTTAAAGGCAGTTGCCTTTTTAAATACTTAAGATACTGGTAAAGGCACTGTTTACTAAGTAGTTCTCAGAACACCATTTTACCGATAATCCAAGCAAAACACTAACAGTTTTTCCCAAAGTCACTGGCATTATCTTTTCATTCTAGTTATACTTTACCAGCTATATGTTGTATGCTATAGCTCTGTCCAAGAGCTGCTCTAGGTTCATCTCAGGTTTATGCATCAAAACTTGAAAAGTAGGGTAAGGAGTATAGCTCAATAGTACAGAGCTTACTTAGCACATACAAAGTTCCACGTTGGAATCCCAGCACCACAAAAGAGAAAAACAAGCATGGTATATGAACAATTTTTATTTCCAGAATGTTCCACATCTGTTACATATATTTCTTATAATGCACCAAAGGCCTCTGCTTTTGTCTTCTTGTCTCTATTGACCTGAAGTAATGATTTGTGCACGCTCACTGAACACATTTTATTCTCTCCCATATGTTGTGATGAATTCTTACATTTTTCTTCTACCCAGGGACTGTAAAATCTTGAAATCAGGTATCACATAGCTTATGTTTGTCTAGAATAGATGCTCGATATCTAGGACAATTTACTACCACCATCACCACTACCCCCACACACACACACACACACACGCTGGGGATTGTGCATCTTGGTTTTCTGTTTATTTTTTTTGTACTGGAAATGGAACTTAGGACCTTGTGCTTGCCAGGCAGGTGCTGTGCCATTGAGTATACCCCAGGCTTTACACACTGGGGATTTAACACAAGGCCTTCACACCAAGCTACATCCCTAGCCCTTTTCTATTTTTTACTTTAAGACAAGGGTTCACCAGGTTGCCCAGGCTGAGTTTGAACTTTGGATATTCCTGACTCAGCTTAGCAGAGTACATAGAAATGTATCTCTATTCCTGTCTACAATTCACATATATTATCTCATTGGGACCTTGGAGACACTTAGAGTTGGCAAGGCAGTAATATTTTCATTGTATGTACAAGCCAAGAGGCTCAATTGGATTAAGCAATATGTCACTTAACCTAACACAGAAAATCAGTGAATTTAGAAATAGAAACCAGTTTTACTAATTTATAATTCGTGTGGATTTCATTATATGTGATTTTTCCAACTGGATGAAAAAGCCTATCAATTTTGTTTAGAAGTAGTTTAAAGTCAGTTTCCTTCAGTCAATTAGTAGTAAATTTCTCATGGGCAGAAACAATAACCATTAGTTGTTGTCAAAGAGCATGTATTATGATGTATTATACACCACAACATATTGTTGTATTATACATTATAAATATGTTATAATCTAAGTGTACAATTTAGATTATACATTTCTAAAGCTTAAATTCTGATTAAGTCAATTCATACTGTAGTTCTTTAGTAAGATTAATATAACTGTCAACATTTTTGTATTACCTTGAAAAATAGCTTTAGAAGATGAAGACTTTATTGAAATATTAAGACTCATGTTTTAAAATGTGAACTATATAAGAATAAAAGAAAACATTAAATTATATTTAAAATAATCAAAATACAGTGACTCTGACCCAAGGAGGTAATTATATGTATAAAATTTAGTGTTCCCATTAATTTTACATGAAGTTCTTTGAATTTCACACCTAACAAACTGCAAAAATTCATCTACATTTACTTATAAGATGATTTTAAGCTCCAGGAATTTCATGCAGTTAGAAGCTGACTTTTTATTGAACAGAGAATAATGCTAATGAATGAATATTAAGTACAAGGCACTAATTCCACAGAGGTAAATATGTAATTACATACATTTCCAAAAGTGGGATAAATCACACATTAAGTTATGTAATAATTTAAGGACTTGTAAGAGACAAGAAGATGTACTTGATAGTCTTCAGCTAATTATTTTAATTAACATGTCTATATTATAAAAACATGAGAATATTTTAAAATTTAAAATGTACAAATATTCAATACAAGCAAAATATGGCTCTTTAAAGCTAGTAGTGAGTCATCACTGGAAAGATTAGAGACTTTACTTTAAGCTACCCATAAAGACAAAGTCTAGACATTCATAATTATACCAATTAATTTGCCATTTTGTTTAAATTATGTAAATTGTCTACAGACACTTCTCAAAGTACATAACTGCCAATGCTATTTTCACTTTGGTCAAGTCTACACTAGATAGCAAAATGAAGTGGGTAATTAGGACAATTATTCTGATACTTTAGATCAAACATTCATTAAGGTAAAAGCAGATTGATTTTTTTGGTTTGAATTGAAACATAAATGTTCTATTTTTAGCCCATAAGCATGTCAAGATGGTATTGTTTTCAACTGTTTTCCAGATCTGATTATATAATTTCTTAATCAGTATCTCAACATTCCCAAGGTGCCTAGATTGTAGAATAATATTTCACAATTTTTTACACTAGAGCCAGGGATGTAGCTCAGTGGCACCAGTGACTGCTTGGCAAGTGCAAGGTCCTGAATTTGATTCTCAGCACCAAAAAAAAAAAAAAAAAATTGTTTTTACCATTACTATCTTAAATCTCATTTCTTAGGTTCACAGACAACACTGTGAACTTATTCAATGCAAAATAAAGTTACTTTCATCCTTTCAAAACTCAACAGTGACAATGTATTTTTATGTTAGCATAATGGCTATGTTTTTCACATTGGCGTCATGGTTATGCTAACATTATGGTTAATAATATGGTTATACTGCCATTATGGTACGGGGGGGGGGGAGTCTTTATTAGTACTTAAGGGTGAAGTTCAACATTGTTTACAACTTACTTTGACTGGATGAGAAGTATATATATATGTACATGAATAAACAAATAATTAGCTTCTTACATCTAGCCTATCTGATATAGTTCCATTTTCTTAGAGAGAAAATCTAAGAAAACCTAATAGTCACAGAATTTTAACAGTTGGTAAACCTAAGCAAAGAACATACAAATGTTCTTTTGAAATTAAGTGTTTCATTGTACTATTATTTCCATTTTTCTGAGGGTTTGAAATATTTCAAAATAAGGAAAATGTACATTTTATGCTTCACATAAAATAACTAATAAATATTCAGTATCCATCAACCCCCACGAATATGATATGCCTTAAGTGTGAAAGTTCTTCAATACCTCATTTCTTAAAACCATACTGCGAAATCTATACTAAAAGATTCTTTCCAATAGGCCTTAAGTGAGCACTTTAAAATATTCCCAAGGTTTCCCATGCAGGGTATAGTTAAAGAGCATTCCACTTGAGATCCTTGCCTGAAAGGCCCTATAGAATTGCAAAGTATCATTATTAAGCAAATGTTCCTGGGCCCTTGGGTGGCTCACTTAAAACACATTTCACTGTATTGAATATTCAATGCCAAAAGCACACTGTTCAGTGTTAAGATTTGCAATTTAAACCCAGTTGGGAGAAGTAAAAGGTCTTGTAATTTGCCTATACTGTATTGCATTGATGTAGTACCTTTCATTGATAATTAAGTTCCAAAAATATGACTTAGGTTGCTTGAACAATGGAAGAAAGCTAACCTTTCTATTATAGCTTTAGCTCTTGACTTCTTGTATTTAAGATTACAGATGCTCCATTAAATCGATTTTGTGTTTAATCTCCTCTTGAAAAACAGTGAATGCAAGTCTCCAACTTTCTTCCCTTTGAGAAAACCCAAGTATTTGACAATGAAAACTACAAGGTTCAAACTAGATGATTAACACCGCCCACTGTGGATAAGAAAAGTTTAGCCGAGTCTTTTTGGTAGTTTTTCTCAACTCTCTTTCTCCCTCACCGGACAGGGATGTTAAAATATATTTCACATTGGATTTTAAAATAATTTTTTAGAGGAACCAGATTTGCGAGAACAGAGGTAGGTTTGGTAATAAAATTAATTTCCTTTAAATACATAAATACTTTCAAAAACGTTTCCCAATTGTAAAATTGTGGTCTTTTTTCAAGTTTCATTTAAATGTCATCTTAGTTCCCTCATTAAAATATAAAAAAATACAAATGTGCAAGTTGTAGGATTGAATACAAAAATCAAAAGTTTATAAAGAAGAGAAAGCGGGAGACAGCCATTAAGTCAAAAGGAGATCAGTTCTCCGATCAGTGCTGACGACCCATCGCCCTGCTTTTTGGCTCCTTCGGGAGGGGAAATGGCCAGCTGGCCTGCAGCCTTCTCCGATCCTCGTTTCCGCAGCCTCCCCAGGATCAGTGGTGTGGAGATCGCTGCCAGCATTGGGTCAGTCTCAAACTCGGGGCTTCTGGTGAGAAAACCGAGTCCACATTCAATGAAGAACTTATCATCACAAGAGGTAAAAACCACCTTGGCAACGAGAGCGTGCATTTGGGATGCCTGTGGGAGGTCCTGTCTGCTCAGGCAATGGGAAAGGGTGGCGAGGATAGTCAAAGGGGGATACCCGGTTCAGCCACAGCAGCACCACCCGGGAATCTGTTAGAAATGCAAACTACCGGGCTTCCCCGCCCCCCCCACCCCCTCCGACATATATAAGAAGAGACCGCAGCGAGGCCCAGCAATCTACTTTGCAGCTAGCCCTTTCTGCGATTCTGATATACAATCACTGCCATAAAAACGAGAATATAAATTTTCTAAAGGAGCTTTAAAGTCCAATCAAGTCCCGAGGGGGAGGCTCCCAAGCAGCGGGTTCAGCCGCGCCCGCCCGGGTGGGGTAGGTCCCAGGCCGCCTGACCCGTGCGCGACCCGCCCCCCGCCCGCTGCTCTGGGCTGGGGCTGGCGGGCCGCACCGCGGGTGTCAGGTCGGAGGCCCCGGGCGCCGCAGGCCCCTCCCGCGGCCGCGCGTGCCGGCCGCAGCCCCCTCCCGCCGGGCCTGCCCCGAGTCCGCCCCGAGGGCGGCACCTTCCCGCCTGCAGGGTGTGCGAGCCTTGGGGGGTGGGCAAGGAGGAGGGACGGGGAGGGACAGGGAGGGACACGGGAGGAGCGGGGCGGGCAGCGGAGCGCAGGGGTGGGGAGCACCGCCGCGCGCCCGGCTCCGTCCCGCCCGGGCTGCTCACCGCGGCTTTTGTGGCCGGCGCTTCAGCGCGCGCGGAACAGGCGCCCCGGGGCGGAGTGGCGCCTCCCCCTTGGCGGGAGCCGGAGCGACCGGCCGGGCTGGAGAGCCTGGGAGCTCGGCGGGAGAGCCCGGCTAAGCGGAGGGGAGGGCCGGAGGGTGGGGCGGGGCGGGGCTGGGCCGGGCCGCGGCGGAGCCCGGCGCCCGCGCCTCCGCCTCCCGCGCCGCGCGCACAGGACCCGGGGACGACCGTGCCCCCCGGCGGCAGCCCGCGCGGGCCTGACCCGGCCGGCTCGCTGTGCTCTGGGAGGGGGTGGGCCGCAGTGGGAGGCGAGGAGGAAGAGGGAAGAGAGGGAGGGGGTGGCGAACTAAGAAGAAGGGAGCGCAAATATTGTGACTGCCGGGTGGGAAGCTGGCGTGGCTGGAGGAGAGCCCCACGCTGGCTCCCTAAGGCTGCCTGGGACCAAGGGTCCCGTCTGCGGCTTCGCTCGCCCCTCTAACGACCACGCGGACCACCGCTGAGCCTGCCTTTTCGACCTAGGAGGAAAGATGCCCACTTTCCATATTTTATTCTAGTTTCCCCAAGGACAGGATATTAATGAAGCGAACCACCTACTTGAGGAGCTTAAGCTCTGGGAAACCGGGCGTTGTCACCTTTTGGGGTGGATGTGAAGGGGAGCCTTTCATCCTCCACTTTGGTGTCCCCACCCTGCCCTTCCACCCTTGCCTTGCGTCTTCTGTGGCCACTGTCCTGTCCTTAGATTGTCGGTACACTTAAATGTGACAGCCAGATTATTGGGCAATCCCTGTGGCAAAACAGCCAGAGTATACGCGAAACTGATGCCCCCTCTGAGCTCAGGACACGAACTGCGGGAAAGCTGAGCTCCTCGTGGCTCCAGGATCGGTGGTGGCCTCCCTGGGCTCTACCCTTGAGAGGAGCTTAGTAGATGCTGGTATTTTAAGTGATTTTCATATACTCGGCCTCCAAATTTCTTCTCGACAACTGAGCTACAGAATCGTACAGGCCCCCTTTTTTTTTTAAAGTCAATGTGGGGTTGGAATTTCCTCGCGCATACTTTTAAACCTACAATTTCGCCACCCATTTCTAATCGTTTTTAAATTTCTCTTCCTAAATCTTGACAGGAAGCTAAGGGGAAGCCATTTCAGCTCCTCGGAGCTTAGGTTGAGATAAACAGTTTCAGCGTAGCTAGCAAAATCAACTACAAATCATTCTGTAACTATCGAGGTCTTATTATAAGATTTAAATAATATATATTTACCTAGTTTTTATTAAATTTGCTAACTTTGATTAAAACACTGAAATAGAGTGGAATGCTCTTTAATGTTCTAGTACCAATCAACAGTCAGTGAGTTGTTCTTAGGAAAAAAATCAGTAGTTGAGCTGCTTTTAAAAAATAGATTGCAACCTTTGGTTTGATTTTGGCTCTTAGTATGTTCCACACTTCTCTTAGAGTTCCATTTGACACGAATATCAAAATTCTAGAAGTTACTTTTTCTTCCTTTTGTTCTCTCAGCTTGGAGGACTTCTTGAATCAAGGCAGAAAAGCAATCAAAGTGGAGCCATTAGTTCTTTTCACATTTTAAATCTGTAGAGCTTCCAATAAATGACATTGGGCAATGAGTTAAAATGATTTTGTTTAGTAACTACTGCTTTCTCCACTTTGGCATGGTGGGTTATGTTCAGGTTAGCGTACTAGTGAAGTACCACCTACAGAAAATCTTGAGAACTTTCTGTCCTTAATAACTGCCCTTTTGAAGAAAATGGACATTCCATTTCAGAGCTGTAAAGGCCAAGTGTAGGTTTGGGTTCTTCAAATGTTTGCTTTCTTCAGCATTGATCAAAGACGAGTATGTTTGCCTTATGAGGCCCCAATGGAAAATGTTTTTAAAGCAATTACAGACATGACAATAATCAATTCAGTTTATTTCTTTTACCTTGAGTAATGTCACTCCTCCCCCAAAAAAGAATTTTAAAAAGTCATTTCAATAAAGACAAAGAAGGGGGAAGAGGACCGGTGTCACCTATTGCTGGTTAAATGCAGGTGCTGCAGGTGGAAGAGGTTTGATGTCTCTCTCCTGCTCAAAGACCTGTGCTCCTTCCTGTGCTCCTTGTCCTAGTTTTGGATTTAAATGGGACAAACTCCTTTGGTGGCCAGTAGAGTCTTTGTCATTTGAGATGGAGTATCTTTATGGCCAGCATTGGTGAAGGAGGTGATACAAAATATTCGGGAGAAAGGAAGCTTCAAAACACAATTTATCAATTAAAGATTTGGCTGAGGGGACTGTGGGAAATTATCTGAGGATTCATATTTTACTTTTGCATAAGCAAGAAGCAAAATGTTCTTTCCTCTTAAATGATAATATCTGCCTAATACAAGAGTTGGTACCTGTCAAACCTTAAATAAAAATTTGCTCCCTGTTGTGTCTGAATTTTTTTGTGGAGGGAGGTCTGGGATTATGGACATTTGAACCAAGTGATTATCACATTATGTTGAGAGCTTCTGGGAGCTGATGTATGCATTTTATTTTTAACATCTTCTAAACAGGAGGTGGTTTTTGCTAAGTGGGTTCCCTTCTTTGTAGTCCTATACCCTGCCTTGCCTCCAGCATCTCTAGACTCGGATAGGAAGGGATGTACCATAACCAGTGCCCTTATAAATGGGGAGGGCTGCATAGATGTGATGCCATAAGCAGAAGTACTTGTAGACTGGGTCAAGGAAATCACTAAAATGTCTTCCATTTCCATCTAGAACTTCCCTGTCACCTGTTGAGATTTTCCTAGGAGAGGAAAATTGGGTGTGTGTTGATGTTCAGGCCAAGATTCTTGCAAAGTCCCATAAAACTCACTGAAATACGACATGAAAGATTTTCAAAAAACGATCTGGATCAAATCTTTTAATATGTAGGGGTGATCTGGGGGAAACACTACTCCTGGACAGACAGCCTTCAAGGAGGGTGGGCGCTCACTCTAGGTGCTATAATGCACCAAGCAAAACCTGTTACAAGACTCCTTGTCCTGTGACCAATGCACACATGTGGTTCAATTTCCATGGAAGCTGGCTGATACAGTTTGAATCAGTGTGTGACCTACCTGCCTTACTCGAAAAAATGGCTCACAATTCCCTTCACTTGGTGGCATCAGAAAGTCCATTGTGGAATTGTGGGCAACAGCTTCTGTGTGTGTATGTCTGTGAGTGCATATACCCTTGTGTGCACATGAGGGTGGGAGGTGGTGTAGGTGTTGGCACACATACCTTTTTTTCCAAAGAGCGTTTGAAGTTCTACTCTTGTTTGTAATTTAGAAACCTAGTAAATTTCAAAGAGCTTGGTGGTGCTCTCAGCCGCCTTAATGCATAATCAGCTTTTCTGCCTCCAAAATTAGGTTTTAGCTTTATTTTTCATTTCTCTTGCTAAGAGATATATGAACTCGCCATCTGAACTTTTATATAGGAAACCCTAGGTGAAGTAAAACAAGCTAAGATAAAATATGATTGAGGTGAATTTTAACACGATGTCAAAGTGAAAACACAGACAAAAGGCATTCTGATATACTTTGGAAACTCATTTCAGAAAGTAGATATTCATTACCAAATTACAAGTACAAGAATTCTTTATCCCGGTGTCCTTGATTTTTGTTAGCCTCCACTTCTGAAGAAAATAAAAGTCAGCAAAAGCCTGCACCTAAGTTTTGGTTGGGATTCAATAATCTAAGCAAAATATGCTCAACAGATGATAGTAGAGATGAAGCCAGAAAACAACTCCAGCTATTGAAACTGCCAAATGAGACATAAAGCTGCATTGTAAAAATCATCTGGAAAACAGGTTTTCCCATTGAAGTCGCTATGTGTTAATTACTGTGAGCTGGAAGGCTGGAGATGGAACGCCTGGAAGCCGACTTTCACCCCGCATACGTAAACGGAAAAAGTGCTGAACCGCAGCCAGAGGCCTCCTGTCCGGACTCATTGCCATGCATGCCTAGACATTAATATGTGTTCATGGAGGGCTCGTACAGTACGAGGTGTTATTTCCTTATAAAGAAACACCAGGTCTCGCTTTCCATTCTTCTAACAAAATTATTCGCATTATTTATGCTACATTGAGCGATCTAATTTCTTCGTGATAGTCAGCTAATTGCTCTGGCAGGTAATTAGAAGCGGTTTACAACGCAAAGGGCTTTTGCATTGCCCCTCGGATTATTAAGTTGCGCTGTAAATTATACCATATTTGCTGGGGGGAAATTCTTTTGAGCAAGTTCTCTTCCTGCGATCCGAGATGAAATAGCCCCCCATCCCATACAAACCCCTCCCTAGCCACCCCCACTGCCACCACACCCCCTGCTTTTCCTGGACTCAGAGTCGAATGATTCAAAGCACGCGATTTTGTTCGTGTTCACTGGGCCGAAATAACGTGGCCATTATGGCCTGAAATGGGCCAGGTTTGAAGCGAGCTTCCTGCGCGCCTGCAATATCCAGCAGGCATGTGGGAAAAGAACGGATTAAATGGGGACATCTGTTCAGTGCTGCTCATCTTACTCTTACAGCCAGGTCAGGTTAGGAGAATAACCTGTTCGCCACCTTTTTTCTTGTTAATAAGACTATTAGAAAAAAGGGAGCACACACACACAAACAACACTAATTGAGCTGCCATACAAGCAAAGAATCACACACACAAAGGTAGCAGCTGAGTTACAAGAGGAACTGTAAAAAATAACCATTGAGCTATTCCGGGGGAAATCCACAAAACTTCCTGTAGACACGCACA
The DNA here is from genome assembly GCA_004027455.1 of Hydrochoerus hydrochaeris. Lineage (NCBI taxonomy): Eukaryota > Metazoa > Chordata > Mammalia > Rodentia > Hydrochaeridae > Hydrochoerus > Hydrochoerus hydrochaeris. The sequence continues at coordinate 423,454 of PVLA01000530.1, read as the reverse complement.
CAAAAAAATAAACTATAAAAAGTCCACATATGTGAAATCTTTAAAATATTCCCTACACAGATGAATTTATACAAAGGATTTTACAAAAACAAAGAATGACTTTTCATTTTGATAAAACTGACCGGAAAATAAACTAGACACTTTTTTCTTAGGATTTCAAGTACTCTGAAATACCTCCTTTTTTCTCTGTGGGTTGTTGTTATTTTGTGTTATTTTGCTGGTGTTATCTCTAAAGATGTGATGACAAACACACCATTCTAGTGAGAACATTCTAGATTGACCCTTGGTTTTAGAAAGTGAATTATAACCTTTTTCACAAATATCACCCATTTGTAAATGTGGTACAGTGATTTGAACACATGTGTGGTTGAACCCAGAGACCAGGAGCAGCTCCTAGATTATTTGTAATTAAACACAATTCCCAAAGTAACATTTATCTTCCTGAAACTGAAATTGCAATTGTCAACTGTTTGGAGGAGGCGATGGGGTAATCTGGGAGCATTACCTTCTCTAGTAACAGAACAGAATGAAAAGAAATCAATAGTGTGGAGGATAAGAATTTAGTAGTTTTTAACTCTGCTCCGTGTTAGCTGTGAGAAAGTAATATATAATACGAAAAGAGAGAACAGACCAAACAAATCTATTCTAGTGAAAAAAAATCAAGACCCACTCATCTGAATATCTAAGCTTCTTTATTCCTCCTGCCTTACACATCAAGAGCACACACAAACCCACACCCACCCACCCACACACACACACCATTCACTCCAAATGATCAAACTCTTGTTTCCCTATGTGTGTTTCCTTTATTTACATGATGGAGAAGTACAAGTGCTGTAGAATTAATTATCAATTTCATCTATGAGCTGGTAGATGAATATGAAATATATTGTATCACAAGAATACATGCCTGCCTGTAGAAGTAGCAGCAGGCCACATTAACACAGCTTATGCATGTGGATAAGAAACAGCAAAATAGGTTTTGTTTTCTTTTTTCAATATAGTCTATACATATAGGTGGGAGACTTCAAGTGCTCATTTTTGTAATATCTTCATTTTTTTCCCTAAGTATAACTTACCTATCAAGGTGACTGATATATGAGGAAAATCTTCCTTATCTTTATACACCATTAGAATAGTCCAACTAAGAAAAACCAAAGCTTATTACAATATTATTACAATAAAGGTTACATGAGTAAATCTCACTTTAACGTTTGAATGTTTGAAGCAGCAGAGAAGAATAGAGGAAATGCTAAGGAGAAGCAGAAGAAAGATATCGAGTCAGTAAAGAAAAAGAAATGCTCTCTCCCATTTATTAAGATTCACTAAGGCAATGCTTTGCATCCACTAGGAGATCCTAAGTAAGTAGATCAAGAGTCACTATTGCTTTTCTAGGGTCAACAAATGCATCCAATTAAGCAGTACCGGGAAAGTAAGGACTCGGCTGTAAATGTGGCCGGACAGTTTGAAACCGAATAACCTCACTAATAGGGGCTATTGTTCAGCGTGGAAGTTCCTATTTTCCAATCAGGAACATACTGCCCTCTCTGAGCTCTCGCCGACTGATCTCTTCCCACCTACGGCTCAACAATCTGCCACCAGCGAGGGGCTTTTATGACCTCCCTTCCCAGGAAATGTCAGGCAACTTCGTAGTAAAACCACCCGAAGGCAGAGACGGACCACAGAGGGGAATCCCTCAGGAATCCACAGGTCCAAGCCTGGCCAGGTTTTCCTTTTAACAGGAAAGCAACTTTGACCAGAGAGCTACCGACCAGAAAACCCCTGGCAACCTGGCTCAGCCCGCTGCTCTCCGCAGCAGCCCGCGGCGCTGGGCTGCCTAATCAGCCCTCTTCACGCCTTCTGTAGCAGGCGGCGAGTCCGCGCGCTCGGTCCCCGCACGGTGTCCAAGGGTTGGGGCCGTCTTCCCATCCGGGAGAGGTTCCTGCCAGGGACTCGCCGCTTGCACCGCGTTCACTGGGTCTCGGTCAGCTTGCAGAGCGTGCGCGTCCCTACCAAAGCTCCCGAAACCGAGATGCTAAGAGCCGGGTTGAGCGCTCTCAGCAGAGCTACGCAATGCAGTTCGTGTGCAATTTTTCCCGTTAGGCGCCCTTCTTTAGTGCTGTGTATGTCTCGGACCACACTGAACGTTGAAGACTATATTTGGTGTAGATATATTGCATGCATTTGGTGTAGTCACTTGAAGACGTGGATAACTTTGATATTTTGTATTTAGTGGTAACAAATGGCTTTATTTACTTGTCGCTGTATCTACATATTTTAATCTATAAACTAAACAGTGGAGGCATATCTAACTTCTACACCCTCAAAAGGATAAGCAGGGATCCAGACCTCTAATTTGCTTTTAGGACCTTCTGGGTTTTTTGGTTGCTAAAGCATAGGAGCGCTCATTTTTCTTCAAACCCACCTGCAGAAAAAGCTCCATTTCCCACTCCATCTGAGGAGATCTTGATGTATATTGTAGCTGCAAGGTGTTAGATATACTTGAGCAAGTTGTTCCCAGGATGTAAATTAGGTCCCAAAAGCTGTTGTCCAAATCGAAGAAACAGAGAAATTAATCTGGGAGACTATCCATCATCACCGGTAATAAAGAGAGCGACATGGATGAGACAGATGATATGATTAAGGGGCTGTGGTCGTTTTAATTAACTTTTTGCTGTCCTGTAATGATCAAACTGGTCACCAGACCCGGTCAATAAGCATGTTAATATCAAACAAATAAAACCAGGGATGATTAAAAACCTCCTGGTTTATTAAATTTGAAATTCAAATGAAATTTATGCTGCAGATGCATACAGAATGCTAATAGATTTTAGCTTTATTGATAGTGGATCCCACAGGTTTGCAAGAAACAGCAGAATATCCATCTACCCCTTTCCCTGCCAGCACATCAAACTTCATAGGAGGTGGGGGAAACTTTTAATTGATATTAGAAAAACTGTACTTGGTATTTTTCTTTCCCTTCTTCTTCCAAACATCTTTAGTACCATGATAGGATATTTAAGAATAATGATCAAGATAATAAGGGGTAAACTGGACTCTATCCTCAAATGCTTACCCAGGTTGACTGTATTTGTCAGGGATTACAGTTGTTTTTTCCTGTAGGACAGGAGTCAAACATGATGGAACACCTTCTCCAAAGGGTAGAGGGTGCTGCCTTGGACTAGTTTCATTTAAATAGAAAGCAAGATTATGACTGCTTTAATTTTTGGTCAATTATATCATTCTCTTTGTTTTCCTTTTAATATTGCTGCTTTATATCTTATGGTACAAACAATAAACATTTCTTGGGGGCCCACAGAAGGGGAGTAGTAAGCAGAAGGAGGAAAAAAAGTTTTTTGGCCAATGCTACTACGAAATAAACACCTTGCTTTTATAATGGGACTAAATGGAATACACACACACACACACACACACACATATATATATATGCACATAAAAACCTTTGAAAATCTTCAAATACTGCAAGCCATTCTTAAGCAAGTTGAAAAATTCAGTATTTTCATTCAATCCACAACAATGTGACTCAATGTCATAAGAAGAATGACATGATTCTAAGGTGAATTTACACAAATGAAACATCTTAGACTTAGGTAGCGCCAAATTGCAGTCACATGATGCTGAATTTTTCTAATTCCTGGCATTTTTGAGGAAACAGTGGTTAACACCCCTGTTTACTCTCAGAATTGGCATTTAAGATTTTAATAGTCCTGCCTCTCTTCCTTGCAGAAGATAGGATAAAAAGATAAAACAACTATTCATAGAAAAGAGTCTTCTTTGAAGCTTTTTCTGCACCTTTGAGGGTGACAGTATTGATTAGAATTAAACCCCAAATTTGAACAACTGTATTATTAGGTCCTTAAAATGAATATTATTATAGAAAGATACCAAAGCAATGAAGTTAATTCTCTTTTATTTGTTAAACGGAGTTCCCTCCTTCCCCCACCCCTTCCTCCTTCTGGGCTGGCCTGTCACGCCTTCTCAACACGCTGAAATCATTCAGAGCGGCTTGCAGGGAGAAACACGACATTTATGGTAAGCGTCAGCCTTCAGAAAAAGAAAGCAGTTCATTAATTTACCTCACACTTACTTTAAACTATGAGTGTGTACCTTACCCCTTTAATCAATAGATATGATGTACAGTCAATATCCCCACATATTAAAAAGTCAGGAATCCAAACTTTCATTCCAGCAACAGTCGACTCTGCTCAATGAAATGTACATCAAGGAAGCAACCTGACTTTGGAATTCAGTAAACCTCGGTGGATTCTTTTGACATCTCCAGAAGCTTTGACATCCTTGAGGAGAGTTCAGCAGCAACCATAATAAAGTAAGAGTGTTTCTCCAGTCGGAACAAAATAGTTCTCCCACCTAGTCACCTTTTAATCAGTTCCAACTTAAAAGTAGACTTGTGAGAACATTTACAATGACTGTGGTTTTAAAAACATGATTATTCAATAGGGCTCTAAACTTTTTGCTATCCTGGTGTACTTCCTGTGGCTTAAGAAGTCCCTTTACGGTGGCAAGGAAATTGTAATTACATTTCTGGAGGCACCTAGTAATACAAATGGCAAACAAGTGACTAAAACCCACTAAATTTCAACTGAGTTTTTATATTAACATGGACATACTAGTAGATCTCTGGCCCAAACACTGTTAGAGATGCCTCTATAACTATGGTTCAAAGTTTATCAAAAGCTTGTGTCTGTTTTTGCATGAATAGAACCCATAGATTTCAATCAAAGTCGGATTTTCCCCTCAAGAGGTAGTAGGGTTTCCTGTGAACACTTTCAAATTCTGTAATACACTCCCCACTTCTCATCCAAACTAAAAATAGCCCTCTCTTGCTCCTTTCTCAAATCCTTTTGTATTGAAATTTACACAACACGGCAGGACAAATACACCTCCTCTCCTAGAATGAGACGTGCACTTTCAAGGCAGAAGCCCACCTCAGAAAAAAAGAGGAAAAGGAGGAAAATGTACCATCACATCAAAGTAACAAGGTTGAGGGCTCACATACATCCTCACCCCCAACCCCCCCAGAAAACCTCTCCAACTTCCAATTTTTTCCCTAGTTAGCTGGAAAGCCACAAGGGGAAAGGTCAAGTCTTTTTGCTTCTACAAAAATGTGAGAGTACGAGAAGACCAAAATACAAAACAAAACAAAACAACGATTTTAAAGGGAACCACAGGAAGTTGGTGACATTTGCGAATATTTATTTACCCACCCTCACTCAACTTCGCAGCCAGTTTCTTCCAATCGGCAATCTCCCTCTTGCGCACGAACACTTTATTGTCTTGTTTCTATTCCCCACCCCCAGCTTTGGTGCGCGCGCACGCAAGCACACACACACACACACACACACACACACACACACAAGCGCGCGCGCACACACATACACATAAGCTCGCGCTCACACCCTCCCTCTTCTCTCGCATAAGCTCACACATTCGCACCCCTCCTTCTCCACCCACACCAAACACATCCCTCCTCTCCCGTTTCCCGCTTTACCGCGATGACCCTCTTCTTCCTTTAGGTTTGTCGCACTCAGTTACATGCGCGTGCACTCACACCCTTCCTCCATACTTTCCCGCTCGGTCCCTCTACGCACCCTCAGTGTCGCACACGCAGTTACACAGTACACACAACACCCTCCTTTCCTGCGCTCTCTCCTCCCCCCTTCTCAGTGTCACTTTTGCACTGTCACAATGGCTTCCCCGTCCCCATCTCTGCACTGTCCCCTAGTTCTTGCGCTAGGTTTCACGCGCGCGCGCGCACACACACACACACACACACACACACGCACGCACGCACTTTGCAACACCCGCGGCCCGCCTCCCCTCTTTTGCCACCCCCCTCACCGGCGGCGCCGATGACCTCACGGCGCGCGCGCGGCGCGGCCCGGCGAGCCCACAGATTGGCTGGCTGCGCCTCCGCGGCACTTCAAAGCCGGAGAGGGAGCTACAATTGTGGTGGAATGGGCGGAACTGATCATTGTATTGCACACCTCTAAAAAAAACACTGCCTCTGATTTATCAATATAAAAAAGATCCTCTGAGAGGAGGAGGAGGGCACTTTTGTGTGATGGCAACTTCACTTCTAGGGGTGAGTCTCAGGATTTTCTCTTGCTGGTTTAATTAGTTTCCTTTTATTGCCGATCGGAGGGGGTTAAAGTCGCCCAGGCCAGGCCACGGGCTATCAGTCTATTGAAAGCTTTTTTTTTTTTTTTTTTTTCTTTAAATACAAGTGAGTTTGGAGAAAAGAAAGGAGGAGAGGGGGGCCGAGCCACTTTTTCAGCACAGGAAAAGGTTGGAGGGGCATTTAGCCGAGCCACCTCGCCGCGCCTGGCTGCTCCCTGCCCGGGAGACCTGCGCCCAGCCCACTTTTCAGGCGACCATCTCGGGGGTAAAGAGAGCAAGGTTTTCCTTCTGGCCAAATTGCAGATTCACCTCTTTCCCCTTAAAAAAAAAAATCGCAGCCCGTCTTATCTTGCAGGTACGTTGAACTCCTTTTTAACTATTGTAGTAGATAGACTGCGAGTGAGCCTTCCAGTTTGATCTCCTTTGGCCCGGGAGAAACAACCCGGGATGGGTTTCTGGGGGACCGGAACAGGATTTTTCGAAGCTCTCTGGATTACAGAGGAAGCGTTGTTAAAAGCAACCCAAATGCTTTCGCCCCATGTTTTCGGCAAAGGGGTTGGGAGGGAAGTTTCCCCCCAATCTGGACTTTTTGCTTGTTTGCTTCGAAGTGTCTGGGGCCTTCTGTGCACAAGAGTGTTGTTTTAGGTGAGAATACTTGTCAAACTCTTCTTTAGCGTTGCGCTTTGCTGCGGAGTCAGACGCCGGCAGCCCAACTTGTCCCCTCCCGTAGAGTAGGAAGCCGCCGGGCGCCGGGGCTGTTGGTGGCGCCAGGTGAGTGGTGGCGGCACCGCAGCGAGAGATGGGGTGCAGCGGGGCGTCGTGGAGGCTACCTCCGGACTAATGCGCTTCTTTTCCCTCCCTCCCCCGCCGGCCCTTTGCCCACCACCCCTCCCCCACCTTCTCCTCTCCTTTCCCCAGGAAGAACCGAGGTTGGGATCCACTCCTCTGGCCATGCTGGCCGCTACCTGTAATAAGATCGGCAGTCCCAGCCCGTCTCCCTCCTCCCTCTCAGACAGCTCTTCTTCCTTCGGGAAAGGATTCCACCCCTGGAAACGCTCGTCGTCCTCCTCCTCCGGCAGCTGCAACGTGGTGGGCTCCAGCCTCTCCGGCTTTGGCGTGTCCGGGGCCTCTCGGAACGGCAGCTCCTCTTCGGCGGCGGCGGCGGCCGCTGCTGCTGCAGCTGCGGCGGCGGCCCTGGTGTCCGACTCGTTCAGCTGCGGCGGCTCCCCCGGCTCCAGCGCCTTCTCGCTCACTTCCAGCAGCGCCGCCGCCGCCGCCGCCGCCGCCGCGGCCGCCGCCTCCAGCGCACCCTTCGCCAACGACTACTCGGTGTTCCCGGCCCCCGGCGTGTCAGGGGGCAGTGGCGGCGGCGGGGGCGGCGGCGGCGGCGGGTCCTCGGCGCACTCGCAGGACGGCTCGCACCAGCCAGTGTTCATCTCCAAGGTGCACACCTCGGTGGACGGACTGCAGGGCATCTACCCGCGCGTGGGCATGGCGCACCCCTACGAGTCGTGGTTCAAGCCCTCGCACCCGGGCCTGGGGGCCGCGGGCGACGTGGGCTCGGCCGGCGCCTCCAGCTGGTGGGACGTGGGCGCGGGCTGGATCGACGTGCAGAACCCAAACGGCGCGGCGGCGCTGCCCGGCTCGCTGCACCCGGCCGCCGGGGGGCTACAGAGCTCGCTACACTCTCCGCTCGGAGGCTACAACTCGGATTATTCGAGCCTCGGCCACTCGGCCTTCAGCAGCGGCGCCTCCTCACACCTGCTCAGCCCTGCGGGGCAGCACCTCATGGACGGCTTTAAGCCGGTGCTGCCCGGCTCCTACCCGGACTCGGCCCCGTCGCCGCTGGCCGGCGCGGGCGGCGCCATGCTGAGCGCGGGGCCGTCGGCGCCGCTGGGGGGCTCCCCGCGCTCTTCCGCCCGCCGCTACTCTGGCCGGGCCACCTGCGACTGCCCCAACTGCCAGGAGGCGGAGCGGCTGGGCCCGGCGGGAGCGAGCCTGCGACGCAAGGGCCTGCACAGCTGCCATATCCCGGGCTGCGGCAAGGTGTACGGCAAGACGTCGCACCTGAAGGCGCACCTGCGCTGGCACACGGGCGAACGGCCCTTCGTGTGCAACTGGCTCTTCTGCGGTAAGCGCTTCACGCGCTCCGACGAGCTGCAGCGGCACCTGCGGACCCATACCGGCGAGAAGCGCTTCGCCTGCCCGGTCTGCAACAAACGTTTCATGCGCAGCGACCACCTCAGCAAGCACGTGAAGACGCACAGCGGCGGCGGCGGCGGCTCGGCGGGCTCAGGCAGCGGCGGCAAGAAGGGCAGCGACACCGACAGCGAGCACAGCGCCGCGGGAAGCCCCGCCTGCCACTCCCCGGAGCTGCTGCAGCCCCCTGAGCCAGGCCACCGTAACGGCCTGGAGTGACGCGCACAAGCGCTTGCCGGTCTCCCTAGCCGCCTCCCACCTGGGTGCGCACTGGCCTCGTCTGTGCTGGCCTCGACTGCAGCCTTTCTCCATGCACCCTGCTCGCTCTCTCGATCATTCTTGTCTCTGTCTTTCACTTGACTTAACTCTGTAAAGGGGATATGGACATGTAAGTAACATGCCTGGGTGTCCCAGGCCCAGGTTTTCCTTCACCACGGGAACCCCGCCCGAGTGCAGGGCAGCGCTTCCCACATCCAGTCCCAGATTGGCATAACTTTTAGAGGGCAGCCGCCTTTGGAGTTAGATCTGGACGAATCCAGTGTCTGGGAGACCCGGAACCACCCAGTTGGCCAGAACCGCCAGGCTACCTCAGCCTCAGCCTGAGTAGTGAGGATGGTGGGGAGACGTCCCCGACCGAGCAGCCGCCCGGCAGCCTGGGTCCTAGAACCATAGCCCTGGGCAACCTCGGTCTGGTTCGGGAGCGCCCTGCTGGGCAGCCGAGCACCCCCCCGCCCCGACACCTGCGCCGGCAGTCCCAAGCTCTGTGGGGTGCCGGTCTGGCAGCACCTAGACGCGGGAGAGTTTGCCGAGTTTTGCTTTCCCAACATCAGCTCTGGTTGCTTTTTCTTTGTTCCCTGAGGTGGAACCGATGCAAATTTCAGCAAAGGGCGGTCTTTGCGAGTCGCTGCAGCAGCCTTTCATCTTTATAACATTTTTTAAAAATAAAAAACTAAGGGGAAAAAAAAGCAGCTTTCCACTTAGTTTTCCTTCTAGATAAGTATTCTTTTCCCTCTTTAACAGTAAGCACGTCTTTCAAAACTGCTAATTTTGATCCCAAAGTTATTTTGATCGCAGTAATTTAACTTATGGGGTGGGGGCGGGGGTGAGAGTAGGTGTCTTTTTCTTATGCAAAAATACCCTCTTTCCGGTGAAACCAGATTAATTGTCTTCTTGTTTGTCCTTTCTACCTCGGTTTTCACCACTCCCTAGCATAATCTTCCAATCTTTTTTTTTTTTTTGCTTAGTCCAGTGGTCAATTTTTATAGTACCTCTTCCTGTAAATTCTCACATTTCACAAAGATTTTATGGTTAAACCGGTTTTTTGTGATCAAAACTTAAAAACAAGTGAAGAAGCTATCATTTATATCAAATGAGGCAGTAGTTTAAATGCCAAAAGAGGGAAATTGGAAAAAAATGAAAACTGTTAAAATGTATCTGAACCTAATGGTTTGTAACACTGGAGAATAATTCTAGATTAGCTTCCAATTAAATATAACAACCAGTGTGAGAGTGTGAGGTGCAGTTGTCCAGGAGACGATTTTGTATAGTATTTTTCTTGTACATTACTTCCAGTAAATATTTGAAAATATATTGAAGTAAACTTGATTTTTTTTTTGTCACAGAAATTATTAAGAGTTATTGTTGTGGTTCTGATGAGCTGCAGGTTTTTTGAACTCATTTCTGGAGGTGCAGAGCCAGAAACGCACTTTCGGGGCCTAGTTTTGCTCGAATATGAATTTAGATAGGTATCAAACTGTAACTAAGACAATATTTGATAAATGTTGGATGACATTTAATTTAATGGAGCATGTACTTATTTGCATTTGCTGGCAGTTCAGGCATAGTTAAAGTGAAGAGTTCTCCTATATTTCATAACTGGGTCTGCCAAAACCCATGTATTAAATAAATTGTCCAAGTGAAACTCGACTAACTTTGGCCTTTGTGTATTTCCTGAAGGTAATATTGTTAACTGTTAATAAACACTCCTGACACCACATTGAAATGTTTGCAGATTCTGCAAACTAATTGCTCATTGTAATGTTGAAATAATTTGGATATTTCACATTGAAATGAAAAGCCTTTCTCTGGAACATTTTAGACTTGCATTTTAAATGCATGAAGTGTAATTGATTTATTTGTAATATTTTAAATGGTATTAATAAACTCAGATAAAAGACTAGGCCAGTTAATTTGTATTTTTTTCCCCTTTAAAAACTATGGATATTTGCATTTTTATCTTCAGTTTAAATGTCTAATTTAAAGAAAATACGATCCTGTTTTGTGATAATATTTAAATAATTGCCTTTAAGATATTACTTAGATGGAAAGATCTATTTGGCAAAGCTGTGTTTTCTCTATTTACCAAGATAAAGAATATAATGTCTAAGAAATGTAATTAATTATTTACCAATAGATTTAGCTCATAGCATCAGGATTTACTGACCTCTTAAAATTTGTACTGTTACCAAACAATTCAAAGAAATTTCCCCATTCTGCTTCCTTCCCAGTGTTGCAGGAGTCAGGTTGTTGGCTGTTGATTGCATTTAGTATTTAAAAGGCCAAGCCTTACACTGGAAGATCAATACATCTAAAATCAAAACATGGGTTTGGGGATAACTTTTATTGTTAGGAGGTGGAGGAGGTCAAGCTAACAAAAGCTTGTTTTTGGCATTCCATTTCCGAGCTAAAGATTATGTAGAAGTAAATATCAGTAGTAGATTCCTGTTGAAATGAGTTATCTGTTCTTTTAAAGTCTCTAAACAGCCACCAAAGAAAAGGAAGGTTAAACCTTAATCTATTTACTAGGCTATTGTTCAAAGGTGTCAATGATGCCAATAAAAAAATATTGTCTTGTTACGTCTAAGTGCATTTAAGCAATGGGTGTTCCTTGAGCCATACTTTGAAACATAAAATACTTTAAATGTTGATTGATGTTATTTCAAATTATTTCACTATTAGATTAATATTATTTTGAATCAAACTGAATAAAAAGTTAGTGTGTTGAGATTCTAACAAGTTTAGCTTCTTTCTTTCTGTTTGCCTTCTTTCCACTCTGAGTTCAGACTTGGTATCTTGAACAGTTTTCATGGAAATTTACATTGTCATTATAATATATAGAAACAAGGAAAAATGCAGAGAACTGTATTATGAATTTTGGGGAGGGGGAACAATTAGGATTTCTGGTTAGATACATTTTAGAACAATACAAATTGTGCCCAAGTAGCAGGCAGCCTTAATCCTGCTGTCTGCAGATATTTGAGGGCTCCAATCCTTATGATTTTAGACAAACAAGTTAGCTCTGATTCTTTGGTATACTATAGCTTTTGATAATGGTTATTAAAAATAAAATGGTTTCTTTCTGTCACTTTCTTCCTAGGAATAACATGCAGAACACAGTTTAAGTGTTGTTTCTTTTTTATTGAAAGTTGCAGTGCAGAGGGATTCGGAGAGAACGGTTCTGAAGGAGTTAAATGTAGTGGCAGGTAAGAGGAAAGCTGCTTGGTACATTTAAAATATCAGTTGCATTACATGCAGAATCAACATTTGTTTTGAGAAATGGATTATGACTAGAGATGTTGTCCAAAGATTTCTTTGGGGTGATTAAAGGGGGACGAATTTTTTTCTCATAGATCTATAAACTTTCACTTTCTTTGGTCCTTCTTCAACCCTTGCCTTTGCTTGCTTGTTTTGAGGGTGGTTGAGCAGTATTTTTAGATTAGTTTTCTGCAGGGTTTCCCTTTTGGGGATGAACATCCTCTTCGGGGATATCAGAGGACAGAGTGCAAAACTGATTTTTTTTTTTCCTGCTTTGTCTGATTAAGCACTTAGCAATGGCTGGAAGCTCACCCAGATGAACCTTAGTCTGGGTCTCACTTTGAACCAAAGGACAAGCTTCTAGTCTTTCAGATCAAGGTAGAGTCAAACTAGTTGTTGACCTAGAGGTCAGGCCAGCATGTATAAGCCCATCCTCCAGAGACTGGATGAGGGCTGCCTGGCTCAATCTAATCTTTTTATGTCCTCCCTCATCTCTTGTCCAAAGTTGAGCATGTCTCGCCTGTCCTCCTTTTCTTTGTTATGTTTTGTTTTTTTCCTGGCTCCTTCCTGACCTCTCTTTTTGGAAACTTATACACTTAGGTATGTATATGGTAAGGCTGAACTACAACTATAATATTTTTTGCTAGAGATTTAATTTAAACAAATGTGATTTGCTCTCCTGATACTGAAAAGTTCCTGGGTGGGTCTGCCTCTTCCACTCTCTTAATTTTGGCATAACTTCTCAACTGGGCTTTCCTTGGGTTGAGAATGCTAAAATCAAAAATTAAAGACAAGCCAAGCGATGAGATTCAACTCCTGAGTGAGTAGATCAATAGTTCTACCATCAACATTTTCATCTCCCTTGTGGAACTTCTGGTAAGATTATTGAATGGAATGTTATGGAAGGCCTTTGAAGGAATTTATTTAAAATAAATATTGTATTATATAGAGGATTATCTTAAAGGTCAGGTTGCCCAATATATATATATATATATATATATATATATATATATATATATATATATATATATATAATTATATACATAAACATAATAAAAGAATGCCTACATTTTATTCTATTTTTCAACTAGCCTTGAAGAAGTATTGATTTATTTTAAATTTTCCTGCTGAATTTTGCTGCTTCTGTTCAGTTATTCTTTACTAAAAAAACCCGTAGTCATTACTTATGTGTGCTCTCTCATTTCTTCCCTCTTTCTCTACCTCTCTTCTTTCCTTGCATGATACAACCAATTAATTCCATCAGCATATGTCAAAGAAATAGTTATGTAAGGAATCAAAAGAGATTAATGTACTCATTTAAAGTTAGGGTTTTCTTTCTCAGTAGCATTTTATTTTGAAGACTTTGCCCAAGTCTTGTTGCTGTTATTTAAAAAGGCAAAGGTGCAAAACGCTTGTGCCCTTTTTATTTCCTGCTTCTGGATGAAAGAAAGCCGGTAATTCTTAACTGTCTTGGCCCCGCCGCGGAGGTGGCGGAGGTGTCAGGGGACGCCGCGCAGCACCCCGACGAGTAGAAGTGTTGATTCGCTACACTAGCGGGGAGGGGGATTTATTTTCTTTAGTCCCTGGGCGCGTGTTTAATTTAATTTAATTTAATTTAATTTTCGGTGGAGTCTCCTTGCGGCGGTGCGGAAGCAGCCTTCCACGTTTGCTTTGGTTCCTAAGGACCGTCGGGACTCCAAGACCAATGGGGACAGCGAGGAGTGTTTGGGGTGACCTAGAACAGGAGTCCAGCGCCTGCCACAACTGCCGCTTTTTGTTGTTCTAAAGCCATTTCAAGTTCATCTCCGGGCTTCTGGCTGTAGGCCCGGCCCTCAACTTCGGCCCTGGGGCCGGAACTTCTGGCTGACCTGGAGAGGACCAGGGCCAGCCGGTCTCAAGTTTCCTTCGTGCTCTTTTTAACCGAGGTCTGGGGAGCTCTGCAGCGCGGGAGGGTTTCCTACCCCGGCTAAGGCCACCTTCCCTCCCTTTCTCCTCGACGGCCGGATGCTCTCAGGGAGGCGCCCGGCGTTGCGCTGCGCTGCGCGGTTACGTTCCGGCCGGGGACTCGCGCGGCAGGCGCTGAGGTAGCGGCGGAGGGCGGAACCGGGCCTTGGGGGTCTTCCGGGCGCTCGGCCGGTATCCAGGTCACGGCCCACCCTGCTCCTCGGGCTGCGGTCCCTCCAGGCTGCTGTGCCCTCGGGCTGCCGGCTGGACCGCGCCGGCGCACACAAAGGCCTGGCGGCCGCCTCCGCCCAGCCCACTGCACGGACAGCGAGCGCCACCCTGTGCCCCGCGCCCGCTCTGCAGCGCGGCGACGCCGGCCCGACGCGGCCTGCGTTCTCGGAGCCTCTGACCTTGGGCGAACCCAGCCTGCGAGAGCCGCGGTGAGCCTCCCCCGCGTTCGCCTCAGGACTCTCGGGAGACCAGGCCCGGCCCGGGCCAGAGAGTCCCCGCCCTCGCCTTCCCTAGCTCTCCGGATCCTCAGCCCTGCCCGCCGCCCGCGCCGGCCTCACGCCCGGGCCCAGAGCCTCGGACCCGCCCTGCCCCGAGGTGGTGCGCTCCGCGCCGGGTCCCGCCGGAGCCGCCAAGGCAGGTCGGGGTCATGTGCCCCAAACTCGTTAGGTTTCTCCTTGGCTTTGCGTTCGACTTGATGCCCTCCTTCACCCTCTTCCCCCTCGCTCCCTTGTGTTCACCCGCTTCCTCTTTGCCTGGGCGTTCAGTGCAGCGTTCTCCGTAGGCAGGAAGTTTTATTCTTGTTATTTTGTTACGAATTTGCCAGATTCTCACCTTTTCCCACACTATAGGCATAAAGAGAACATAATCCAGTCTGACTGGCTGTGAAAACATCCTGCCCTTTTAAATACCAGGAGTCAAAGTAAGTTTAGCCACCCCGGTGACTACCTGGGGGAAGTTTTGATCGGTAGCTCTAGAATCACGGTACCTGTTGAACAGAACCAAACTTTTCTTATGTGTTTCGCGCTCAGAACCCAACAGCCTCTCTTGGGTTTCCTCCCCTTTTAGCCTTCCCTGTTGACCTTGAGCCTGGATACCAGGGGACGCTGGGGCATATTTTGGTGGCATCTGAAAGGAGATGAGGACTCTCTTGGAGAAAGTACCTGCCATCCACTCAGGTTGTCCTAGGAAAGAAGCTGGCTGCTGTTAAAACTGTTTCCCGCGCTTCACACTTTTAGGCACCTCTTAAACTTGGCGATTGTTGATGGTTATGCACGCACCATGTACATGGGTTTTAAGGCATCCTGCGGCGAGTCTGCACGTATTCAGGGAGTTCTCAGGGATGCACACCTGTTAGCCCCGTCTATCCTATGGTTAAGTCCACTGTTCCACAGACCCCAGTACCCAGGGCGAGGAAGGAAAGGGTGGTCTCTAGGGTCTGCAGTGCGGCTCTCCCTCCCGTACAAAGCCCCTGCAGCCGCCGGTAGGTGCAGTCTGGCAGCCAGGAGCTCCAGGATATAATTGACACGTCCGCCTCCGGAGCTGCCACCACCCTCCTCCCTCAAACCAGCTGGTGATGCGAGCCCCCACCCCACCCCCTCGCTCCGGGGTCCGGAAAGCCGGGCAGCTCTGGAATGCCGCGTCTTCTCACTCTATTGTGCCTAGGTGTTGCAAACCACTGGAGGACAGAGCTTCGCGCTTTGATCTCATGTCCCAGTCATTCTTTAGCACAGAGGGGTGAGTTTAAATTAAATTTCTTTCTCTACTGATAAGTTCTAATGGGCCTCAGAAGGTGAATAATTATGCAGTAACATTTCATGGGTTGTTGGAGTGGGAATTCCCACTGCGCTGTCACCAGGAACAGAATTTCTCTCGTATGCTCCATGCTAAATGAAGCTTCGCAGCTACAAGTGTCTTTTAAATCTCGATGTAGATGATCTGGTCCTTCCTTTCACCTTTCTTGCCCCTGCAAAGAGCATCGCCTTTTTTTTTTTTTAATTTTAAATTCAGGTTCTATTAATGGTTTAAAAATACTTTAAAAATCATTACTAAAAGATCCTATTTTTGAAAGGTGAGAAAATCTTTGTTTTCTTGATAAAATTAAGAAAAATCCACATTCAGGGAAGCTGGGGATCACATTTTCCCGGAAAAAAACCAGACTGCTACCTGGGGTTTGCTTCTGAGTACCTGAACCTTAGGCTTGCTGCGTCTTTTGATTTCTTTTAGAGAATTAGAGGTTTTCATTCTTGAATTCTGAGACAAAAGGTCAGGATATTGGGCTGCTAGAGTCTTAAAATTTGATCACTCGTGTTCCCACCTAGTTTCACAACCCATGCAGTTCAGAAGTGGACTTTTCATGGGGTAAAGTTAAAAGGAAAATTGTCTTTGCTGCTTTGTGCAAAGTAGTCAACTACCTAGTAGAAACTATGGACTTCTTTGAGATTTTAGTTTACATTTAATTTTCTCCCAAGCTAGATACCAAATAGTAGCACAGTTTGGATATTGTAATTGAGTCATGGCATTTGGATGCTGAAAGGAAATTAGACTCTTACCTAAGTCAGAAAATTTAAAATTTGTAATTTAAAAGCACAATGGAACTCTTTATTGCTTTGTTTTTTAAATAAAATTCTTTATTCTCTTCACACCATTTTCCTTGTTTACTTTTCTTCCCTTTAAATTTCTTCTCTTAGAGGAATTGAGCTCCCACAAGCTTTAAGATGTCTAAATCAACACATAGAAACTGGAGCCTGCTTATCAAGTTTTCACTCCTCTCTTGGCAACTAATTTGAAAAGCCCCAAACAATGAGCTGATTTACATTATGCTCATTTCACTCTGAATTCTGCATCAATGTTGAAAGACCCTTAGTAATTCACCTTGGGTTATCTTTACATCTTTGGGGGAACCAATCCTTCCAGCTTTAAGGTTTTTTAGCCACTCCATTTTAAGCGCTGAAACAGAAGAAAGAACGTAGATGTTTTTCTTTCCTGTCCTAGAGTTCAAGTGATTGTCTAGTTCAACTGAAAATAAAAGATTTGTACTGCCCGATTTTGCACACAATTTAATGCCCCTAATTATGCAGGCACCTTGTCATCAAGTTTCCCATCATTTCAGGAAGTTTTGTGCTCCTGCTTATGTACTGATCAATGCTTCATTTCTCTTTTACATACCTACTCCTTATTCTAGCCTTTCTCTCCTCTCCTCTCCTCCTCTCCTCTCCTCTCCTCTCCTCTCCTCTCCTCTCCTCTCCTCTCCTCTCCTCCTCTCTCTCTCTCTCTCTCTCTCTCTCTCTCTTCTTTTTCTTTTCCCCTTAAGCAGGTTCTTTCCCCTTTGAGTCTGGCAAACAATGTCCTTTATAAGGGAGGAGAAGTGACAGGTGGAAATGTATTTAAAAATGTTCACATTCATTTAGTGATGCTTTAAAAATATTGCATGTATATATGTATATAGATAGACATATATGTTTTAACAGAATTTGTTTTTTTGACATGACAAATTTATTAGGGGGAAATAATCTTTTAATATAACATTAAAATATATTTCTTCTCAAACTTTAAGAAAATATCATACATGTAGTTGGTACTTTGGTTACCTTTGTATTTGAGACTATTCGACTTAAATCTGCTGTGGTTAACTTTGGGTAAGGTACACATACCTTGTACTTACTAGGTTATCAGTATCTACCTATTTTAGTGAATATGATTGAATATTGTAAATGTAACCTTGTAAATATTTTGGTAATACAAGATTGTATACTTTTAAGCTACATACACTTTGTAAGAAGCATGTAGTATAATTTATCTAGTATATAATTATTAAGCAAAACACTTAGTTGCATATTGTGTTTAAAAATCAGATTTAGTAGTGTTTTCCATTCCTAAAATTCTACTTGGTTGTTTTGCAGAGACAATATTAGTTTTACAAGAGAGATGTAATAGATCCCAGGTATGGAGAAATGGTATTTATGTTTGTGAAGTTGTTTATTTTGTGCTCCAAAAGCACTGGCAATTTTTAAAATTTCTTTTTAAGGTGAATTTTTTATTTTTGAATCTTAGGTTAACAAAAAAGTTGTAAAGTTAGTACATAGAGGCGCTGTGATTTTTCTATTAACATTTTATGTGTGATAGAATATCTGTCAAACCCAAGAAACCAATATTGATGTAGTTTTAAAAAATTTAAATGAAGACATAAACTAAAAATACTGAATTTCTCATTGGTCAGTTGTAGGATATATCTTAGGAAAAGGTTGATCTCTTCCAGGTTAGCTTCCTAAAATCAGCTGGCCTGTGTACTGAATTAGTAAGTAGAAAGTGGTTCCTTTAATATATAGGTGCTTTGCATGAAGAATTTTTGTTTTTTCATAGTTAACTAAAATCTAACAAAACGTATTTAATTCAGTTTTACATTTTTATTTCATATAGGGAAGCATCACATTAAATTTTGGAAAGGTGGTTACTATTTTCTCAAATTATCAAAATATATTTTTACAGTATTTGTGGCCTGTATATGCCTTTAATTCTATAATTTAAGATGGTTACTCTATTATTTTACTATTGTAGTAAGTATCAAATATAAATAATGTAATGCTTTTGTTCACTTCTTCCTATACTTTTTAATTTAAATTTTAGGATATTTTTGCTAAAGAACTGAATTTGTCAGAGTATGGAATGCTTTAAAAACTAATAGTTGAGTCTTTTTTTTGTTTTGTTTTGTTTTTTTTCTTAGCAGAAATAAGTGTATCTTTCACATGCCATGAAGTAATAACTTACATATGTTTCATCTTGTTTAAATAAGATTATAAGCAGTTTCAGCAAATAGGATAGTATTTTTTATTTAGAGTGTTGTTTCACGACATGAAGACAAAATGCAAGATACCCTTTTAAACTTGACTGCTATTTTATTTTACTTTGCAGTGTTGGGGATTGGACCCAGGGCCACCAGTATGCTAGACAAGCACTCTTATCTGAGCTCACCTTGCCCCCACTTCCCCCGTGAAATTTAAATTTTAGATCAGTTAAATTCTTTTCAAGGTATGAGTATGCCATATGCATTTTGGAACTATATTTATAGTAAAAACAATTGGTTAGTTTTTAATACTCAAATTTAAATGGCCTGATACTCATTTTTTTTCTGTTTTTATGTATCTATATCAGGATAAAGCTGAAATTGCAAAATCTACATAAAAAGAAAGTAGTGCCTATTCATGAAAATGCTAAAGGCAGCATTCTGTACTAATTTAAAAGGAACTGTGGGGCAGGAAGAAGTTAGGATTTACTCATTACCTGGAGAATGAACATATAAAACTGATTTTCATGTTTACACTTCATTTTGGGCTATCCTTCCTCATTTAGAACACTAGGAATGCTCCACTTCACTAAGAAACTTCACTCACTTAGCCTCCAAGGAATACTAATACTACAGGGATTTGCCTTCAACTAATACTACAGGGATTCTTAGCACTTCCATACTGCTTTCAAATATGGTATTAATGCTGTAAAAAAGGAAGTATCTTAAAAAAGGCTAATTTCTTTTTTTCAAACTCTGGAACTTGTGCTTGCCAGACAGGTGCTGTGCAGCAGAGCTAAATCCCCGGCCCAGAAAAGTCTTAATTTCTAATTATTAGATGCATGCTGCAGTGACACGACGCTGAAGTTTTGCTTCTGTACTTTCTGAATCTTCTTCAGTACTTTACACTCATTCCCTGGTTGAATTGCTCTCACTTTCACTGCACATTTGTGAACCCCTATATTTCTAAGAGTTGTAACAGGAATACTGTGTACCAAATTCATTTGCTATGCATTCCATGAATTATGACAGAATAATCAAAAGTTGAAATTCTCTGTACCAAGAGGATTCTTTTCCCTTCCATGAAAATACTACTATGAGAAATGATGTAATACTCATTTATGCTATTTTCTCAAAAAGCATATATTTTATTTTTGTAGTAGCTCACTTTCTTGTGGTTCATTTGGGCTAGTAATTTAATTTTTCTGATTGTTTTCTATGTACGATAATTACTGTTTGTGATCATTTCCAGAAAAATTCTATGTAGCTTATATTCAATACTGGCCAGTAAAGGGAAAAGGGGAAAAAGACCCTGACATCTAAAGTTTCTCTATCATAGCTTCATATAGCTCATATGTAGTAGGTAAATCAATGAATCGGAAAGAAAATACAGGCAACTTTTACCCATAAACTGGGGATGTATCTAAGATCGATGCTTCAAAGAGATGAATTTTCTTTTTCCAGTAGATATAGTGGTTATTGTGAGAGGTCAGAATAAACAAAAGGTAGAAAATTTAGGAAAACTAACTTTGGAAACCAACCTGATGGTGACATTTACTGGAACACTAAATTGTATGTAGTCTGCCTTCAGTCCTCCCATCATCTTATAAATCAGTTTGTAAAATCAGTTAGATACTCATTTTGTCTTTTTCAGTTCTGAGGGATTGAGCCCAGGCCCCACACGTGGTGGACAAGCTAGGCAAGTGCCTTACCACTGAGCTGCAACCCCAACCCTGGATCAATAAGTATTTTTAAAAAATATAATTACTTTTGAGAATTGTAAGGGAGGCATTCACATACAAATACAGATTTTTTTCCTAATTATATTATCACCTCCATTCTAATTTGAAGGCAACATTTCAATAATGTTTGGTTTATTTGTGAGTGTGTGTGTGTGTGTGTGTGTGTGTGTATAGTACTGAGGATCAAACCCAGTGCTTCATACATGCTAGGCAAATGTTCTACCACTGAACTGTTGTGTTCCAGCTCTCAATAGAATTTAAACTTCATTTTTAAAAATGATAATCAGATACTCACTGAAAAATACAAGAAATTGAGAAGAATGGGCTAAGGATATAGTGTGCTTGCCTAGCAATATGAGGCTCCAGGTTCAATCCCTAGTGCCTTACCCTGCTTTGTACCCCACAAGAAAAGAAATTGTGAGGAAGTACAGCAAACAAACTGGCTTAATTTCACTTCTCAGACATAGTCCTGTCTTTATTTATAATCTTTTCTCTATGTGATTTTTTTTCTAACATACGTATAGGACATTGTTACCTATTTTCCCATCATTGATATTAAAATGTGTTTCCCTTAAAGATTCTCTGCAAACATAATCCTAAATGGCTAAAAATACTGTATGGAATGATACGCATATCAAAATTTTACCAATTTCTTTAACATTGGCCATTTTTTTCCCTTTGAATGCTCAGCATTATAAACTGCACTGAGTTTTTTGTTGTTCTAATTTCTGATTGTTTTCTTAGCCTACTAAAAGAGCAGCAGCTCCTGAAGGAAAAAGGCATTTTAAAGGTGCTAGATAGAGATGACAAGATGACTGGGAAAGGCCACAAGCAGTTCATGCTACAACAAACTGATGGAGAGAAAATCAGCCTTAAATTTCACATTCTTGCATTCTTAACCCTTTTTTCCCCTTTGGTCAGAAAAGAATATATTGATGCAAGAAACAAATTTTAGATCCCTAAACACTTTTTCTCATATGCTTGTCGTTTGAATGCCCTCTTTCATGAATTGTCCCTTTGCAGTTTGCTCTTGTAGGAATGTGTGCACCAGAGGATCTGGGGCATGGTGTGGGCTTCTGCACTACACACACTATAGCTTTAACTTGGAACCAGTAAGTCAGTTTCTCTTACTGGGCCTAGATTTACTATGGTTAGTGGATAGAATGTAATCTTATTTATGGAATTACTTCACAAAAGACATTTGCGAAGATAGCCAGTTGAATTTCCCAATGAAGAGTGAACATTGTTTGCATCCTCACATGGTACTAAGCACCTAGTACTGAACATACTGTCTCTTTCCGTGGCAGTCTCTCTAAAAGCAGTAATGAATTGAAACATTTTAATGGGTCTATAGAATACCAATTAATGAGTTTAGATTTTTATGTTTTATTTTGCTATAGACTTAGCTAGATGTTTTGGCCTCTGGTTATATGAAGCTACAAAACTGACCTTTAAAGAGAATTCATTCATTCTTGGCTACATAGATAATGAGTTTGATTTGAATCAGCTGGTAGAGTTGGACAAAAAGATCTATTTAAAAATTCTGATTTTCTGTTGTCACTGCACAGTGTCCAAGAGTAAAATCAGATCTACTTAATTATTAATTAATTCTGTCTTTAGGGTTTCATCGTCTACTTATTCATTCTTTTTAGGTTTCTTATATAAAACTATGATCAGAAGTTATTTTTTAGTAAGTATGAAGTGCTGTAATACCACAGTGACATATTCATGAACACTTGAAAGAAATGCTTGAACACAACTAATAAAATTCTTAACCCTTTGCTGTTGGGAAAAGGAAAGAGAAGAAGAGGATGAGTTGAATAGATTAAAAAGGTTTCTCTGATATAACCTCACATGTGAAAAAGAAGTTTTAAACTACACCCATGTTTTAATTGATTTGCAGTCAAATTAAGAAATACTAAAGCCTGCTTGTGTTTAGTACTTTATCTGGATTGTTAAAAATAAGTCTTAAGCATGGTCATGAATCACAGCCGTATTTTGAGAACCTTCTTATAATTGTAAAACAAAAGTAAAACATTTTTGTTCTTTCTTTAGCAAAGAAAGCCATGATTTAGAAAAGAAATTACTTGATCCTCTTGCCCTTATGACTCTAAAATTAATTATTTAAAAATTTAACAATATGTAGGGATTATAGTTTTGTAATTTTAAAATGTTTAAAGTGTGTTAAAATAATTTCAACTTTAATCTCTGAGTGTACATGTATTTTCACAGAATTAAGTGCTATTTTTGTCTAAAACTGTTATAAGAGGATACAGATTAGTTTGTGCTTATAATGTTACTTAATAAGTAAATTTAAATATCCTATTCTTTATAACCAACTAAAAGGGCTCATTGATGATGGTAAATAGACGTTTAGAAAAGTGACAACAGGTCTTTCTTATTTTAATGACACAGGAAATTCAGAACACACTGAAAAGAGATTGAAAATGGAAACAAGAGCCCATGTCTTTAGAAAACTATGTTGTAAAAGAAAACAAGTTATCACTCAGTGGGCTTCATTAACTGTTGAAGTTAAAACTCTTATTAATGTATTCTGTATATAAAGTGAATGATTTTGGAGGTAGACCTTTTATGGTCTACAATAGTGCTTCTCACCTTTTTTTTTTTTAACTCCTTTGAGACTGATGAACGTGGTAGACCCTCTTAAACAGTGGTCCTCATCAGGGGACTGCAGAGCTAGAGCTAGAGCTGAACCGTTGGGTCCTTAGTTTATACACTCCACTGAAATATGACACATTTTAAAAGCATTTACTCAAGTAAATCAAAGAAATTATCTTTTATCTTGGGCTCTATCATCTACCTAGATAAAATTAACACGGAGAAAGAGAAGGATTAATTCTGATGTGACTATTTTTGTGAAGGCTCCGATTTTAATGGAAGGTGTAGTTTGAAATACAGTAGACACCATAAAAGAAAACGGTGGGGTGCTGTAGTTGCCATTTGGGAGTGTTCCGTCAAGATTTTGTATTATTTGTGTTTCTCTGACTGTTCTTTGTATGCTGGGTTTGTGATTTTATCAAATGTTTTAATCTTGTCAAGGTTAATGCCATATAGATTTCTGCCATATATGGGAATACCTTTATATAGAATTTTATAATTCATCCTTAAACATCCCAATTTTAAAAACATTTCATGCCTTGAGGCTAGAACTGATGTTTTGAAGGTCATTCACATGAATAGGACCCTCAGTAAAGTGAACCCTAATTACTTTTGGTAACTCCACCTCAGCTAATCTTCACCCAGTGCACCAGTTTGTGCTTTCTTTTTAGTTTCCCAATTACAGCATTGTAAATTTGCCTTAGGTTTTGTGTGATACTGCTATCAAGATCCTTTTCATCTTAACCACAGCAAAGAATGATGCATCAGCAAGTGGGCTGAGATGGAACAAAGGGGTTATGATAAACACCCTGAAAATAAAGACAGTAAGGATGATTCAAGATGATTCAACCGGGCAAGAGACAATCTGTATTGATACCAGGGTCTAATCTGCCCCTACGCTTGTGTGTATGTTAAAGTAAGGAAGACTGGAGAGTTATAGGGAAAACATGCTATTGCTGCATTTTCAGCTCTTCCAAATTATAACTGGATTGGATGTGAGAACTTTTTCAGAGTGTAAATAGGCAGCAAAATAGTGCAGCTTTATAACAAAATGTTAACCAAAGAGGAACCACGTACCTTTGCTGCAGTACTTTTGTAGTGTAAGGGAAGGCAAACAGCCAGTGTGTACCTCTCCATTCCCATTTCCAACTTGCAGGGATGATGGGTTAGCCGATTGTGAGCTGTGGAGTCCAGTTTCTGGGCTGAATCCTCCTTCTCTTACTTCCTTGGTATTTTATCCTTTAAATGCTCCTTAATTGCCCTGTACCTCACTTTCCCAGTTTGGTAAGAAATGAATAATAAAATAATGCTGACAAGGCTTAATTTATTGAACTGGATAGATGAGAGCTCAGTGAATGTGCATTTATTTTTAGTAGTTGTAGCTTATTTCATATGATTAATTTTATTACTATTATAAATGCTAGAAACATTTTTCTTTTTGTCTTTTTTTGCTATCTGGAATTGAACTCACAACTTTGCACTTGCGAGGCTGGCACTTGTGCTGCTGAGCTAAATCCCAGCAAACATTCCATTTTAATAGTCCCATCTGTATTTCTTAGTAGTCACATGGATTTTCCAGAATTATTAGTGAGAAAGCATTTACTTTCTCTTAGTTACTTTGGAGGTTCTATCCCATTCTTGGAAGCCAGGCTGACCTTGCTGTCAATCTCCAAGCTCCCCACCCCTTGTTTTCCTTTGGTCTCTTATGCATACCATCCTCTGAGAGCCAGGCTTTTCTTTTTGGGTAATTTGTCATTTATAAACCCCTCTCAGAGTATTTGCCTCTAAAAATTGAGGATTAGGAGAATTTATGAAAGTAGGCAAAGGTGTAATTTCTTATGAACATGGGCTTTGGGACTAGGAATTTAAATTTTTATCTCTTTTTTAGATTTTCTGAGGATCTGATGATGAATATATTTTCCTTTCAGTCTTAAAGTGATTGCTAGAGTATATTAGATTATTGCTTATTTTCAAGCAGTCTTTTGCCCTCCCTCCCTTCCTCCTTTTCTTTCTTTTTGCTTCACAATTGTCTAGAATTGTTTTGGTAATTTAACAACTTCAACCCTTTTTCTAAAATGTCTTCTTGCCTTACAACTTGGCAGAAACTATTTCAGCCATATATTATATTATTGCAATATAGTAAAGTTGATGGTTAAATAGAATAACCAATTTTTACTGGACTTATAAATAATTGCATCATTTACATCTACAAAAACATAAACTAGCTTATTTATGTTTTCCTTCAATCTATTAATGTGTTAATTTATAGTTTTTAATACTCAGTTTTCTAACTTCTACTTTTCTGAAATGTCAACAAACTGAAATCCTCTTTAAGCAGATCCACAGGTAAGTTTAAAAGAAAACATTGATAATATTAAACTGAACCCTGATAATTAAGTATGACTTATTAAGAAAATGTACCCAGCCAACTTAACTGCATTGGTGATGTTTTTCAAATTATTTCCACAGACATTATCATCAGAGGTACTATGCTTTTATCAAACAGGCACATTCCTTTCTGCATTTTTCTTAGCTTGAGCTCTCATGTCTGTAATTTTGCGCATGTATAAAGTATCTGGATTTCTAACACGTATGCCTATAAATAAATACTAAAAGAAAACAGATCTCACACCTTTAGATGAGTTCAGTCTTCTTCCAGAGTACTTTCAGTAGAAAGATAAGGGTCTGAATCCCAGAGTCAAGCTCTCCTAAATTATCTAATTTTCTTGAACTACTGTTTCCTTCCCTCTCTCCTTCCCTCCCTTCCTTCTTCTCTTCCTTCTTTGTTCCCTCCCTTCTCTTATTATTATTATTTTTTATGATATTGAGGGTTGAACTCAATGCCTTGGCAGAGTTACCAAATTTTATTTTTGCTGTGAGACAGGGCCTCACTAAGTCATTAAATTACTCAGGCTGGACTGGAACTTGTGCTACTCCTGTCTCAGCCTCCCAGAGTGCTGAAATTACAGTTATCTGCCACTATGCCCAGCCCAATTATTTTTGAAGAGAAATAATATTAATTATATCTACCATTATAGAGTTGATATGAGGACTAAATGAGTTAGTATATATAAAGTGCTTATAATATACTTTATTAAAAAATTCACAAAAATATATTAGCAATAGTTTAAAGTTTTGGACAGCTGGGGCTATAGCTCAGTGGTGGGGTGCTTGGCTAGCATGTGTGAGGCTCTGAATGCAATCCCCCAAAAAGGTCCACTTTTTTTTTTTTAAGGAAAATTAGAAAGTGTACTCAGACAGTAGTTATGAAAACTCATCTATTTACAGTATCAAAATGCTATTTCTATGTGTTAGTGCATATAGTTATTTAATAAAAAGAGATTAAGGGTGTTACAATTCAGAATTACAATTAGAATTCAGTTTAAACTTCTATTTAATAAATCTAGTCTCAAGATTTAAGGAAATGGTATCAATAATGCAATCTGTTAACAAAAGTGAAGAAAAAAGGGCAAATACACTTATAGTCCTGGTGTAAGACTGAGAGTAAATACCATGTCACAGTGGAAAAAGCATAAGACTTCAAGACAAAATACAAGAGCTTTTGCATTCTGTGCATAAAGATGGTGTTGGGTTAGATGTTTTCAGCATTCTTTGTGTGTATGGTCAGTGTAAATCTGTGAGAATTTTAATTTGTCTTTTCCATGGAATGAGAGTTTAAACAGATTTTTGTGGTAGAGTGAGTAATGGTTTCCTCCAGATGTCCAAATGTGCATGTGCTCCTTTCATGGTGAATATATTGTCTTACCTGGCAAACAAAGGCCTTCCAGACAAACTATGATGGGGGAAAGGGAAAATGAAAAAAATACATGTATCCACAAGATAGATAATTATACACCTAGCTTCTTTTAGTCCCTTGAAAAGAATGTTCTGTGCTAACAATGTTAGGACAAGATATCATGCCATTATCTCACAAGCTGAAGAACAACTACAAACAGTACATGTATCAACTATTGTAGTGATCCAACTAACCTGTTGTGAAACTCGGTTTCATTGTTATGTTTATCTTTCTTTTTCTTCTTTTTTTTGTCGCTTTACCTCTTTAAAATAAAATTTAAAAAATTTTAAAAAGAGTCTTCAGATGGGAGATTTATGTTGGGTTACCCACATGGGCCCCCGGTAATCACAGAGGTCCTTATTAGAGTGAGACAGGAGGGTTGGGGCAGAAGAGATGGAGGTGCAATTGAGAAAGCAGAGGTTGAAGGGATGCAGCCTGCTGTGAAGCTTGAAGTCAGGAGAGAACAGGGAACAGATTATTGGCTGGAATATATGGAAGGAACAGTCTTTTATGTTGGCATACAGATTGATTTTACACTGTGGGTTTTCAAGCTATGAGATAATAAAATTGTTTCAAGTCCCCAAGTTTGTGGTAATTTGTTACAGCAGCAAGAGGAAAGTCATACAGGATTTATTGGTGTGTTTTGCTAAAAGAAGACAAGTTTCCTGAGGTAATCTGTGGGATCATTTGTTGATCCAGTTTTTATAATTATAGTTTTTGATTGAGATTTTAAATTTCTAGTAGGGCCAAGGAGATAGCTCAGTGGCAAAAGCTCCTGCCCTGAGTTTGATTCCCAGTACCAAACCAAACCAAACCAAACAAAAATTTCTGGTAATTACTATTAATGATAAGGAGATACATAAAGACTTGAAAGCTATTACATTCTACAAGTCTGTCACCATTCTTCCACTTCCAGTTTTCCTAGTTTCCTCCCTTGAGTGTTTCTTATGAGAGAATTTTCTAATCAGTCAATGATTCCACTTCACAGACTCTTGAAATAAGAGCTCAGAATAAAAACACACGTTGACACACAAAATACTATAAGCCAGGAGTGGTGGCTCATGCCTGTAATTCTTGCACACAGGAGGCAAGAGGATCATTGAGAGTTTGATACATGTGGGTTACAAAGTGAGCTCAAGGACAGCCTGAACTGCATAGTGGGACCCTGTCTCAAAAAGACAAAACAAAACATCCAGAGCAAAACAAAAAATAAAATACTGTCACGGATTAGGTCATGTGCAAAGCGTATACGTGCTATGCATACTATGAAACTGACACATCAAGCAGACTGAAGATCAGTTTATTCACCCGGATCCCAAGTTGAACTCAGATTCAAGCATCCCACAACTTGTTTTAAGGAGTGGCAGGATACACGATAGGCTGACTGGGTTAGTTAAAAAACAGGTGTGACATCATTGGTATTTTTCTTTTCACTGACATCTGTGTCATACTTTATTCTTGTTAAACTGCTTTTATTGCACTTGTACCTTCACTGGTGTTTCAATTATTTTAAGACTCACTGAGCAGCCCTTGCTCCTAGGGAGGAAGAGTGCGTCATAGGATACGATGTGGTCATGCCTGGAGAGCTACCCAAGCACCTCTCTGGACAGGTGTCTTCATTGCACTTAGGATTTTCTGGGCTAGTTTTGTTTTGTTTTCCTGATGCTTCATCCTTCTTTATAGCTTGTTTTGTAACTGTCTGCCTATATATAGAGAGACAAAGGGCAGGGACGCTCAGGCAAGTTTGGATAAAGATCAGTTAGAATAAGCAGTAGGCTGTGAATCATGATTGGAGGAAATCAGTATTTTTCTTGGACTGGAAGTCTTTGATGCAAGGGAATATACGCCTTAGTGTAGATAAGTCTTGAGGGAGATTAGACACAAGAATCTAAAGGAAATTAAGCAATGTGTGGTCATGTACCAATAATGTACTATTATTGCAAAATTAAGCCAACATGCTCTGTGATAAATAGCTAAAATTAGTTAAACTAATTTAAAGTTAATTTAGCTAAAATTAAAGTTTCCGTACAGATGGAAAGAAAAAGTTTTTATGGACTTAACATATCCTTGAACAGAAGCAAGCTACTAGTTGGTCACTGATGACAACACCTATGACAGAGATGGAAATACATGCTTTTTTTTTTTTTTTTTTTGCCGTACCGGGGATCGAACTCATGACCTTTTACTTGCCAGGCAGGCACTTAATGCCACTGAGCTAAATTCCCGGCCTGGAAATTCATGATTATTGAAGCAAAATAATTGTAACCCACCAGGCTATCTTTCTAGTAAATATGTGCTCCTCTGATTTCTGTCTTTTTAAACTAAATTGCCTAGTATTTATTGGACATTTACTCTATCCAAGAAATTACAGGGAATTAATACGTTTTATATATACTGATTTGGTGTCTGGAGTAATCTGACATTTTTAGTTTAAAGCTCTTTAGTTAACACCAAGTTGTGAACTGTAAACCTACATATATACTTATTTAGTAATTAATTTATAAGAGGTTAAGTAAATTTTTTTTTAAATTTTACTTTAAAGAGAATAAAACATAAGAGGGCAGAACAAAGCAGATCAGAACAGAACAATGTAAGCAACACAGCACTTCACAACAAGACAACTGAATATTAACAGTAGCTACCATAATGTCAAAATAAATAATTTTAAATTTAAAATTTAGCTTTAAATCTGCTAAAGTGCCATTTTATTTTCTTCCTTTCTTCTCCTCTCTCTTCCCTTCTTTTTTTCTGGGTTGAATCCCTTGCCATTGCACTGTTATATCTCTAGCCCTTTCTGTTTTACTATTATTATTATTATTTTGTTAAATTTTGAAATGGGTTCTTATTAGATTGGCCTTGAATTCATAATCCTGCTGCCTCAGTCTTGATTAGCTGGGATTAGACATATGTACCACTTCACTTCCTTTTGCCTTTCTTCTTCCCCTCCTTATAAAACTTACCAATGCTTAATTTAACTACTTTTTTAGCTACAGAGGCTCATGTTTTAAGAAAAAACATGGGAGTTAAAGTCAGACTTATAAAACCGATGAGGTATTCATGTATGATTGCTTGCCTGAAAAAATTATGATAAGTATTGTTACATTTTGAGCCCATCTGAGTAAGTCCATAGTTGATAGAAATAACATGGGAACAAGGTACTTTTATTTCATTAGCACTATTGTTTTAATGAAAATGATACATTTCAAAAACCGTTTTAAGAGTTATGCAGCATGTTTAAACATTTAAAACTGTGGTAGAACTTAAAAAAATACCTAGTCTTGAGCCAAGGCATGGTGGCTCATACCTGGAAAGATTGACTCAGGAAGATGATGACTTAGAGGCCAGCCAGGACTAAACAGTGAAATTCTATTAAAAAAAAAGAAAAAAAGCATTTGGTCTCTACTTATTTCTATCCTCATTAGCTGCTAACCCTGTAGGGCCTCTTAAACTGTTTGCAACCCCAGTTTGAAGCATAGTTGCTTGGTCCAGTGTGCGCAGTGACTGTAGAACATCCTTAAAGTCTTTGGAAATAAAATAGGAATAAAAAGTAGCCGGCTTTTACCTGGAAAGGAAAGTGTTTTACTAACTTCTCTAGGTGGGGATAGATGTTAATAGGCTCAAGGGGCAGAGAGACTGCAGGTATTCACCTATCCAGGAGAAGTTACACCCTGGTTATGTGCTGTTCTCAGGTTCTTTGGCACATTCACACCATCTTCCCCTTTGCCTTCTGTCTATCCTTTGCTGGGGAGAGAGGGACCAAGAGCTATATATTTCTTCACAGCAAAACAGCAACAAGGCAGTCAGTGTTAGTGTCTCTAAATAATTCACCTGCTTCTTGGGCTGGGGACTTAGCTCAGTGGCATAAGCTCCTGCCTGGCAAGCGTGAGATCATGAGTTCAATCCCTGGTACTGAGGAGGAACAAAAAAAAAGAAAAAAATAATTCATCTGCTTCTTAGCCCTCAGCCTTATTTATTTTTGCAATTTTATTTTAAAAAATACATCAATGGTTTTAACTGTTTTCACAGATTTCAGAGTTCACCTTAGAGGGATTAACCATTGAGACCACTTAAAAGGAAATAAGTACAATTATGAATGAAGGGATAAAAATGATCAAGAAAAAATATATATTCCCTGTCCAAAAAGAAAAAGATGTAGGTACATATATAGCTATATGTTTATTGTCCATAATGAGAACTGTTATATGTCACAAATATACATTGATAAAAAGAATAAAGATAAAATTGCAAGATGACATTTATTTAAGTAAGTAGAAATTGTGATTCAGTTTACTAGCATTGTTATTTATATGGAACATGTAATCATGCGTATATTATATAATATATATATATAGAATTTAAACATTTAATAAGAGAAATGCTTTAAAAATTTTTTTCACTCACAGTAAAAGTAGCTTTTAAGTAAATATGCATTCATAAACAGATGAGCCTGTGATTTATTTTGCCAGACTCAAAGCCTGGAATAATGTGAGGCACTTCACTAACTGAAATAGAATATGCTACCTAATTCTGCCAGAAATCTTCCATTGCATTCCTCTCTATATCCCTCTCCCCAGTAAAGGGAAATAACAGAATTTGGAGAAGCAGTGGGTATTTATTGAGAAATATTGAGAAAGATGAGAGCATTTCCTGGGTGTAGAGAGAGAGATGTGCACAAAATGCTGTGACATGTCTACAGAACTCTTCATATACCAATGAAAGACGCTTTCCCATGCAATGCCACAGGCCTCACCACATCTTGGTTTCTTTGCTGAAATCTTTCAACCTAGTTTTTTATAACAAAAGCTGATGAGGAAATGGATTCACTTTTCTGAAAACTGCTTTACAAGCAAATGTGCTATATAACACTTTTATAAAGCTAAGGATACAGATCTTATCTCACCCATATGAATTTAGTAATTTTTTTTTTTAAAATCTGAAGTGAAGATGTAGACAAAACATGTCTATACTTCAGTAGCAAGATGCTAGGTATTGATATGTGCAATAAAAGCAATCAAAATAGGCCAAATAATTACTAAGCACTCTTTCTTTGCATTACACAAAGATCAAAATATGTGCTAACTCAGCAGCCTCAGTGCACTGACTGTGCATTGACTAATTTAAAGTATGTGTCCCAATTTTTCACGAGCTCCTGGTGAGTTCCCTGTTCTTTTATTTTTCCATTATGCAGAACCACAATCAGATCTGCATTCTGTATTGTGGAGAGTCTGTGAGCCACCACTAGGCATGTCCTCCCTCTTCGAGCTTTGTCCAGAGCATGTTGAACCACCTGGAAGAGACAATAAAATGTGATCACTGGTTTGAGTTACATGTTAATAAGCTTGCCTGGGTCAAATCCACTAAGGTAATCTACTAACATTCTTGTTATAGTTGCTTATTCCCAAATGAACTGTCCCACTTTATGAAATAGTTACTCTACCCAACAGAAATCTAGAAAAAGAAATTGTAAATATTTTAAAACTTTCAATTGGAAAAGCATCTGTGACAATGAAAAAAAATTAAATGTTTATATATTGTTTTAAACTCAAAACCAGGAAGTTTTTTTTTTTTTTTTTTTTTTTTTGATAGTGGAGATTGAATCCAGGGCCTTCTCACTGAACTATAGCTCCAGTCTTTTGAAATTTTTCATTATCTTTTTAGGGATAGGGTTTTGCTAAATTACCAAGTTACTCAGGCTGGGCTCAGACTTGCTGTCTTCCTGTCTTGTCATAGTGCTGAGATTATAGGTGTGTACCACCACACGAGGCAGGAAATAGTATTTCTATAACTGAATGTTGTCTAATATGTGGAGCTCATTTTCTCTCAACTCATAATGAGGTTATAATAATGTGTAGAAGAATGGGAGTGGAGGGTCAAAATCAATACCTGTTAGACATATAAACTGTTGCAGTGTTGCATATCTCACAGGAATACTTGCTTAATAACCTGTTATGGTTTCTGTCTAGGTGACCCAAAGCCTCATGTAGTCATGGAGGAGGGCCTTGTAAAGTGGGTTAAATCTAGAGTTTGTAATTGATTTATTCTAGTGTGAGAATTGGTGGTGTGAGTGCTGACCCATCCTGAGACAGGTAGCTTGCAGATAATATAGGGGAGGGAAACCAGGTTGCTCTTCCTTTTGCCCTTTTTGCTCTTGTCACTTTTGGTCCCTGCCACTGCTATGAATGGCTGCACCTGTGCCATGCCACACTGCTTTAGAGCCAGCTGATTATAGACTAAAAGTTACACAAACTGTAAGCTAAATAAACCTTTTTTTCTTTTATGTTGGGCGTCAGGTACTTTGTCTAAACAACAGCAAAAAAACAACTAAAACAAAATTTGTATACCTGACCATGTGGGTTCAAAAGCCTTTAAAAATGGCTTATTAGGGCTGAGGTTTTAGCTCAGAGGCACAAGTGGTTGCATGGCATGTGCAAGGTTGTGAGTTTGATCCCCAGAACCCCCCCCCCAAAAGGCTTATTAAAACAAGTTTAGATTTTATTCAAAGCTGTTATAATTGATAGTATCAAGTCTGAGAGTATAGTCAACTACACTGAAGATGACAAGACTCATTAGAATATCCACTCTGGTTTGATTATTACCTGCCTTTGAAATTTTATACTGTCTACAATGTTTTATTTTTACTAATATTGTTACATACTGCTATATTCAATTATACTGCTATATTCAATTATGCCTGATGATATAGACAATTCTATTGAAGATAATAAGAGACAACACAGTAATCATTGTAGATCACCTTGTACTGTTTTTATATGACTTTTTGGTTTCATGTTTTTATAGGAATTTGTTTTGTTTTGTCTTGCTATGTTTTTTTTTTCCCTCTAATACAGAAAGGATAGAAATACATGTAGAGACTCATGCATGCGCAGCTGTTTACAGTCTCACTGTTTGAATATCTACTTTGTATGCTTTAATTTAATTTTATCAACTAGTGATTTTTCACTGTTTATCTTTTTTAAAAAAATTCTGTATTATCTCTACCAATTACATGTTTTTTTTCTCTCTAAATAAAAAAAAAAAGAAAAAACAAGTTTTAAAAAGGTTCAGAGATGTCACTTAAAAGAGTGGCACTAAAATGCTTAGGCTTTCTATACAAGAGATTCTGGCCAGAGCTTAAAAGACTAAAAGGCTGATAATAATCCTACTGATAAAAACCAGGCTACATTGGCTGCTAGTCTCCAGATGATATGTGTTATGGCTTGAGAAAAAAAGCTTATCTACATTTTGCTCAAGTCCAGAGACTTTATCTGAGACGAAGATTAAAGACAGCAGATTAATTAATCTGGCAAAAATTTTTTAAAACAATCACATGTTGAGGATGTGACATGGAGAGGCTTTTAGCAAGATTTATGTTACAAATCAAGAGCAAAAAACCCAGCAAGATAAGTTAGACATTGTAAGTTTGGCCACAAACAAACAAGATTCTAATAAAGCTATAAGCTATAAAGATAAAGCTAAAATCTCCATTGCTAAAAAAAAAAAAAAATGCCTAAGGGCATCACAAAAAGTGGCAGGTCTTCACCCTTTATAGCCTAAAAACTATGAAAGTAAAAGACTGTTTTTAAAAACCACAAAACATCATGTTCCAAATGGTGAGAGCTGCATTATGTTCCAAAATGGCAGAGGACACATCAGGTTCTAATATGATGGTGACATAAAAAAAATCTGTTTCTCAAAATCAGGTTCAGAGTGCTCAACAATCCAGACACTCAATCCCTACAATCAAAAAAAAAAAAAAAAAAAAAAAAACCTGAGTACTGCTCCAACTGACAGCAAACCTCAACGTCATCCACATGGCACTAGTTTTAGACACATACAAACTACAACAGTTCTCAGGTTAAAAAGGCTTCCACTGTGATTTCAAAAGGCCTAAAAGGCCAGGCAGTAGTATATCTCTAAAAAGACAAAATATAAAGCTGTGAGGGTAAAGCCAAAAGTTCAATAAAAACCCCAAAAGTTAAAGCCAAAAACATAAATCATCTAAAAGTTACAAAGAATAAGCAAAATGGGCCTTTAAAAAGCCCTAAAAACTATAATCATCAAAAGTAGCTTAGAGATAAAGCCTTTTATTTTATTATATTTTATTTTTGTTTTGTTTTGGTGCCAGGGATTGAACTCATGACCTCATGCTTGCCAGGCAGGCTCTTATGCCTGCTAAGCTAAACCCCATGGTCTACAAAGCCTTTTAGAGGTTGCTTTAGATGTTCCATGTAAAACTATAAAACTTAATGTTTTCCTTGCTAGATTTTAGATTTGCTTTAAACCCAATGCTTTATAGTCCCCTCTTTACAATTTTTAAAATAAAAATATCTGTCTTGTACAATTAAATGTTA
Organism: Hydrochoerus hydrochaeris; assembly: GCA_004027455.1. Taxonomy (NCBI): domain Eukaryota; kingdom Metazoa; phylum Chordata; class Mammalia; order Rodentia; family Hydrochaeridae; genus Hydrochoerus; species Hydrochoerus hydrochaeris. The sequence continues at coordinate 388,318 of PVLA01000530.1, read as the reverse complement.
AAAATATTTGACTTTCTTTTTTTTATACAAGGACTCACAGCTAAAAGTTTCCCTTAAATTTCAAAAAAGGCTTGAGACTTAGACTTTTCAGCAATGATAAAACTAGACTTTAATAACTCTTAAAGATAAACTAAATACCTTTTACATAAAAATATATACATGAGTCTTTGGGGGCCAGGGGCAAATTGTTATGGTTTGTGTCTGTGTGTCTCTTCAAATCCTCAGGCGATCATGGGGGCAGGCCTTTCAAAGATGGCTAAATCTAGAGTTTGTGATTGATTCATTGTCTAGTGCTAGAATTGGCCATGTGAATGTTGCATCTGCTTTGGGGCGGGGAGCTAACTTACAAATAAAAGGAGGGAAAGCAGCTTGCTTCTCTTTTTTGCCCTTTTTGCTCTTGTCACCTTTGGTACCTGCTGCAGCCATGAATGGCTTCCCTTGTGTTCTGTCACCGTGCCTTAGAGTCAGCTGATTATAGACTAAAATCTCCACAAAGTGTCAGCGAAGTAAACCTTTCTTTCCTTCATTTGGAGCATCAGATATTTTGTCTCAGCAAAAACAAACAACAACAACAAAAACTAATACATAACCTCATAAAATATAGATATTTTCATTTTTTGAGTGAATTGCAGTTGAAAGAGTTGATGTCATTTGATCAAGGTCTCACTGCTAGTGACTGAAAGATCCAAGATTATTGCAGCCCAATATGTTTGGTTACCAAATAAGAAAGATAATCATGTATGAACACCATGAATAGCTTAACTGCCTGGATTCTTAGGTCAGATACCTTCTACTAGAATGTAGGGAAATTACTTAACTTTTCTAAACCTCCAAGTGCTAATCTGTACAGTGAACATTTTAGCATAAAGGTGAATTTACAAAGTTGTGAGAATTGATATAATAGTATATAAAATATAGTTGAAAGATTCAGTGAATGTTTAAATTAAGAAAAAAAAATTATTGCAGCAAGACGCATTAACACTAATCTCTTTCAGAATACTCCCCCATCTTTTGAACATACTAATACCCTTGTTCTTGCCACTTTCTGAAATAGTTCTGGAAGTCCCACCTCATGAATGTCTTTAGTTGTACTATCTCACCTGCTTCAACATCCTGAATCAATTCAAAACATTGACTTCTCAAGGGCATTTTGATTTTGAGGAAGAGCCAGAAGTTTTATAGTGCAAGCTGTGGTGAAGAAGGTAGGATACCTTTCTGTTGGCTGGATGCCACTCAGCAGCAACATTCACTATATTTTGATCACCTCTTAGAAAGACACAAAAGAGGCTTCCAGGAGTGCTTCAGAGAGTGGCAATAGTTTGGCCATGGTGGCGTATGTCTGTAATCCTAGCACTCAGGAAACTGAGGCAGGAGGATTGCTGTGAGTTCCAGGCTAACCTAGGTTACATATGTGAGTTCAAGGCCAGCCTGAATAGCATAGTGAAACCCTGTCTCAGGAAAAAAAAAAAAAAAAAAAAAGTGGCAAGAACAATGAAGTGTGTTTGAAGCAAGGGGAAGTTATGAGAGGGGCATCAAAGGCAATGTGTCTTATTGTAGTACTTATTAAAAATTTAAACTGTATATTGTGATTACCCCTTGTATAATGAACACTTGATAAACACTAACGATTATCATTCACTTAACCAATGTTTGTTTACTAAAGAGGTACCTGTTATGTGCAAGAAACTACTATGCATGAGGACATAGGACAAGGACATAGGAAGAGACTTCTGAGGAGCATACTGTGTGGGCAGATTGTTCTGTGTCCCTTTGCTTGTTTCCTGCCCCAATGAAGCTAATACTCTGGAGAAGGCAGAATAACCAACCAGCTCTGACATTACAATGCAGATTATTCTTTTCATATGTAGATGATTTAATTAATTGGTTTGGCATCACTGGAATAATAACAACATAGAAATTTTTCTTGGGTACTTTCTTTGATTAGAGGAACATTTCAACAATGGGGCCCCTTTTGATAATGAGACCAATTCAGGGAGAAAATCTTTCTAGGACAAGATTACTTCCGTCCCAACTCTCTCCCACTCCCCCAAACCTACTGAACTTATTTTTTTTTTAAGGCCAAAGTCTTAATTAGATCTGATGACCTGATTGATGACTACAATTCTCTCCAGGCCCTTCTTCCCCCACATAAACTTTGGTATCTTCCATAATACTGCATGCTCATATTAATTTCAGATAAAAGAAGAGGATCTTACCTTTTCACTCTCATTGTCAAGGGCCGAAGTGACTTCATCCAGCAGTAAAATTTTGCGTTTTCGTAGAAGAGCCCTTGCAATAGCTAGTCTTTGTTTCTGGCCACCAGAAAGCTGTGCTCCTTTCAGTCCAACTGGTGTGTTGTATTTCTGTTACAGGAACGTGCAATTAAGAAAGCAAGCCTTGGTTATTTAAATTAGTATAGCAACTGTGGGCAAGAACCATATAAATATTTCAAATTTTGCTGCTCTTGAAAATTTGTGTCCCAACAAGTGCTGGAATCTATTCTTGGGTTTTGTTGTGAATAAATGCTTAATGAGTAAAACACACTACCATCTCATTTACTTATCTAATCTGATCCCACAGAGCAGACCTTTTCCATTATGCTTCTACAAAGGAGTTTTTAAAAATTAAAGCATAAGAAAAAAATTGCTGGCAAGAAAAAGTTCCTAGTAAACACAGATTTATTTCCATTAAGTTACATTATCTTCTATTTTCAGGTCAAAATGATACAAACTGTTTTAAAACAACAAAGAATCTGAGTTCCTTCACTTTGGCTCCTGCTACACCTTTGGGGACATCTCCCTGCAGACACTAGGATTTGGTTCTCAGTGGGTCATGCACGTTCCTGGAGATGAGGCTGGCAGCTTGACACAGTTTATTTACTTTTTCACACCACCAAGTGCTCTCAATGACATTTAGTACTATTTCTCAGTGTTCCCACAGACCCCCCCTCCCAACCCCCCCCCCCCCACTTGCTAATAACCTTTTCCTATTGTGTTTCTTTCCTGTGGATGTGAAAGTGAGGAACATTTCCTTTGTATCTTGAAGCCAGCATGATCCCTAGAATCATGACTGGTCAGTTCATTTGGAATAAGCAGGTTCCTGCTTGCCTTCTAGACTGTCTATTGACTTGCTTTCTAGACTGTCCAAGACTGCCAACTGCTATCTAGTAACCCTTGTCAGTCTAAGGAACACACGTCATTGGTATCCAGACAAACACATGTGGATGGATCAGACCCACTGAAAAAGCAAGTCTGAGTCTACAACCTTCCAGAGGAGAATCCTGTGGTAATGTCTCTCAGAAGGCGCAGTGGATGAGTCATACATGGTTCATTTTGCTTTATTTTTTTATTTTTTGGTACCAGGGATTGAACTCACAACCTTGCACTTGCCAGGCAAGCACTTAGGCTGCTGAGCTAAATCCCTGGCCCTCATTTTGTTTTAGTATTTGGAAGACGTGCAAGTGAACCGCCTGTCTCTCCACATCTGCCTGATTTCAAGAGGTTTGTAGAATGGGTGTCCAGAGCTTCTGATACAACCTTACAACAAACATATGTACTTCATATCAGAGTTTTTTTCAGTTTGAAATGTATAATTGCTGACTTTAACAATGGGTGTCTGAATTACCACAGCCCAGTAAAAATGTCTTTTCTAAAGTGTTTTCCCAAGAAAGTAGAATTTAGCTATCTTCTCTGGAATTTATCTGGGACTGCAGCAGGTGGTCTAAGGACTTTTGGGATCTGGAACTAGAATTAAAATGTAGACTTACGCATCTATCAAGTAGATTGTTGTATAGCACCAGGATTGCTGCTTTGATGCCAGTCTCTACTGCCACCACCTCTTGGATAAGTGAAGAAAAAAGACAAAGTTTTAACAGCTATTTGTTTTTCTTTCTTTACAAATTTGATTGTGTTATTTCCCTGTTGAAAAAATATCTAGTGCTTATTAGTAAACTTTGTAGCCTGATATAGCAGGACCTTTACATTGAGTTCTAGCTCATATTTTTGCCTCTTCACAATTCCTTTCTGCTATATGCTCCAGGATTTAATATTTTCGCCTTTTACATGTATGTATATATTTGTGTACATGTTAGTTTTGTCTGCTAAGAATGATTTTATCCCTCTCTGCCTGGAAACTCTTATTCAGTCTTTAAGACCCAATTCAAAGCAGCATCCTCTGTGTGATATTCTCTGGGGTTTCCTACCTTATACTCTCCCTGCTGCACTGTACTTGACTCCAGAAGATTGTCTATCATAGTGTACATTTCTTTGATCATTGTTCACAATTCTGAGCCAAATCCTGGGAATTCTTCATTTTTGATGTCTTTTAAATCCATTTTATTCTTATTTTACTTTCTTTCCATTTTATCCTTATTTTGCTACTGGGATGCTCTACCATTAAGTCATATTCATTTTATCTTTTTATGTTGAGGCAGGGTTTTACTAAGTTGTCCAGGATGGCCTCAAGCTTGCAATCTTCCAGCTCAGCCTCCCAAGTGGCTGGGCTTAGAGATGTGTGCTACTATGCCCAGTAATTTCACTTTATACTCACTAATTTAGACCTTCAAAATCTATCCTTGGAAATAACTCCTTACTAATCTCTCAAACTCTTTGTCATTTTATATTGTCATTTACATGCTCAACCGATGTGTAATTCCTAACGTCTTCCCTATTCAAAAACCTAAATTTAGTGAATCCTTAGAAACTGTCAAGGTAAAAATATCTTTGCTTTGTATTCAAATACACAGTTTTACTTAATGTGATCATCAACATTATATTTTATGTTTTACTCCCTAGTCTAACTGCTTATCATTCTGTGAACACAGTAGTTTCTGTCTCTGTGGTTCTACTCAGACCACATGCACTGCTTCGTTACAGAGAATGCCCTTTTACATCCTTGACTACTGCTGTTCTAGCTGATCAATATTCAGGTCACCTCTAAATTCTCTAAGTGCTTGTCTGACCCTACAGCCTCTGATCTACTCCCCCCAAGCTCAGCAGTTTGTTTACATTCTTCATGCATTGCAATGATTTGTGTATGTCTGTGTTCATTTCAACAATGTAGAATTATTTTTTATTTGTCTTGGCTAACTTCTCTAAATAACAGCCCCTGGTTTGCAAAGAACAAGGCTTGGTAGCCGCGTATTGCATGAATAGATGCATGAGTATTGGGTTAGAGAAATGAAGATAGGAAATGCGGAATTTGAATGAAGAGGAACTGGCAGAAGGATCAATTCATAAAACTAAAGGTAAAACAAATCCCAGTAAACAAAAGTGTGGCAACTACTTTAACTTGAAGAAGATTAAGATGGATAAAATTTTGATGTGTAATATGTGAAGACTTTTTTTCCTGTGCCTGTATTAAGTGTTGCCTAACTACTTCTCTTTCAGAGTTTTGCTTGATTATTTTTACACTGATACTGTGGCCTTATGCTTGGAGGGTATATGCTGAAATCCATTATGTGTTCTAGAAAATTGAAGTGCAAAACATTACAAAGTTCACTTTTATTTTTCTTCCCCAAATACGTAGTGGAGAACTGTATCATGTTCCTAAGTGTCTCACCCATTCCATGTTCCCTGCTGTGGTGTTGCTTGGACTGCCCTTTTGATAACCAGAGGCTGCTTTTGGGCACTTTGGGCACTTGGTTTGCATTTCTGAAACCTTGGAATCACCCTACACAACTATCCCACCCTTTCTGTGTATGATGAAGAATCCAAGTGCAACAGTGACTCTCTATACAGCTTTAGGGAAGCCAGTGGCACTTCCTTATCTGGGAAGTGGCATGGTTATATCATCCTCCTGTGTTGTGATGGAGTTTAACTCTTTGTTACTAGAGTGCTAGGAACACGAAAGGCTGTTTTCCTCACTTCCTTTCCCTCTCCCAAATTCACTTAAGAGGGCAGCCTTGTCTTCCCCAGAGTACTAGCCTAAGGCATTATAAAAATGTAGTTTTCCACAGAAATCTCTGAATTTAATTTTTTGATGATTTTTATTTTGGTACCAGATTTCATTCTAGTTGATTCTGTAGTAATTTTTGGGGGAAATAATGATATGAAAGTAAAGTTAAACTTAAAAACACTGAGAAATAAGCTATTCTTTTTTAATTTTTAAGGAACTAAACATTTTGGCTTTATTTTTTTAATTAACATTTTGGTTTTAAAATCTGTTTGTAAAAAGCACAATAAATCTGCATATGCAGTTCTGTATAAATCTGAAAAATAGTGTAATGAAAAGAATGAAATAAACAATGTAAGAATAAAAGTCAAATAGTAAAAATATAAAATTCACAGCATTAAACATAAATAAAGAAAAAACTATCAGGTTTACGTGGATGACAATCTATGAATCAGCAATGCAGAGGACCTTGGTTAGAAAAGGTAATTGCCCTAGAAAGACACAGCATTGCACTATTTATAGAAAATAAGTCAATCATTTTGTTTAGTTTGGTATCAGGAATCAAACTCAGGACCTTGTGCTTGCCAGACAGGCATTGTGCTGCTGAGCTGTATTTCTTGACCTGAAAATACATTAATCTTGACAATATTTTTAGTACTGCAGAACTTTACCAGAGTATAGGAAATTGTATTAATGGCCTTTTTCTAGTTGTAGGTATCATTTAGTGCAAAGCACAGCTGGAGGGGGAAGATCTCATAGTTTTAAAGTTAGTATGGTAAAGTGTATGGTAACCATTAGCCTCCACCAAACAACAGTGGTCTACATTAATTGTTAGGTATACTGGTTGTGAAACTTTTATTCCTTTTTAAAATGTATTAGAAAATCACTTTATAAAAGTCATACTGTAAGAATTTGTTTCTGATTAGAAGTAGGTATTTTTATTTGTGTGGGTGGATAAAGACACTCAGATATTATAACCATGCAGAGCTGTATAGTTACTTGTCTGTGTGCATAGCTCTGTGCATGGTCAACCCAGGGATTTTAATTTTTCTGAGGTTTTTATGTCAGTTGTTGCAACCAATACAGAGATCAAGGTAACAGGAAGGGCAACCAAGGTTTTTACACCAGCAGTGTAATAAGTAAATAAGTCCTCAGGCTAATTTCAGATTGATAAGTGCCCTGAAGACAGTGGGATGGGGACAAGTAGTTGAGTGGACTTTTTTACATAGAGGGGCCAGGGAAGGACTTCACAAAGGTGGCATTTGTGCTCATGAGACAGACGAGAGTGTGCTGTAGCAGACTGAGCAGGTGGTAAGGCTGGAGCAGGATGGGCAGCTGGACCAGATCCACAGAGGCCTCCTCAGTCAGAGGAGGAGTCTGGACCTCATTGGGGAACCAGGAGGCAGGGGAGGAACACCACCTAATTATGTCATAAGAAGTCCCTCTGGTTGCCAGGAAGAGGAAGAGTTAGAAAGGGGAAGCCTGTGGTGCAGATTCTGGGCCTCCTTCAGTTCAGAGGAGAGGGCAGTGGTGGTACGGACAAGGTCAAGTGTAGATAGATAGATAGATAGGGAAGAATCAAAATGTGGAAGCTAATTCAGGAACACTAATGCATTTCAGTCTTGGAAAAAAATAGTCTCATGAAAACTGCCTTTTTTTTTATACTAACTTTATGTCAGATACTGGCAATACATGACTGGTATAATTCAAGAAATACATAAAAACAACCATTTAGGCTGAGCAACTATTTAGGTTCCCTTGGCAAGTCTGTAGCTCTGGATTGCAGATGTGTTCTTACCTCGGGGAGACCTTCAATGAAAGAGTGAATATTTGCGGCATTCGCAACTTCTTTGATCTCATCTAAGGACACCACACGGCTGTTATCACCATAGGCAATGTTCTCTGCGATGCTACGGTTGAAGAGCACAGGCTCTTGAGAAACGATGGCTATTTGAGAATGGAGCCACTGTATATTCAATTCTTTTACATCTATACCATCAAACAGCTGCCAAAAGCAGAATGGAGAACGGTATGTTAAGATCTGACAGCTGTACCATGTTACTGTTCACTGTATTCTAACATTTCGAGCATGTACAAATCATAACAAGAAGGCGAGGAATTCAAGCTATTTCAAAGTGATACAATGTTACCCAAGGGAGACTCATAAATCACATGTTGAGTAAAGCAAATAGTGTATTACTCACTGAAGTGTTGCTTCCCAACTTACCTGACTGTTCTGGAAATGGCCACATATTCTAGAGACCTGCCAGAAGTGTGGAGTAAACCCTGGTGATCTGTCCTGAAGTCAGATGGAATATGATCACACTCTTTTCTGTAGCAGGGCTCTTTTACCGAAGCCCAAAGAGAATGGGGTGTTAACTCATACGGAAGATCACTTGTAGGGATAATGTCATTTTGCTCATGGCCGTATAACAACCTCCAAGTGATGGTTGATGAGCATGCCTACTATGTGATGATGACTCTTCAGGTTCCAGGGAAATAGTATATGACAAAGCTCTTGTACTATTGTATTCTAGCGGAGAAAGGCAGATAATAAACATAGCAATAGATAAACGCAGAAAAAGAAAGTGCCATGAAGACAGGACAACAGAACAGAATGACTGAGGCATTGGAGAGGATGTGGAAAGGGAAGTGAAGAAGGGGGCATTACTTTCTGTAGGGTTGTCCAAGGGATACCCAGACTGAGCTATGAATGATGAGAAGCAGCTTTCGAGGAAATTGGAGTAAAATGATTCTAGGCAGGGGAGTAGCACGATCAAGGGCTCATAGATGTGTTTAATGCACATACAAAAGCCAGGGCAATTGATATACAGTAGCCAATGAGGTGAGGAGAGATACAAGAATTTGGAGAGGGAGGCAGGGCCCAGAACGTGTGGCTGATGGTGTGGTCTCTGGTTAGTTTTCAACCATTGGTGTGGTTTGAGGAAGCAGTATTCTATACTGTGTACAAACAGACGAATATTACTAGTTCAAGAAAGCCATTTTGAACAATTCTTGTTTGAAAATACTTATTGAGAGTCTATATAATGCAGAAAAATCTATGAAGCGTAGGATTAATGTAACTCTTTGCTTTTCAGTACTGGAGATTGAACCTAGGGCTTTATGTGTGCTAGGCAATTGCTGTATCCTTTGCACTACATCCCTGGCCCAATGTGACAAATTTTTTTTTTTTGTACCAGGGATCAAACTCATGACCTTGCTCTTGTCAGGCAGGCGCTTATACCGCTGAGCTAAATCTCCAGCCCCCCAATGCGACAATTTTTGACCTGTAGGGCCCTACAGTTTTTTGGAGGAGGGAGGAGGCAGGATGGGAAGTGAGGGAGTGGAGGAGAACTAGGGGAGGGGAAGGGAAGGGTAGGAGAGTAAAGGACATCTAACAGATGTTTTATGTGGTGTGTCAGGATAAGTCAAGGCATAAAAAACATTCCTTCAGTTCAAAGGAGGATGAGGGTGCATCTTTTTGAAATCAGGACCCACAAAATAATGGTGTTGATTCAAATAAAGCTTAATGAGGTATAAGGTATTGACAGTTGGGGTGGGGATGGCTGATAAGAAAAGCATCATTTTGTTATTGGTTTGTTTGTTTTCTTAAGGGTGAGGATAGAGATTTATTTATTTTTTAACATCTGCATTGCTTGCCCTACCCAAAACAGTAAGACGCTTTCACCCAAGTGACTATTAAGAGCGGTACTGTTAACCTCCAGATTAGGTGTGATTAAATTCAGTCTTACTACTTGTCCTTTCACAGGATCATAAAATCTCTGCAGGAGTTGAATAGAAGTGCTTTTTCCACAGCCACTGCTCCCAACAAATGCCACGGTCTTCCCCTTCTCAATACTGAGGGATAAGTCACAAAGGATGAAAACATCTGGGCGGCTTGGGTAGAAGAAAGAGACTTCTCGAAACTCTAAATTCCCTTCACATGTGTCCTGTGAAAGGAAGGTGACAGTGTTTACATGGGTGACTTAGGACGGTGGCAACACATGGTAGCATCTTGGCTAAGGGCCCTTTGGAAACTGTGTATGTTCCCCAACCATTTTAATTTTCAATTTCATATTCATCTCTGTAGAGCTGCTGGCTGCAGAGCAATTCCTGCCATACCTCTTATATTTCATATCTATATTTCTTGTTATCTTCACTACTCAATTTCTCCTAGAAACACTAGTGTCCTTTGGCTTGTGTATGCAGACACAATCCATTCTACTGATGTGTAACCAGCTGCTTTGAGTAAATATGTATTTTTTCTTTTTTAATTTAATTTGCTTTACTGCTTAATTTTACTGCTTAATTCAGAGGAGCTCATGTCCCCATGAAGTGTATACTGTAAGTGGGACTACATTTTACAGTTACGGTTTGTACATTTTGTACGTGATGGTTTGAATTCTGCTTTATCTTTAGTTTTCATCAGGCATTATTGGCAGTAATATTTGTCTAGTTTAGGTTTCTCTTCATGTTTCAATCTCTTTAGTGAATGAATGATTTATATGTAAACCAATACCAATATACACAAAAATGTTTTCAAAAGAGTTTCCAGAACTATAACTAAGTAATGATGGACTTTTGTTTTATGTTTTTGACTCATAAAAGTTCATTTGAGCTTCGTGTTTTCCCCAGTAGCTTTTTTTTGGTGTGTTGCTGAGGATGAAACCCAGGGCCCCATGTGTGCTACACACATTCTGTACCACTGGGCTATGTCTTCAATTGCATGTTAACTTTTGTTGTTAAGGTAGATGTAAATTAAGCAGAGATAGGTGGAGATGTATATGTGTTGTTGGGTGGGATATGTTGGTGGCAGTACTGAGAGCTGGACTTCCAGATAGATTCCTTACATCAGATTTAGTCACACTTAGCAATTCTCGAACCCAGCTTAAAGGTATCAGGGAGGAGACACATCAAAATGTTTGATCATAGGATTCTGTTGTCAAAGAAATGAAAGTTAGTATATGATTAACAGTTATATGAGATATAATTAAAAACTATGGTACATATTTAAATTAAAAATCAAGATTAATTATAGAGGTAGGGGTTTAGCCCAGTGGCATAAGCCCCTGCGTGGCAATCATGAGGTTGTAAGTTCGATTCCTGGTACCAAAGGGGGGAAAAATCAATTATAGAGAAAGATACATTGCCATTAATCTCCCTCAAAATACTCTGCCTTTCTTTGAACACACTTATCCCATTGTTTTTGCTACTTTCTGAAACAGTTCTGGAAGTCCTTTTTCATGAATGTTTTTTCGTGGCTGCCTTGATGTCCTGAATCAATTCAAAAGGAAATTTCTGTAAAATAAAAACATTATAATATGTCCTTACCCACCTCATTCGCTGGATCTGACACAAGCAGCTTCTCACTCTTCCCAAAGTTAAAATTACCTTTTAAGGTAAATGTATAAAAGAGAACTTTCAGAACTACTTTAGATATAGGATTCATGTGTTTGAAGTAAAGGGAAGTATTTTGAAGAGGATTAATGTGATATACCTTTCACTATGATAAATTTTAAAAAATTGAACATGCACCATATTTTCTGACCATACTTCATAGAAGTAGAAGAAAATATTGAAATTTATGTATATACCATAACATAAATGTAATGTTTCTAATTTTGCTCCTTAAAAAATGTGATTATTTTTGCATATGTTTTGTTGCCTTTGGTAAAGGCATAAGAGATAGTCTAAGAAACTTCTACACTAATATTTTATAACTTTAATTTTATTATTTTTAATTGTATTCACTATAGAGCTTTTCAATGATGTATAAAAGTGAGAGAAAAATATAATGTGTTTGTATATGTCTATTGCCCAGCTTCAGTGTATATAATTTTTGCTAATTTTTTTAGAGCAGATTTTAATTTATTTTTTATCTTTTATTTTTGTCTTTGTGAGACAGGGCCTTACTATGCAGTTTAGGCTGGCATTGGTCTCACTTTGTAGCCCAGGGTGGTCTCAAACTCACAACAATTCTCCTGCCTCAGCCTCCAGAATGCAAGAATTATAGGCATGAGCCACCACACCCGGCAAAAATATTTCTTATGTTTTTTACTTTCTAAAAGACAGGTATGAAATCTTATTTTGATTTGATGTATCTTGAGCATTCAAGGCCTTTTTGAGAGTTTCAAGATCTTTTTGTTTCTGTCATAACAATAAGCATTCCTTTTAATAATTATAGAGATCTTTGATACTGCTTTGTTTTAAACTATCTTACATAAAAACCTATTAACATTCTAGAGAAATAGTTATAAATGAAAAACTTTAAATATATGCCTAATGGCTGTTTTAAGTTTTAAATTTAAAATGTTTAGAAAGGTTTTAAAATTGAATATATATGTTGTGTAAGACTGTTTTCGAGAAGCTTATTTTGAAATTACTTAATTGTCTATTATTTCTCTTTTAATATTCACAGTCCCTTAGAGTTTGTGGCTAAATTTGTGTGTATGTGTATTTATTTATTTATTTATTTATTTATTTTTGGTACCAGAAATCGAACTCAGGACCTTGTGCTTGCCAGGCAGTTGCTGTGCTACCGAGCCCTTGTGTATGTTAATTTAACAAATATAATTCCCTTTTATTTCTCTTATGTTTGTAGATATATTTTTTAATGAAAAATGGCAATAAACCATTATTTACTTGCATATATTATCAGAGGGAAAAAATGCTTAAAATCTAATACCAATCTCCACTCAAGACTAAAACTGTTGCTATCTGAATATCTTTCAATATTCCAATCAGTGCTTTGTTTGAGAATACTCTCATGGAATCAAGAAAATAAGTTAAAAACATGTATTTTTAACATAGAAGTAAAAGTCTGATTAAGACAAGGCCCCCTTCTTTGTAGTCATAAAATTCTTTTATATAAACTTTTAACTCCTTATGTTACTAGAAGCATTTTTTGCAGAGTTAACAAATAATTACTTCATTTAATAAGTGGACAGTTAAACCATAGTTGTGCTTACTGGTTTTTTCCCTTTTTGACTGTAACTGTTTATAGTTGGTTTCTTTTCTAACAAAGCAAACAGATATGCAGCTCCAGATTTGGCTTTGGAATATTCAGGTGCCAAAACAAGTGTTTCTCCAATGGCCATCGCTCCATAGGCAATTGCAGTAAAAACACTATCAAAGGATAAAGCATTTGAATCTTAGGTCCACTTAAAAACAGTAAGACTTTAAAAATAAAGGAAAAAGTAGGCACAGGAATTTAACCTTTTAGGTCAAATAGTGCCACTGATGTGTACTCTATACACCAAAATAACCTTTGGAGCTTGAGTAATCTTAAGAATTTCTCCTCTGATTAGAGACACAGACCAAAGATTCCAGCTAGTCTAAAATGTGATAGTCACCTTAGTGTAAGGCTTGCTTGCTTGGAGATTTTACAGATAACTCAAATGACAATAAGAAGAATGAGTCTCCAGTAGTAAGATCTAAATTGATAGCTAAGAAGTGGGTTTCTTCTTCCTTTTTTGCATATAATGTAGTTAGAACAGATAGCTGAAGCTAAATGATTATCTGCCTGATGTGCTATACTATTTAGAAAGCAAAGCGTAGGGATTGTACTTCCTTAAGGTTCCCACAAAAAATCTCACTAAAATATACTAGAAGAAAAGCTTTGATCTTGTAGGTTTGGTATTGATCATAATCCCAGTTTCACATGTTCATTATAAAATGGTAAGTAGGCATGATGTTTCTTTTCTTTTCGTTTTTTTTTTTTTTTTTGGTGGTAATGGAAACAGCCCACGGCCTTGGCACTGAGCTAAAATCTGTGGCCCTTTTTAAGTTTTTTACTTTGAGATAGGGTCTTGCTAAACTGCTCAGTCACCCAGGCTGGACTCAAACCTGCAATATTCCCAGCTTAGCCTCCCAGAGTGCTGCATTACAGGTGTGCACCACCAGCCTGGGTGTAGTCTGTTTGAATGATGCACAGATAAAAACTGATACTAATAATGGCCCTAATTCAGAGAGCTTCCTGTTTCTTCCTTCTTTTGGGGCACTGGCAAATACCAAGGTGATATGATCATTACTCACTCTTCTAATGTTAATGGTCTGCATTTGTTGTCACAGCTAAAATGCTCATGTCCCTAAAAGATGACCCATTGTAATGAATTTAATCAGAGAAATTCAGTAAAGGTAGTACACCAGCAGGGGGGGAAATTTTTGTGTTGCGACCTTTTGATCCTCTTATAATTTAGAGCCATAAAATACTGTAAACCAAATCACCAATTCCATTTATGATAAGAATCAATCTAGCTCTGGGTACTTAAATAGAAAACTAAGCAAGAATTATTTAAAAAGTCACTTTTCAGAAACATTGTATGAAGGTTTGGCTACAGAATTATAATAAATATCTACTAAACAAAGTCCCTGGTATATGGAGTCAGGAAAGTGCATTTTGTGCTTTGCTACTTGTTAGTTATATGACTCTGAGAAAGTAACAGCTTTGAGTTTTAATTTTTCCATGTGTAATATGAGAATGTTTTTCACAGGGAAGTGCAGAGGAGTAAGTAATATACAATGAGTCTTTAATAACGAGTAAAAATGTACTCAGAATGTACTGTTATAGTGATTATGGTAAGTAGTGAACTGAATTGCAGTCTTGGGAAGCCTCTTTCTGGAAGCATCCTACGGGGCTCACTGGCAAGATGCTGGTCATATGGTGATTTCTCTCTACAGATGCCCCAAGTTGAACAGCTATATACATTCATAAGGCTACCTTCACATGAGGAGAGGAATTCAAGTAAGAGACCATAGGGCTTGCTTTTAGTGTAATAAAACAAAACAAAACAAAACAAAAAACACCCAACAATCCTTAAGGAAGATAAGCAGGGAAGAGTTGCCAAAATCACCCCTCTCTGACTGCAGGCAACCCAGGAGGAGAGAGATGCCTTCAGCTTGAGTGATGGAGAAAGAATGAAGTCCAGGCCTGGCACTGGCTTTCAACCCTAAAATCCCCTGCCTGGCACAGCCCCATGACCCCTACACCAGTTGAATGAGCACCTGGAATTGCATTAGGCAGGCAGCTGCAGGACCCTGGTTCCATTCTCTGGGGAGCAGGGCACAGAAGCTGGCACAGGGCTTGATCTCAGAGCTCAGTGCCAGGGCTGCTGCAGGGAGATCCAGCACCTGGTGGAAACAGAAAGGCTACATAGAGGCCAGGTTAATGCTTACAGATGGAGCTGCTAGACTGGCCCTGAGCACCCGAGGGACAGACTCAGGTTTTGGCCACATCATTTCCAGAGACCATGCAGGGCCCTGCTACTGTGAGACTCAGGGATGACTAAATCAGTTTAGCACCAGCCTTGGTGGCTAAGGGACTGTCTCTTTCACCTATCCCCTGCCTCAAGCAGTACAGCTTTAGCCAGATGAATGCTCACAGATGGGGCTCTACAACCTCCCCTGGCACCAGAGAGACTTACACTCCATGGGATGCACTGTGTATCTGCCTGCATGACCACCAGATGTGGTGAGGGCTGCAGTGAACCTAAAACTATGCAGGTTGCTGAGGTCATGAGACTTGGGCACGGTCTAGTTTAGCATCATCCAAGGGGCAAGAGACTATTGTTACCAACAGTGTCCCAACCTCAGGCAGCATAGTCTGGACCCAGAATCCACTTGCTGGGGGTAGAACAGAGTAGTAAGTGCAAGACTTTGCCTGGAACTTTGTGCCGGACTGCTGAAACCTAACAGTGGGCTGATCCTAATGACCCCCATCCCAGGCCTGTGCCAAGCGGGAGACACACAGCTTTAGTCTATGGGATTTCTGTTTCAACTAGCATTATGTGTATGCCTGGTTGTTATGCCATGAGTTCCCTTCAGCAATGAGCAGCCCATCGCAGTGTGAGCCTTGGTCCTAACCCGTGTTGTCCTGGTTTAGTGAGCTGTGGGCTCAAGGTATGACAATGACACACTTTGGTGACATTGGTGACCACAGGTGTGATGTGGGAGCCTGGGGCTCTCTGGTGCATGGTGACTCTGTCCATAGCTGGTAACTGTTGATGAGGCATATGGGCCTAGCTTGGCCTGAGGGAGAGGCTTGTAGGGACAGATTATTCTCTGTGTTTATTTTTGAACAATGCACCAACAATGCATCTGAAACAAATCTGGTTCCCAGAGAGTAGAGTGAATATGTTGGGGGAGAGGAGAGGAAATGGGAAGATAATGATCAGTGGGTAGTGACAAGAAGTTCTAGCGTGTTATTAGTAAGATGAGTATAGATAACAGTCGTGCACACTTCAAAATGTTAGAAGGAAAAACTTCGCAAGTTTTACCATAAAAATTATAAATGTTTGAGGAGATAAATGATTAACCTGATTTAAACATTATACAGTGTATATATGTATCAAGACATAACTTGGTATTCCTCTAATGTATATAATTTTAATGTATCAGTGAAATCAGTGATTGGCATAATTTTGAAATGGCATTTTTCTTGGAGAAAATTGTTTTAAAATCTCAGTATAAAATGGGTTCTCAGTTATACAGATCATGTTTTTATGTAAATGGCTTTAGAACCAGTCTTTCTGCCAAGGCATATCATAGTAGATGTATGGATGTAGGAAGGAAGAAAAAAATCTGTAAGAAAACAGAAGTCATGTGAAGCTAATTCTGAAGGCATGTTTCTAGGAGTGACTGGACTGCCCACACATGGACTTCCAAATTTTCTCCTTCAGTTAACTAATCAATTATTTTGGGCCATTCTGAGGTTTGTGGTCAGGGTTTTATGAATGGTAGGCAAGGGTTATAACAGTGAACCATAGCCCTAGCCCCCTCCCCCTTTAGTTTTGATTCCTTTATTCATTCCGTGAATATTTATTGTGTCCTTACACTGTGCCATGCCAACCTTTTGTTTTTGGCTTTTAGTAAACATCAGTGAACAAAATAGACTGAGACCTGTTCTCAGCCTATGAGCTCAATAAGTACAAAAACAAAAAAGGTAACATCATATGTATTAAGACATAGTAATGGAAAAGATGAAGAAGGAGGGGTGGGGGACCACTTTAGGTGATCAGGAGTAGACTTTGAGGAGTAGACTTAGGAGCAGAAGCTTGGGTGGTAGGAAGGTGGCACAAAGACCTGGGGAAACGATTACTCCAGGCACAGGGAACAGAAAGTGCCAAGACTTTGAAATAGGTTAAAACTTAAGTGTGGGGCTGATGTGCAGTTACCAAGGGAGACAGTAGAAAGCAAGAAGCCCCATCTTGAAGGGCTTTGAGGTCATGGTAAGGAATATTGCTTTATTAAAATTTCAATAGGAGGCTATTACAATATTTTTTAATACATCAATGCAGTTAGATTTGTGCTTTAGAAGTTTGCCTGGATGCTGTGTGGAATAGATTCTAGGGAAGCAGGAGGGGGTATAGGGACATCACTGGGAAGACAGTTGATTTGGTCCAGTCAAACCAGGCAGGAGACTGGGTCAGCATGACATGAGTAAAGGAGGGAAGAAGTATTTTGGAATTAGAGCAGTGTCAGGGCAGGAGAAATGATAGGAATAATTCCTGGATTTTCAGATTGAGCAACTGTATAGATGGTGGCTGTACTATTAAGAACAGTCCTGGAGATTTAAGAAGACTCAAGAGTTGAGATGTCTTTGGGGAAGAAAACCTTTAGGGAAATGCGTTGTGTTTTGGCCACATTAGCATATTATTAGGTATCCAAGTGGATGTGTGTAGTAGGTAGTTGGAAGAGAGTCTGATGTTCAGGGTCAGGTGGAAATACACAGAAGTTATCAGGGTATAGGTTATTTAAAATTGTCAGATTAGGTGAAATTACCAATGAAGACATACAGATAAAAGATCTGAGAGCACTCAAGTCCTTCAATAACACAAAACCAGGCAGAAAAACAAGAGCCAGTAAAGGAACTGCAGGAGGTGGTCCTGGAGAAGAAAATGTTTCAGGAAGGAGCTGTCAGGCACCACTGAGAGGTCAGTAAGAGACTGGAGAACTGAGCACTGGACAACTGACTTTGGGTGAGTGATGAGACGAGGGTCAGTGATAACCTTGACCGTGAATCTTCCTAGTGGTGTGATGGAAATAAACTTGACCGGAGTGAGTTTAGGAGAGACAGGAGATGATCAGGGGATGGTGAGGGCAGGAATAGGAACCCATTTGGAATTTTCTTGTAAAGAACAGCAGAAACATAGGAAATTAGTAGAAGGGAATTTCTGGTGATGGAAAAGAATTCTTTTTCTTTAGATGATCATAGAACAAAAAGAGTACTGACAAGTTTCTAAAAAGAGATGAAAATTTTGTAAGCGTTTATAAAATTGTCAGACTCCCTACATTAGCATGATTTTTAAATTAGTTTGCTTTCTGCTAAATACTTGAGATTAGTTACACTGAAAGACTGGCACCCTGGAGATTTACCAAGCCATGGAAGTTTAGAAAAACGTGTTCTGAGTTTGAAGCAATTGGTCTGCAAACAAACCTTTGGAATGCAGCTAACTTTTAAATTAGGCAGTGTCTGCATTACATTAGAACCAAGGGGAAACCTGGCTACTTTAATGGGGGCTTGAGAACTGAATAAATTATATGATTACACATTTTGTTTCTTGCTAATCTGACTGATTGGCCTGTAGACCATAATGAAGCTTAAGGTTACCCTATAATTGTGGCATGGGAACTGGGAACTCCTACACACTGTTTTAGAGGTAAGAAGGGCAGTAGAACCAGAAATATGCATTTTTATATTGAAATGTTAAATACAGTAACGTGGTTTTTGTTTGTTTGTGTTTTGAGACAGGGTGCACTGTGTAGTTCAGGCTGGTACTGAACTCACTATGTAGCCTAATTTGGCTCCAAACTCATAGTGATCCTCCTGCTTCAGCCTTCTGAGTGATAGGATTACAGGTGTGTGCCACCATGCCCAGCCAGATATCCTGTTTTACCAGGAAATCTGCTTTCAGGAAACTGCTAAGTGCCATTTCCTACTGAACTGCTAAAGTTTAACATAAGTAAGATTCTAGAACACTGGGTTGGTGAGATATGGATGTTTACTTCAATAACTAGCAAAGAAACCTTCTTAGTTCATGCTTAATAAATGGAAACACTTTCATTTGAGTAGAAACTAACCTTTATACCAAGTTTTCCTAAAATTATGTGGCTTCAAATGACTTTTGGCTGTTTCCTCAAATTGAACACATGTCCTCAAAGTACAAATTAATAGCACCAATGAAGATACTAAAAGGAACTTCCTGAGATTCAGGAGGTGACACTGAAACAAGAGTCCCTCATGTGTGCCCAAATGGCAGCACTCTTAGAACAGGTGTCATCTCCCTCTCACTATTCAGGACAGGCTGACCCTTGTTTTGATGTGCATGTTTTATTGGGTTTGTTAAAAATAAGATCCTTACTTTTTAAAGTTGAATATTGTGTGGAGTTTTTCTAGTTCTAAGTATTTACCAATGGTATTTATGATATAAATTACCAAATTTCCTGACTTAGGAAGTTCACAATTAACACTCAAAATTAATTTTTCTCTATTTCAATTAGTTGTATTTAGGCATTTCTATAAAATAAAAAAAAAGGCATAACTATGTGAACAGAATTCCAGAATATAAGCTCTAACCAATGCTTTGGGAAGAAGTAGCTTCATTGGTAGTCATAATCATTCCAAGTGTGACTTTTTGAAGGGAAGTACTCATATATGTACATGAGTACCTCATATATATATATATATACTTCATATATCTATATACTTCCCACGTTTCTTTTCTGAAGTCTTTGCTTAGCAAAGAATTCAACCTTAAAAATAGTCATAGTTAATAAAGGCATCTCCACAGTGGGAATTCCACAAAATCATACAGTTACCTAAGGAATGGATATCAAGAAAGCATTTTTTGCCCCTATATTCCCAAATTATAATAAGCAGAAGTAGTGAGTGATTCATTTGGGTGTTTAACTCAGACTGTTTGTATAATATCACTACTTTACTAGCTATGCTATAGTTCTTATTGTTATTTTATAATAACAAAAAATAGCTTGAATAAGTCATCCCGCAGTATAAACATATATCAAAACATCATATTGTACCCTATAAGTATATAGTTTTATAATTATTATTTGTCACAAAATATTTTCAAAGTGTGCCATCCCTGCTTAAGTGGTTTAAGTGATGATCTATAAATATTATCTCTCTGTCAACATGTAAAGTAGTATGTGCTCCACTTATAGAGTCCCTGTGTTTGCACAACTTACACGAACATGCCCTCTGGTGTCATTCGTCCAGCTTGAACTAAATAAGCTCCAAATCGAAATCCTGCTGCATAGGCGAAATATACAAAGGCATGGCTGAATGCATAAAGCTTCCAATGATCTGTGCTTTCTTCAGGGTATTTCTGAAATGCACAGTTTGCCAGATAATGGGGCATGAATTATATAGCAAAGTCACTTTAATAAATATAGAGTAATGAATATAGAGGTCCTTGAAGTGTTAAAATTTGATCAATAAATACTTTAAGGATTGAAGAGAACATGATTTTTATTTTACTACTAAGAACTATAGAGAAGACAATGATATGATTTTCTCTATGGATATATACTATCTAGTTTACTGTAACAAATTTGCTTTTGTTTACTTTCCAACAAATGGACAAAGTCTGTGAAAGCATAGTTAAAGAGATTTGGGTTAAAGGCATTTAAAAACATTGCCTAATTCTCTATTATAAACCTGCGTTAAATAAATAGTGATGGTTAAAGGGTGATGCTGACCACAAGCATGAATGCAAAAGAGTACAGAGCCATCTCTCTGTCAGTGTAATACAAAGAGTGCTACTGAGTCAGTGTGATAAGGAAGACTAGGTTAAGGAGCACATTTATTGTGTATATATTTGGGTTGAAATGTAAACTATCCTAGAGATTTTAATGCAAAAATAGTCTTTCTTTCTTGTACATATTGTTTCCTTGGTCTGATTTCAGAAAACTAAGACAAGCATGTACACTTAGAGAGTAGAGCACCAAAAAAAAAAAAAAGTGTACATCAGAAAAAAAATTTTCATATATAAATATTCTGATACTAAATTTATTGAGACATCATGAGATTAATACGGGTTACATCTGACCTCTCTCCGGTTATAAGCGGTGCTCCAAGTGGTGGCCTTCATCTTCCAGACCTTTATTAGTATGGTGAACTGCTAAAGTGTATATACAATTTTTTGGTGCACATTGCAGTAACATAGAAGACCTAATATATTTATTCTTGTGGTGCTTTCCTTTGATTTGTCTTTGTTTCTTCTTGATTTAGTCATGTGAGAAATTATGATATCTATTCTTAGGAAAGCCAGGGGACCGGCCAGCAAACCACAGAAGAGCACTGCGTTTGTAGACAGAGTGGGGTAGGAGCGATCAGGATGAGTCTGTAGTCACCTGTGTTGAGTCTGAAGAGTCTCTTCCTACATTTGCTCAAAGACTTTTTCTCTTGTTAATGACACTATAGTATGTATATTCTCCACAGCTTCAGTTGCTATCTATAAAGTAAAGTGTAGAAATAAAATCAGTACTGGTAGTGAATTCCAGTCACTGCTAGTGGGGTCACAGTAAGTATGTCAAATCAGTAAGTTTTTCTGGCAAATATTCTTATTTCCCCTCCAATAAGATAATGAAAGTTATTTTCAGGATAGTATGATTTAGGAAAATTTCTTTTGAAAAGATTTAGTGTACTGTTTAGGCCCCTTCAGATTTTTACTGAATTTCAATTTCAATTGGTTCTACAGGCAGGGGAATCAAATATTAATGAGCATTATGTTTATATGCAAAGGAGTTTTCTATAAATTGTGAAACAATTTAAATAAATGATAGTGTAGAGAATCAAGTAAATAATTATTTTATTTTAGCACAGAAATGCAAATAGCAACCAAAGAGCACTTAGGAACATTCCAATAAATTATCATATGATGTGCCTATAAAATTCTTTATAAGATAAAACCATTTCTCATTTTGATATCTGTGAACTTCAACAGATTTAATTAAATTTGATTAATGCTTCTCCACATTTACATGAAAGAATGTATAATTACATTCTTCACATTTTCCAAAAGAATGTATAATTACATAAGATTCAAGGTGGAGGAGGACTTGGCTTAGAATAACTTTTTGGACATAAGAGCACAGGTAGGCTTGAAAGACAAACGTCCCATTTCTACGTTTAGCTAGGAACTGTCTCTGTAGTCCATTGTGGGAGACAGGACCCCACATAGATATCACACATTATTAGAAAATAATTTGGTTTGCAGGAGAAAACTAGACTTCGGATTGTGGTTAGGACACCTGGATCTTCTCTCAATTTTGATGTTGTTTTAAGTTATAATAAATTTCAAAATAAACTAAAGAATTCTTCATCATTACCATATTCTGAAGTATGTAAGGAAAACAGATAAAAAGGCTGAAGACTTGTTCAAGGAAAAATAAAGAAATGAGCAACAACAAAAATATATTTCTGATTGTCTTTCACTATTTATTTATTTTTGTCTTTTTGAGACAAGGTCTCACTGTCCAATTCAGGCTGGCCTTGAGCTCACTTTGTAGCCTGTGCTGGTCTTCAACTCACAACGATTCTCCTGCCTCAGCCTCCCAAGTGCTGGGGTTACAGGTGTTAGCCACCACCCTTGGCTTATTTTTCACAATTTAGAAAGGAATTTCACTACAGAATCTTAGAAAATACTGTGGTCTTAAAAAAACTAATAAATCCATTTAAAGTCTTAAAAAGGAAGCATTTGGTAATTTGTTCAAATCTACAGATGTAACTAAAGAAGAACAAGTTTATTTTATGACTCTACATTCCAAATTGATCCTTGGTAAATTAGCTTATTAAAGAACTACAGGAAAAGCACTTAGATTGACTATTTGAAAGGAATTACCGATTACAAATCTGAGGTTATTTTAATGTTATAAGTAATTGTCCAGTGGTGGCAAACTTATGGCATATGTTATTTGTTTTTCTTTTAAGACAAAGAATGTTGCCATTTGGGCACTCTTCTCCAAAAGGTTTGCCACCACTGGGATAGGAACATGTGTAGCTAAAGCCATGACATGCACACAAAAGTGGGATGAATAAAATCTAAGTAGTGTCTCATTAATTTATAAATTGGGCAGATTTCACAGATTTTAGTCTTACAGGGAGGGCTCGACAACTCCACTGTCTCCAAGGCAAATATTTGCTTAACAGTTGAGTCTACGTAGCACATGAAGAGACTCTAAAGGTCTTTGTCTAGTGCCAAAATGTGGAAAGACCCAAGGGTCAGACAAACCAGAACATGCTGAATATGTGCTTGGCGTCCTTCCAGCTGCAAATCAGTCACAATGACACAGACTGTAGAGATATTAAAGTCATTTTCATATTCAAAGGCTGTTCACCGATGTGGTAAACATCTTTGTAACCATCTCATGGGGTGAGCAGCTTAAAGGCCTGGAATGTATGTTGAAGATAAGACTCAGTGTGTATATGAGTCTTCTAAAAGCTGTCATGGGAAGTAGGTTTTGGACATTACCCAGTTGAAAGCCACTAAGTGTGAGATAGAAAATAACCAAAGGATAAATAAACAAAGCGAGAACAACAGCAAAGAGTATAAAAACAAAAAAAACTATGACTGTCTATCATCCAAAAACAGGCAGCTTGAGAAAGTAACGTACTTCCTGCCACTGGAGGGAAAGGCTAGGCAGAACATGGAAGAGTAATGGACAACGATGCACAAAGGATTTCTACTGTGGGAGAGTGGTCGGGTCAAATAACATCTCTTTCAATTCATAGGTGTTGCAATAATGTTTCCTTTAATCTTCAACATTTCCTTAAATCTTTAATGGTTATTTGTAAGAGCATGATTGATTCTGAGAAGCTTAAATATGCCAAGAATTTTCCAAATAGTTCCATAAATTGTTCAACTTGGTCAGCATTCAACTGGGCTTTGTGTCTAAAAGCCTTACTTTTGTGATTATTAATATCAGTGCATGGCCTTGAATTCAGTAGCTATTATGTTTCATGCTTGTTATGAAAAATAAGATACCTAGAAGAGTGGCTCATGAAAATGTAACTATTAACAACTAGAGAATTACTAACAATTAGGGGAATCAGTGTGCTAGAAAACACCTCCGTAATAGGTAACGGTAATAAGGGCTGACATTAAATGCTTACTGTCTCCTAGGCACAGTTTTGTATATAATAACACTCATTTGTATAATTCACAAATTAATAAGTAGATTCTATTATTATTGCCACTTTTTTTTCCTTTTTTGAGGTAAGATCTTGCTATGTAGTTCAGGCTGGTCTGCAAAGTTCAGCACAGGATGGCCTCAAACTCATGGTAATCCTCCTACCTCAGCTTCCTGAGTGCTGGGATTACAGTGTGCACCTCTATATCTGGCTATTATTCCCACTTTACAAAGGTTGACACAACATGCTCATATCTCTTGTTTGTTAGTGATAGGATGTAAATTCTAACCTTGCCAGTAAAGACTCCAGGTCCTATGGTCTAAATGGTAAATTTTACTGCTATAACTAATCTACCTTATCTTACACTGCTCTTTATGTGTATCTTTGGACTCTTAAGTAATGAATCTAACATACGATAAAGACAAAACTATGATTATTTTTCTTTTACAATATGATGCTAATAACAGCCTTCATTTACCTTTCCAGCACGCTTGAATTCTTGTTTATCCTTGTTGGCAAA
Organism: Hydrochoerus hydrochaeris; assembly: GCA_004027455.1. NCBI lineage: Eukaryota > Metazoa > Chordata > Mammalia > Rodentia > Hydrochaeridae > Hydrochoerus > Hydrochoerus hydrochaeris. The sequence goes on along the minus strand of PVLA01000530.1, from coordinate 363,758 downwards.
TCCAGTCACTGCTGCAGTTTCAATCATCCCTGTCAGAGCAAGGACTGGAGCAATGATCAGAATCAAGAGTGTCATCTCCCATCCATATATAAGGGAGATGATAACTGACAGTCCCATGTTAGTTGCATTTTGTGTTACGACACCAACCCTTGAACTTGTTGCCTATAATCAGACATATTTTAGGAAAAAATGTCAATTAACTTAAATGTATAGAATTTATCTTATAGTATGTCTCTTAAGGTAGGCTTCTTCAAAAGGTTTATATTTAGATCTATGCTTTGAATTTATATTTATTGAATAAGACATATATTTTTAAAATGCCCTCACTTTAAGGAGTCATGTTTCATTTTTCTGCCCTTTGTCCAATATTGAGATGTCCACATGAACTGGTGTATAGTTTGGTGGAACACATAGGACAGGAAATATATAAAAGCATGACAGAAACAGGTGATCTGAAATGAAGTATCACCCCCTTAAAGGAAAACATGTTGCTGTATCTCTCATGCTTTTTGAACCATTCTGCAGGACTTTCTACTCCACTCCAAATTAAGTGTATTAAATGTTGAGTTACAGGTTTCTTTTTGTTGTCTTAATGACATACAAACAGTGTACATGCACATACACATGCTTCTTCCGTCCTGACTTACAAACTCTTGAAGATAAAAACTGATCTTTAAAAATAGAAGACTCATGGTTACTGGAAAAAAAAAAAAAAACCTAACCGGAAAAAAAAAATGAAGGCAATCTTTAGTTAGATGTTTTTCGCTGCTTACTATATACAAAGTTGTGGTTATATTTATTGGGAATTTAATGAGAAAGTAAATATTTCAATATGAATGAAAACCCCATTTTTATATACATGCATAACAGACATATACTTAAAATGTAAATGCTTAGAAAAGATGAATTATGTGTATCCATTTTTCATGAAGGTTTTCCATATTCTGACTCACACAGAGTAAAAAAGAAGAAAATGCTATATTTTAGCTTACGTAACCCTGACCCCTGCTATCCCCTGCGTGGACACCACCTCATCTTACTCGGACTCTGCTTCCCACATTGGGCTGCAGCAAAACTTGCATGCCCAGCTGAAAATACCTGAATTTAAAACTGGACCCTGCCCCTGTCCCCCACTGCTGGAGGGGCCCTGCCCCTGTCCCCCACTGCTGGAGGGCCCCTGCCCCTGTCCTCCACTGCTGGAGGGCCAGTATTGTTAGCACTACATCAATCGTAGTATTGAACAGAAAGATTAAGTGTATCATTTAAAGCATATCCTTTTTTTGTACTGGGAATCAAACTCAGGACCTTGCACTTGCCAAGCAGGCACTGTGCCACTGAGCTACATCCCTGGCCCTAAAGTATATATTTTGAGTATGTTTCTTATTTCCTTTTTTGTACTTCATAAAGTGGTATCATTATATAAAGATCTGAAGAAGCAATATCAAGATAGAAAAGGAATTGCAAACATAGTTCAAGGAGATATAGAAGAAACTCTAAAAATTCTTCAAATAGAAAAAATGGCCTTCGTAATTGCTTTAAAGGAAATATATATTTTATATATTGTCTTTAAGTGGACACATGATAGGTGAAGAAATTAAAATGTTAAGTTTCTTTTTTGGAGTGTGGTGCTGGGAATCGAACCCAGTGCCTTATGCACATAAGAGCTCTACCACTGAGCCACATCCCTAGCCCTAAGGTGTTGTTTCTTTCCTGATGGCATGAAAAAGGAGGATCCCCATTTATTTCCCTAGAAATACAGTTATAATGAACTACATTTTAAAATTTATGTGTTAGCCAGGTATAGTGACATATTCCTATAATTTCAGTACTTTGAAGGCTGAGGCAGGAAGATTATCCTGAGTTTGAGGCCAGCCTAGGCTGCAGAGTAAGTTCAAGGATAGCCTGAACTACAGATTGATACACTGCCTCAAATAAAACAAAAAAATAAAATAAAATACATCTTTTGTTAGGGTCCTGAAATCATGATAATTAGAAAAATTTTAGGCAGTGTTAAAATTTTCATTTCTCTAGACATGAATACTCATGTCAAATTTGGATTACTGTGTGCATGCAGTTTTGTATTTTACTTTTATCCCTTACATTATACTGCAAGCTGTTTTTTGGACCATCAAATATTCTTCAGTGAATATCTGGATTGCTTCCATTTTTTCACTATTAGGAATAAAAGAATAACGAACAACTTTGTGGAAAACCTTTGTGCACATCTTTAATTTCCTAATGTTATATTCGTAAATGGAATCATATATTTAAGTAAATATTTACATTCTTGATAGATATTGTCAAATTGCTTCTCTAAGAGATTATACCAGTTTTTACTAAGCTACCAACAATTAGCTGGGGAATTCAACTTTGAAAAGAAAATTGCAGTACATATAGCAGAATGAGTGGCATAAGAAAGTCGAAGGAAACTTAGTATACAACGGTAGAAACAGAGTTGTATATGGTAAGTTTTATGCCTCTGGCTAATATAGAATAACAGGAATTTATTCTATCACCTTAAACAAATAAACAAAATAGGTAAAATACATGAACAAATGTTTTTTAGACATTGGACATAGATAACCAAGGGCAGAGATGGCAAACGTATAAGGGGAGCTCTGTAATTGCCTCAGCTTACTTTCTTAAGAGATTTTCCAGGTGGCAGTTTAGGGAAGGTGAACTGAACCAGAGCCCAGCAGGCACCCTGAGTTGAGTAGATGAAACTGAGCATCTGAGAAGTCCAAGTCTGATTGAGTTTGCCCTATAGGGTACCAGAGATGCAGGGAAGTACACAGATTAATCGGGGTATTTGCAGAGGGTCCTCCTTGAATATTTGGTTAAGCAGTGCATATATGTGAAGACTGAAAATAGTGTCTGTTCATGCCTGCCGTACTGGAAAGTTCTGAATCATAGATATGATTCAGAGTAGAGTATGTAAATGGGTCATACATTGGTAGGAGGCTTCAGTCCTGCCTAACAAATCTCAAAATGAAGACCCAAATGTTGCAAATTGTTCCTGGTTCACTTAAAATGTATCCGGAACAGGCCTTCCTGTGGTCTGAGCCAGGAGGAGAATCGGAGAGCAGCCCCCCCCCGACATCCTGCCACCACCATGCTGGAACCCAAGAGGCTGCACAATGAAGTAATTTGCCTGCCCTTTTGGTGAGTGCCTTCCTCCCGTGTGAGCCAGGAGCAGGCCCAGTAATGTTTCCTGTTAGCCTACTGGTCTGAGGGCTTGGAATCCAACATCCCACCCCACCCCACCCCTGTTAGCAACTGAGGACAGAGGTCTGAGCATCTCTTGGCAGGATGACTGTATGCAATGTAGCTAATATGGCGCGGGGGGGGGCGCCTCTATATTCTCTTTGAAAGCAAATGTTGTTTTCAGTTTTGATTCATTATGATTAATTGCTTTGCTCTCTTCAACATTCTCTTTTGATTGATTTTACAATGTTTTGTCTTTGGTTTGATTTTGCTATACCTAATTGACTAGAAAACTACTGTGAAGATAATGAGATATACTATGGTACCTATTACTGTTATCCTGTTAACTTGCTGTGAAGTTCTGTACCAAATTCACTGCACTGTCTCGATTGGCTTTGTTCTGTCTTGTTTTGTTGTACTTCTACTACCATCATAATAAAATTTAAAAAAAAATCTATCCAGAACAAATCTCAAGAATTTTTACAGAAATACAAAAATAGTCTGCCCTGAAAAATTTAAATTCACACTGTGTGGGATCCAGTTACAGATTACTATGTATGCTAAAAAGTACCAAATCAGAATGTATAATAAGGAAAACAAGTAATCAATTGAAACCAACCCAGGACTAACAAAAAGTTAGAAATGCTGTATCATTTTACCTATGTATAAGGTCTAAAGAAAGTCGAATTCATATAAATAGTAAAACAGTGGTTAATAGAGGCTGACATTTGACAAGTTCGAGAGGTGCTGGTTAAGGAACATAAAGTTTCACTTAGACAGGAGGTGTAAGTTCAAGGGGTCTTCTTTACATCATGGTGACCATATTTAGTATATTGTATACTTGAAAATTGCTTAGAAAGTAGATTTTAAATGCTTTCACAGCAAAAAAATAAGTATATGATGTAATCATATATTAAAGTTTGATTTATCTGTTCTAAAATGTACACACATATAAAAATATTACTCTATGCCCTAAATATACATGAATTTTACTTGTCAGTTAAGTCACTACCAATATATACCATATATTTAAAAAATCAAGAGAGGAAAAAAATGTATAAAGGAGCTATATCAAAATTCTAAGAATGAAAAATACTATGTCTGAGATGAAAAATACGTGAAATAGGATAAAGAGCAGATTAAATATTGAGGGAGAAAAGATAATGGTTTTGAAGACACAAATAGAAACTATTCAAAATAAATGCCAAAAAATAAAAGAATTATAACATTTTTGAGCTGCAGTAGAACTTCGAGCAGCTTAATATATGTGTAGTTGGGAGTTCTCAAAGATTAAGAGAGACTAGAGTGACAAAAAATACTTACATAATGAGCAATGAAATTTCCAAACTTAGTGAAAAGTCTAAATTCGTGAATCTTAAGATCAGCAGTGAGCTTTACACACAAAAAATAAGTTGGACACTGTACAAAAGTGCAAAATGATTTCAAAATCAGCAATTAAGAAAAAACTTTAAAAATAGCTAAAGAAAAAAGAAGTGTACAGAGGAAAAAGATAGGGAAAAATGACAGATACTTCATTGGAAAAAAATACACTGAAGAAAACAGAGCAACAGCTTGAATCACTGAAAGAAAAAACTGTCAACCTCAATTCTGTACTCAGTAGAAATCTATTTCAAAATTGAAGGTGAAGTAAAGACTTTTTCAGGCATGTGGAAGCTGAAATAATAATAACCATTACAACTACACTACAAGAAATATGAATGCAAGGAAAAAATCTCATATAAAGGTAACCCATTAGAATTACAACAAATTTCTCAGTACAAACTTTAAAGGCTAAGAGAGCTTGGAGTGAAGAGCTTCACAAATAACAGCTTCCAACTCAGGCTAATATATACTGCAAAACTGTCTCTTAATATTAATGGAGAAATAAGGTCATTCCACAATAAAGAACATCTTAGGAGATACATGAACATCAAAATATACTCCAAAATATATTCAATCATATTCCAGACAGAGGTAATGAAGCCAACACAACCAAACATCAGATGGAATGAATATATCAAACAAGCAAATTAGTTAAAAAAGAAAAAAATACGAAGTCAACAACAGCAATAAGAGGAGTAAATTAATATTCTTCAATAATAACCCTCAATGTAAATGGCCTCAACTAACAAATTGAAAGACACAGATTGGCAGACTGGATCAAAAACAGAATCCAATAGTCTTCTGCATTCAGGAAACTCATATAATACATAAATAATTTTATAGACTAAAATTCAAAGAATGGAAAATAATATTCCATTCACCAGGACCCTGAAAGCAATCTGGAGTAGCAATTTTATTCTCAGACAAAGGAAACTTCTCTCAAAGCTGGAAGAGACAAAAATGTCACTACATATTTGTTAAGGGAACAATTCAATAAGAAGAAATAACAATTGTGAATATACAATATTCCTTAAATACTGGGACATTGAACTTCATGAAGCAAACACTGATAGACATAAAAGATCAAATAAATACCAACACAATAATAGTGGGGACCTCAACACTCCACTCACAGACAGATTAGCTAAACAAAATGTTAACAGAGAAATATCAGAGCTGAAACACACCTTCAAATAAATAGACTACAACAAAACATACATTCACAGCAGCACACAAATTTCTCCAAAATAAATCACATAGTATTCCATAAAATCTGCTTAGCTCATAGTGCACTGAAAATAGAAATCATTGCAAAATTTCACTAATAGCTGTGTATTAAATAAGTTACTCTTGAACACTCAGTGGGTCATGGAAAAAATTGAAGAAACTAACAGAATTGAATGATAATGTTAATTCAACATCCAAGAACCTATGGAATCTAATGAAAGCAATCCTAGGAGGGAAATTTATTGCTATAAATGCTTACATTAGAAAAATAGTGCAAACTGAAATAAAGAACCTAATGATGCTCCTCAAGAAACTAGAAGAACAAGAACAGTCCAAATCCAAATCCAATATGTACAAGGAGGGAAATCATAAAGATCAGAATAAAAATTATTAGAATCCAAAATAAAAAAGGAATATGAAGAATTAATGAATCAAAGAGCTGGTTCATTGAAAGCATAAACAAAATAGGCAAACCCTTGACCAAACTTACCCAAAGAAGAAGAGAAAATTGTCATAATCAGAAATGAAAAAGGTGAAATCACTATGGATACTGTCCAAATCCAGAAAACCTATAACTCTGCTAGTTCTCTTATTTTAACAAAAAGATGGAAGCTTTATCTCACTCAAATTAAATTTTTTTCCTGAGTTAAACATCCCATTTATATAAAGGTTAATTTTATTAAAATAATAGGAATAAAATCAATAAATTAGTCTTACATACATTACTCTATTTAAACTGATTTTGCTTATGACACATACACATGTTGCTTACATAGTATCATTGGTCATGATTGTACTCAGCCATTAACCTGATCTATGAAAAAACTAGCACAGAATCATTTCTAGAGGCAAAAATGAATTGAAATGTTTAGACCATGCTTTAGATTATATTTTCTGGGGTAAAGAAAAACTATTAAAATTCTTAAAGTGATTATTTTCTTTCATTTTATTACTTTTTTGTTAATTCTGAGCTCTCTTCTGTAACTTTTTCTATATGTTTTTAGTCATCTAGTCATCCTAATATATATACTAAGGCTTCTTCATTTTGAGTTATTAAAAGGCTTCCTCACATCTTTCACTAAGAGTTCCCTTTCAGCTGATCTTAATGATGGGCATCATCTCAGCATAGCTCACATAGGATCACAGACACCTTTGTGCGGATAAGCATGTGTATGCAGTATATGTACACTATTTATAAACAGAAACAATGTACATACCCCTTGAATTTGTGCTATGTCTGTGGCTAATGTTGTTAAGGCTCCTGTGCTGTTTTCTTTATCATCAAACCAGGCAATATCCTAAGAAAAAGTATTTGCCATATCGTTATCAAAAGCATTCTTTGATTTGTGATTTGTAGTAGTTAGGTGTTTGTTTTCTCACTCACAAGTACTTAATTCTTATAAATACTATGAATCAATTGAGCTTTTCTTCTTATTTCATAAAGATCTGTATTTTGGAATAAACTGAAGAATTTAAGCCCAATAGCTTGCCATGTTACAGTATTGCATAAGAGTCAATGTTACAGTATTGTGTAAGAGTCGGTGTTGCTGGGTGTGATGGTACAACTCAGGAGGGAGGCAAGAGGATGGCTTTGAGTTTGAGGCCAGCCTGGGCTACACAGTTGTTCAAGGCCAGCTTTAACTACGTAGGCATACCCTGTCTCAGAATTTAAAAAAGCTAAAATGTTGAAAACAATGATTTAGAACCATCCAATAGTTTGTAATTTTACTCCATAAATACTTTGTGGAAGGCAGATTCTATTTAAATAGTAAACATTGCACACTACAATTTATATTCTTTTCAAATTGACCTAATTTTCCTAATGATAGATGCCTATCATCTCTTTAGGATCCACATAAGCAGAATATTATCCCAAGATATTATGAGTGCTAGACATTGTGCAATACTAAGAAGGCAGAATGCTATAAAGCTGCAGGCAAAAAGCACAGAATCTAAGTTAGACAGGTCAAAAATACGAGTAATAAAAGCATAATGGAAGAACGAATTTCATTTTCAACAACTACTAGAGAGGATTTCCTAGCACTTTCAACCTAAGGAGTCCTGATTTCCTTTCATTAGCTACTGAATGTTTCCTCCCACTCACTCAGCTACTTGTATCTCTTGTGCTACAAGAATGTGGAGACTGTCTCTGAAACAATGATTTATATTTAGTAAATAAAGAGAAAAAAAAAAAAGAAAACAAACATTGGCTTACTGCAACTCAGCCAGGGGTTTGGTTCCCAGGTTACACATTGCTATAAACTAAGGGAACAAAAACATAACAGACTAAAGTTTGTGCATTAGTCACACAGTTGTGTTAGAAGAAAACTCCCCAAAAGAAATACTGCAACAGCTAGGGTGGCTGCACTGTGATGGTACTATGCTGTGAGCTCACTGTATTAGGAAAGTGCACAATGAATTTAGAGTCTTAGGTGCCCAAAGGATATCCTAGAGAGATCTCAGTCTGCATCATACAGTAGCCACTTTGAAATCACCACCCCTGCCGAGATCCTACCATGCTGTGAACTCACATCAGCAACAGTGTGATAGTATTGTTATAGTACTGGAACTGGTCATTGCCTCCTTTTATTATATAGACCCCTCCCCAAATTAAGATATAGTATGTTTTCTACTTGTTTCTAGATTCCAATATGACATAGAATACAGAAAGAAGTTTTTGGTACAATACAAAATACAAATATAGAGGGGAAGTTAATATTGAACATTCCTGTTTCTACACTAACTTCCTATAATATACAATGTATAGTACATATGAATATGTATGAATATGTGACTTTTCTTAGTCATCCTATGTTCAATCATCAAGATGTTCAAAATTGCTTTTCAGCAAGTCAGCAGTTATGCACTCCAGGGCCTCTTTTTTTTTTTTTTTTTAAGCAATTTATGCCAAAACATGTAGCAGAGTTTCTGGAACTGAGCTAGTGTTGAGTCAGACTTAACTTGCTTTCTGTCTTCCTGATGGTAAAATAATTGTGAGTAAGGCTGTCAGGCTTTTTGATACTGGAAAAGTGCTTGGCATGTATTTTGTCATTTAATCGTTCCAACAGCCCTTTGAGATCGCTATTGGGAATCTACATTTCCTAATGAGAAACTAATGTACTGACAGATGAAGTGACTTGCTCAAGGCCACACAGCTAGTTGGTAAGTACTGAAATCAGGATTTGAACTTTTAGCAGCCAGAGACCAGAGTTCTTTTTTTGGTACTGGGGACTGAACTCACAACCTCGCACTTGCCAGGCAAGTGCTGTGCTGCTAAATCCCTGGCCCCAGACCAAAGTTCTTAAATAATGAACCTGTTCTGCCTCCTTCTGATGCTTCTGTCTGAAGCATCACAGTCAGGTTCTATTACCTATTTTCTCTTGCTTTAGGACTTGTTACCTCAAATCCTTTTGGAAATGGCTTCAGCATTTTTTAAAAACTCCTTAGTGGCCACCCCCAATACTGTCATCCACTTTCAAAGAAGCCCCCGCCAATGTAATTAGAAGGAAATCACTCTAAATAAATTTTATATGTGTTCAAAATCCCCAGTGTCTTGGGTCAATATTAATAGTTAATAAATATAAACAGCTTGAAACACAATGAACAACAAATCATTTATAATTGGGGAGGTCAGCAACACTTAGAATATTTATATCAACTGGAAGTATCTAAATCACATAAAATACAGATCTGTAACCTACAAAAAGACCACACCTAATTTTATGAATGCTTCTCCCACAACTGAGATTTCAAAGTGGTTATATAAAGCTCTGAAAGCCTCAGCATGATTTAGAAGCCTTACAAAGTCTTATTCTAGGACAAAAAAATAGATAATAAAGTTAGGAAAAAACATACATATTAGGAGCTTTCCTTCCTACAGACAAAGCAAAATTATAGACACTTATAAAGAAAAGCCCAACTACACTATATTTCTCTAATTTTAAAAAAGTATAAAAAGAATATTAAAGGAAGAGGAAGGCAAACAAACAGTATTACTAAAAGTTGAACTGTGGGGGAAATTAGTAACCTTAATTGCATAAGGATTCTGTGAGTTTCTTGTGAGTATGTGCATGTCCTTTGAAGGACAGGGTTCATGGTTTATAGTTTAGACTCTTTTGAGCAGAAGTTATTTTATCCAAGAATGTTGCTGTGCTGGTGTTCACATGGCTGACGCTCAAGATTAATGTCCAAAATATTAGATTGACAGTAGTTCCACTGGCTAAACTGGCCCAGGGACTTGAGATTCATCTGCTACAGGCATTCCGTGAAAAAAAGAAGTTCAAAGTGATGCTTTAATGGCTGGAAAACACTCAAATTCATATTCTTCTGTATGAAAACATCCAGACATTCAAAAAACATTTTAAAAATTCCTAGATATAAATATCCTTGAACAGGGGAGAGAAAAATTCATGAAGATAAAAACAAACAAAAATTGTCAGTGAGTGTGAAACAGTGATAGTAACAGTCTCCGTCTATGTAAAAGATTTTAGGTAAAGGTTTAACGTGTTAATAAATAAAAGTATAAAGCACAAATTTAACCAAAGAAATATATGCAGGCATTAACTAATTTGTGAACCCTCAAGTGGATTTTTATTTTACTAGATGAAAGAATGTTTGTAAACATGCAGCAGAAATCTGAGGCAAGACCTTTTTAAGCACAGGGTGTAAGTCACTAACTGCTTCAGAGCTTCACCATCAAAAACCCCAACTTACTTCACTGCATTTTGCCCTTTTTTGGTACTAGACCTCATACTCATCAGGCAGGCACTTGTGCCTGCAGAGCTGTCTCTCTGGTCCCCTTGCATTTTGCGTCTTTCAGTTCCCCAAGACTACAAAGACTACAGAATTTTGTTATGTAACTTCCCTGAGAATATTACTCCTAAAAGTCACCAAATGTAAACACTGGTTTTGATGACTCAGCTGGAGTGACAGTAACACTGTTTCTGAAAAGGAATGAGGCTGGCAGGAAGCTATTTGCTCCTGTTTGGTGAGATTTGGTGACAAAAGTGAGGCAGAAGGCTCCAAATGATTACTACCTTTCAGAGTAACCCAATACTCCTCAGACTCATGGAAGAATTTTAGAAGTGTCATTTGCCCCCAAGATTCACTTTTCCAGATTACTGCTTGATCCACCAAGTTTTAGTTATTTCACAATGTGATTGATCATCTGTGTGTGGCAGGCAGACTTTCAGTTAGACTGATGTTATCTGAGTAAAGGACCCTTTCCATAAAGGTTGAGAGACTCGCTTTAAGAAGTGTGGTGTGAAAAACTTAAACTGGCTCATGGATGAGAAATGGGGAAATTACTAACTCCTTTCTTTCAACTATGTCCCCAAGACACTGTAGCTCTTACCTTCCCCTTTTCAGTTTTAATTTGGTCTTCAGTTCAGATCCTACAGCACTGCATTATGCATTGAAAGAGAGATTGTTAAATTGAACATACATTAACAGGAGTGGACCCTAAGTGCTTGTTTTCAACAAATTTCATTTTGACACATTTTTTTTTTCTTTTTTTGTATCAGGAATCAAACTCAGGACCTTATGCTTGCCAGGCAGGCACTGTGCCACTGAGAAACTGGGCTTATATTTCCTCAGCCCTCATTACAATTTTTAACCTGATATTTTATTAAAAAGATGCAAAAATTTTGGTATCAATTTTTGATGCTAAGGACAAAAAACATACTTTTCAACAGCCCAAAGGAAAGACTATGTCAAGAAATTATCTGAGAAAGAACTATAAACTGGCATATTTTACAAATTTCAAATAAAAACTCAACTAAACACACTGACCTGATATAACATGGCTTTGAATGCTAATTGTCTTAGTCTCATGGTTAAAATTTCCCCAGATTTGCCATAAAACAAGCCCTGGAAAGCAAAACAAAACAAAAATCTACATTTATTCATAAGTCTCTTTACTATTTCTTTGCAATGTTTACTGCTTATGTTTTTAACACAAATAGAGAGGACATAAAAAAAGAGAGGGTTAATTTATTAAAGGTTTACCTGCATGAAGTAACTGATAAAGCAAATAATGCCCAAAATGACAAATATCATAGAATAAATTTCTGCATCATGTTTTAATGTGGGTTTATTATCATCTTCAAACATCTGAAGGGGAACAAATTTTTTTTCATCAGTGATTTGGAGGAAAATATAGAAGAAAGAGAAAATAATTAAAATATATACATAGGGATTTTCTAAATGAATTAAAACATAAAATGACTATATGTTTCTGGAGAATGTCTGCATTTAGTACATATAAGAATAATTTAAATATCTCCCATTTGTTACATAGCATCACAAAAATGAGTCCTCTATCTGCTATTATCATGGCACATTTTTATTTAAATCAATAGCTTGAATTGTTTCTAATAAATTTTAATAACTCATATTTGTAAAGATTTATCTCTTTATAATACTACCTGCAATGGTCCCCTAGAATTCATTCACTAGGGATTCAACTCACAACCTCACTCTTACCAGGCAAGCACTTGAGCTGCTGAGCTAAATCTCCAGCTCTAGAGTTGCTTCTGACAGTTAGTAATTATACATAGATTGCCATTTATTTTGGTGAAAGGTGGCTATGCAAAGCAGAGACACTGAAGATTTAACAAAGATCCAGGAAGATCCTTGAATCAACCAACTTGTTGAGGTCTTTGGTCTACTCTCAAACTCCTATTTCCTCTCCCTGAGCTGGCTCATAATAAAAAGTTGCCACTGTCCAACTAATTGAAAGTAAAGTAGCTGTTTGTCTCTTTTATTGCTTCAGTGCTTTAGAATGCTGATACAACTCCGGCATCAAAATTAGAAAGCAAAGCAATTTTTTTATGGTTTGCCAAGTTGACAAGACCCAGCCAAACATGACACAGCGGATATGGTTCATCTTCTCGGAACATTAGTTGACCTTTCTACCATGGACCCTACCTGAGGTGTCACCCACTGACAGTCCCACTGTCCCTTTTGCTGATCAGTGTGTAACAAGTCATTTCCCTCAGACTGTACTTTGTTACGAGTGTTAATAAATGGGTTTTACTCACAGTTATAATTTTTGCAAAGATGATAGAAAATACTGGATGAATACTTCCATTTAGAACAGAAGCCAGGGTCCCCAGAACCAAAAAAGGCCATTCTGACTTGTTTAATTTAAAAATTTTTAATAGAGTAACTTCAGGAAGACTTGTCTGTAAATAAGATATGCTGGTTTAAAATTCCACTTGCAGAACATAATGGAACCTAGAAAAGCTAGCCAATTGTAAATGAAAGTATAATGTAAGATAGCAAATATAATAAATAGCAGGGTATAAGTTGTAATTTTCCCTAAAAATCTCTGAATGCCTATAGTACTAATGATGGCAAACCACAAAGGAATCTTACCCAAAAGTAGCTATTTGTGTAATATCACTTTTTGGTAAATAACTCAGTATTATTAAGAAAGTACAAATTAACTCACATGTTCTAATAGCTAAGAATCACAGAAAAAATGATAGATAGGCCTATTGTTCTACACTCTTCTTAAACTGGATTCAGTCTCACACTCCAGCATAGGACAAAGCCTGGATAGTAATTTCTCTGGGTAAGCAGAGAAAAGGCAGAAGACAAAATTTTTACTGGGATTTTTTTTTTTTTTTTTTTTTTTTGCTACCGGGGATTGAACTCATGACCTTGTACTTGCCAGGCAGGCGCTTATGCCACTGAGCTAAATCCCTGGCCCCTACTGGGATTTTTTTAAGCCTGAAAGTTTTCTAGTTTTATGATTTATTTACAAAAAGTATTTTCTAGTGCCTTGGTTAAAAGCTAGCATTGAGCTTCCTGCTTACAAGTAGAATGCTGCAATAGTTAAGCATATTACTTACCCTTGCCAAGTTTTAGCTTCTCATCTTTGGGAGGCAAAGATATGAGGAAAGATATGAGGCGACAGGGAAGCTGAAGCCAATATTCAGGGGTTCAGGTGAGAGATTCTGAGGTGTGGAGGTTATACATGAAAAGCTACATACGAGGACCAGTCAAACCTGACTGGACTAGGGAGGAGGCTGGGCTCCCGGAATGGGGTAGATGGAAGAAGCATGGGGCAGGTAAGATCAAGACGGAATGGTGCCTGTGAGAGGGTGCTGTGCAGAACAGCCAGAGGGGGCTGAGATGATGCACGTGGGTGCTGGGCATGTTAACAGGAAGGGGTGTAAACTGGGATAGAGAAATGAGTCTTGAGGTCAGCTGGAGGCCGGAGGGTCCGTGGTGCAGGAGATGAAATCAGGGTGACCTCAGGATGAGCTGGGGTTGGAGTGGGGAGGAGCAAACATGGGAACAGGCATTTCCTCCAGGTGAGCAAGGCCATTCAGCTGTGCCCTGGGACAGAAGACCTGTATTGCCCCTTCTGGGGCTGATCCACATTCAGGGAGTGGGGTGCATCTATATCCTCATGTGATACCCACTAATCTTGAGCATCACAGGTGGTATCTGTGCCCAACTTCCCAAGACATTGTTTGACTAGTCTGCCTCATAGGGAAGAAAAAGGCAATATATTCATGAGAGTTACTACCTCCAAGTACCTGGGACATAAGTGCAGATTTTTAGATTGACATCCTTCTTAGACTGTCACAGAGAGCTAGAGGATAAGAATTAAATAAAAATTTGAGAACATGTGAGATGAACTTGTTGCCAGTTGAGCCATTACCTCTTTATATGGGATGGATTCCTCAGACTTGTCTATACTATTTGACTTGATGCTATTCACAGCACACAGAGAAACTGGGCTGGTATTTCTTTCAGTAGAATGTGTCATCAGATCCATCTGTTCATCAGATTTTTTAATATCCTTAAATGAAGAATATATAGGTTTTCATTAGAATGACACCTTAAAAATTAAAAAAAATATATTAAGCATTCCTTTAAAACTATTACTTCTTTTGTTGTTGAAAGTGGAATATTCTTGCGTAGTTCTTGATGAACATTTTTCAGACTCGATAGAGAGCTACTAATTCTAACTCATACTAAAATGTTAGTGACTGACAATAGTTTTTTTGTATCCTTTTTTCCAGAGACATAATTACTGGAGAAAGCAATTATACCACTGGGAGGGGCAGATCTCAGTAAAAGTAACTTTTTGAGGCTGGTGCTATATGGCTTGGTCCTTTCTTCCTACCTTCTTTGGAGATTACCAATTTATAAAACTGGGAATAATATGTGACACTGGTCCCATACCTGAGAGATCTCAGGAGACAGTAATGCTTTCCAGACCTGCCACGCTGCCCAGCCCAACTGTAAGCACCAACCACAACTGAGGGCCTGAGTCTCAAAGGGTAAGAAAATAAAAAGGCATCAAATTGACCCTAAAGATACTGTTAAAATTATGGGTTAGGATGAAGTTTTACACCAAGTCACTCTACTGCCTGGCAAGCGTGAGGTTGTGAGTGACTCCCTGGTACCAAAAAACAAAAATAAAAAACCAACCAACCAACAAAAAACCAAGTTACTCTAGGTCTAGTTTTGCCTTTTTTTTTTTTTTTTCAAAATTACTGGAATTTTATTTGCCTCAGGCTTATGACTTGCAACCAAAGACATTGTGCAAAGAAAGCAAAGATTACACTTTAGGGAGAAGGAAATAATACACATTGGTAACATAGAAAATCAGGTGGACAAAAGAAGCCATCCAGTACACTATATAGATCGCAGTATTCAATAGCATTTTCAACAAAACTTTTTAAATCGAGCACAAAAAAAAGCAGTGTTTACAGTAGACATAGATCTTACACAATTTAAAAAGCATTTTTCAGATCATAGAGCATAAAGTAGAAAAATGTATATGCAGGTGAAATCTAACTACTGTACATTTATCACCTATTAAAGTTGCTTATGTGTACCACAGTGTAAAAAACATAATACTGAACAAATAAAAATCTTGAAAATGCCTGATGAAAAATAAAATAACCAGTGGCTTTGAATGGCTTCTCCTGGTTACCAGTGCTACAAAAGACAAAAATCTCATCCAAACAGGTGATAAAACCAGGCACAAACCTTTACGAAATTAGACCCACCCATAGAAATATACTATCCACCCACATTTTCCATCAAAAGCTTTTGTTTTGTTTTAATCTTTGAATCTTTGAGGCCCATTTGGTCACAGTATGTTACAAATTTTTGTGTTTTTTACAGCATGATATCATGTTTGTCTGGCACCATTCTAAAGCTAGTTTATAAGATGATGAGGAAGAGCACACAGAAAGGACACAGTGGCCAAATGACAGGTGAGCTCACTGGGTAGAAATGAGAGGGAGGAGGAAAGTGTTCAGTTCCACAGGGATCACTCATCGTCGGTCCCACTTGCTTCTGACTGTTCATTTTCATCCAGTTCTTCGTCACTGTCAAAATCGCTCACTGCCGGCTTCGCTTTTCCTCAATTTGGCCTCTTCTTGCCTTTTCCTTTGTCCTGGCCTTTCTCATCTCTCTTATTGAGCTTGATTTTCACCTTAACAGATTTTGCCTCAGACTCCGATTCCTCTTCCTCTTCATCTTCCTCATTGCTTCCCTCCTCACTTTCCTCCTCTGGCAATTTTCTGCCCTGCACTCTTAAACACTGACTGTAAGACGATGGAGTCTTAGTAGGTCTGGGATCCCTCCAAGTTGAACGTCTGAGCATTGTGACAAAGAAGCATGACATCTTTCTCCAGGTCACCCAGGCTCTGGTACTTATGATTACAAATCCTTTCCTTTATTTTTTTGAAACCCACTGGCTTCCTAATTAATTCATAGTATTCTGATAACTCTTTCCTGGAAGGTAACTGAATGAGGACTTCACTGAGCTGCCGCCCTGAGCTATCTTTGTAGTTGATCACAGTATCAATGATGGTGTTCATTTGTTTTGTCAGTTTGGGGGGATTTGGTGACAGTTTCTCAGCTGGAGGGCGGCCTCTCCTCTTCTTAGCTTTTTCTACATCTTCCTTCGCAGGATTTTATCCACATTTCTTCGTCTTTTTCTCTTCTTAAGCTGTACTTCCTCTTCCATTTCTTCCAAATTGCCATCTTCAATGGCTTCTAACATAGTTCAGGAACAGGTCTCCTGGCTTCTAGTTTTCCTTTTCTTGCAACACAGAGAAATGGGACCAATTTTAATAAAATAGTACAGTGACATCTTCTCTGTTTATCTGAATGTGGTGCAGGAGATTTGAGATTTGCAATTTCCTCATGTTGAGAAGGGAGAACAAAGAGCGCAGAAACAGTTAGGGAGGTGGCAGCTCAGAGCAGGGTGAGTGGACTCAGGTTGCAAGGAGAATGAGCACATGAAGGACATTCCAGGAACTCCCTGACGCTTTGACAAGCTCAGCAGCTGTCAATCAGTTACACAATGGGACAATGAACTTTAATCAGTCCTGTACTTTCATTAACATTTTTAATCAGACATTCTTTCATGCTATCACTTTCTTTTCTGTAAATTCCTCCACCATGAAAGAAATCTTTTGCTTGGCTTCTTCTAGGAGTTACTTTGTGGAAAGTTTAATATAAAACTTTGACCTCTTCTTGTGATAATACTTTTAAACACAGTGTTTTAATAGGGTAAAGATTGCTCATTTGCCTTAGAATTCTGCCAACCAAAATAATAATGATGACAAGTTTTGGTATGTATGTGTATCAACATGTTTTTTACTTCATTTTCACATGGACTCTAGCTAAAGGAAAGTCTATAATTATGTAAATCTGGGTAATTATAATATTAATCTCCATGGTTTGAACTCTTCTGAAAAGTTTGAATGGATAATGTTAATGATAATAATGTAATAACATTTATTTTGTCAACAGTAATCCTTAGCTCATTTAATATTCTGTAATTAATTAATAGGCTGCTATGATTTCCTCCATGTTAGAGATTACAAAATTGAAGCACCGAGAATTTAAATAGATGGTGGTTTATAATTTTCCATGTTTCATAAATTGTAAATAATAACAGATATCAAAGAGGAAGTTTGAAAAGTAAAATTTATAGAAAAGTTTAAAATTATTTATCTGTAGAGATCCTTTAGTAAGAAGGCTGCCTTCCAGGTTAAAAGAAGAAAGTAGAATGAAGAAAATGGCTGGGGCCCAACCTCTATCACTTACATTAATTTTCCCTAACGAAGAAGTTATGTGAAATCTAGGAGGATAGATTTCACGGCATGCGAAATGTGGATCCTAAAGAATAGGGATTTGCCATCTGTCCCCAACATCATCATGCTTCCTTCTGATTGGCCAACATGACTATTTTCTGGTCCACCTAGGAGGATGTGGTATGTACACAACATGGATCTCTCCTCATTCTGCAGATATTTACCAAGTGCCTATTGTGTGTTAGACGTTGTACTAAGTGCTTTCTACACATTATATTCAACCCTTCTGTCTAGCTTTAAAGAACTGGCATGACCTGACCCTTATTATCTCTTTTCTCTTATTCTACCGACAATCATCTTCATTCATGGAAGGTTGATCTTTCTGTTTTAGTTCCGTATCAAGTTTCTTTTTCCCTCTATGCTGCCGTCTCAGCTACTTGGAGTTCTACTCTGTCTCTACCTTCTCTTCTGCCTTTCTAGTCTTCAAGGATTCTTTCATGAAATCTTCTTTAGCTAATACAGTTTTCTTTCCCTGATCAGTTTTGCTTATTTCTACAATTTGTAATACTTTTATGTATAATTTTGCATTTTGCCTCATAGCTAATTTTTAACTCTTTAAGGGGAAATTGTGTTCCATTTCTTTGTGTTCTAATAATAAATAACAATATAGAAAGTTTTGAAGGCTAATATTAGATGTTATGTATCATGAGTTCTTTAACCTGCATCATATTATCTGTCAAAGTGCTGAGAATATTATACACAATTTCATCACTAAAGAACTTTAAGTAAATCTTGGTGGCTGTGAAATTTAAGATTATAATTAGGGACTACTGTTTTCTAGTGTAATATTATCTCTGAAAAATTAAAAAGAAAACTTGTTGATAAACTGTTTGTTATATGTGTAAATATTACCTGTGTCATTGCCAGTGAATAATATAGACCTTGTTTTGCCATTAGTTTAGCATGTGTTCCTTTTTCCACCACTGTCCCATCCTTTATAGTCACAATCAGGTCTGCATTTCGAATAGTGGAAAGTCGGTGAGCTACCACAATTGTGGTCTGACCTTTGCTTGCCTACAGAACAAAAAGTATAAAAATAAACAAAGAGTTAGTAGAAAAAGCCTATGTAACAGTCAAGAAAGCTTTTTGTAGTTTTATTTTAAGCATCAAAAAATCTTTCTTTGGATATAGAATTTGGAAACTAGTAGATAAAAAAAGCCACTAAAATTAAAATAAAAAGAAAAGATGTAATTTGGTTACTTATTAATAGTTTTATAAAACCGTAGTATCTCAGAACTAGGAAGACACTTAAAGACCATTTCTGACCTATCCAATAGCAGAAACTGAAAGTGAGTAAGTAACTGGGATTTGTTATTTCTCATCTCTAAAGTGGGGATATTCTTTAACTAATTGGGTACAGATTCAATGTAATTATGTTTTTATTCTTTTACAAATATTTTAAACAATGGAAAATTACCTATAGTATGGAGGAAGAGATCAACACATTTTCAAATGGAATACACCCAGACCACAGTAACCAAATCAGAAGCATCATAATCAGCACCCGGAACTCATTCTCGTCCACCCCCGGCCTTTTTGAGCTTTTAAAAATGTAACTTACAATTATTTTGTATCAGTACAATATATTAAATTTTACAGATGTAAAGTTTTTGGGGTCAGGGGTTTAGCTCAGCAGTATAAGTGCCTGTTTGGCAAATGCGAGGTCGAGAGTTCTATCCCCCGCACAAAAGAAAAAAAAAATGTAGTTTTTATCAGCTGTTAAAGCATTTGCAAAAACCACACATCCTACTTCAGCTGTATTGCACAACATCTATAGGAAAATATTAATTTTTAAATTAGAAAACATAAAAAATGCTTTCATGTAGAAGAGACAATCTGATTTTAAAGACAATATTCTGTAAGAATGTCTACCCAGAAAATAACAAACTTTCACAGGATGCCAAGCTAGACAGATGCTTCAGCAAATCGACTACAAAACTCTGTTTAACAGCAGTTCAAGATACTTAATTGAAACTGTATCATCATTCTTCATTAGAAATCTAGACACCACTCAGGGAGTTTTTTTGTACTTAAAAAAGAGGCATTTTTCAGTGTGAGCATTCTGAAAATTTCTTACAGATCAAAAGCAACACTTCCAACTCAACAACCATGGCAGGTATCTTCCTTCATGCAGATTATCTGAGGTAACTGTTTTTAATGACGAATGACCCATTTTAATTTATGCCGATACAAAACATAAGTTAAACACATTTTTAAAAATTCATTTTTTACGAAAATTGGTTTATAAATTTGCATTATAAAAATTAGCGTCAAGACAGTCGATGTGGTTGTGTATTAGTTTTCCAGAGTTGCAGTAACTGATGTCCCACTCTTCTTTCTTTCTTTCTTTTTTTTTTTTTTTTTTGGTACCGGGGATCAAACTCATGACCTTGCGTTTGCCAGGCAGGCGCTTAAGCCACTGAGCTAAATCCCCGGCCCCGATGTCCCACTTTTCTGTGTAGTGTAATCAGGAAATCATCGCAAGCACTGAGCTGGAATCCCACAACCGGTTACTTAATAAGGTGTATGATGGATTTTAGTGAGATAAAAACCCAAATCTAATACAGCAATGCAGGTGCTAAAATACTGAGAGCAAACCTTGGTGGGAATTTAATTCACCTTGGACAATAAACATTTTGGAGATGCAAAAGACAAAAAAGGTTTACATACACATTACTGATACGGTTGTGTTTATCACAGAAAAAAAATCCTCATTTATTAGAATAAGGGCTCATCAAATTGATACATACATCAACTGTACATATTTTCCTGTTAAAGCTTGTTGGTTCAATTTCAAGTGTTTTCAAGTATATGCCTTTATGGCCTGGACATTACCCTTTGGAACTTATGGCCTGCATAAGCAAAATCAAATATAATATCACACATTTATGCAGCAATAGTGGTTATGCACTCACAAGCTTGTAGGTAGACAAATTATCAAAACTTCAGATTTATAAAAAGTTTGCATTATTTAGAATCTCTTCCTTAGGAATCAAAGCAGTTGCTTTTGTCGAACTGCATTTTTCAGAACTGCTCAAAGCACCTCATCTAGACGAGTGTTTTAAAAATATATATAAAAAGTCTGCAAAGAGACTTCAAACATCACATATTTCACTTTTTATAGGCTTTTCATCATGTATCCCTTCCTTACAGTCCTTCAGAATGTAATAAAACTTTCACATTCCATTAGAAATTCATAGTCTGAAAATTTTCTAGATTCCCCCAAATCTTGGTACTGTGTGCAATTTCCTCACATACAGGTTTTAAGGAAATCCTGATCATCTATCATGGGCTAGCTGGCTAGTGGACATACCATAGAAAATTTCATAATAGTAGTAAATAGATAAAAATATATCCCATAAAATAAAAATATTCTGTGACTTCAACTTAAGTACATATCTGAAAAGCTAAATGGAGGATTTTTGTTTTTTTAAAGTGCTTATTATTACAAGTCTCTTCAACATTATGTCCAATTCTTTTAAAAAAACTAAACCACCTGCTTTAGGCACATTGTTTGATGAGTTTCTAAGAAGCTGAGGGAAGAGATATCACTTGTCAATTAATTCAGCTTCCTTAATTTTATTGAAGAAGAACTTCTCCAGGATATTGACACATCTGTAGTATCCACTCTCGGTGGGTTGTACTCTGCAATTGGTAAAGACGCACTGTAAATCAGCCATGAATAATTTCTTAGACACGTAGTACCTATTGAGGTGTTCACTCATGGTTTTCAGATCCATGGGGAACCGTATAACTTCATAATATCCCTGAGCTTCTGTTCTCTTTCCTGGTTCCATGAAGCTTTCTTTGATAGCTCTTTACCTGCTGGAGGATGCCCTTCAGTGTGCTGTAAAGCTGGTCAGAATCTTTGGGCTCTTTACTTTTGTCTTTTCCACTTGGTTTCCAGCTTGTCTCTCTAGTTCCAGGAATGGTTTCAACAGGAATCTGTCGAGCTCCATCTTTAAAACACGAAAGTCTAGGATAGACTTTTCGAATCTGGGCCTGTTTTCTTCGGTCAGCTTTTTAATGATCTCCTTCTGCTTTTTAATGATGACAGAAAATTCTGTGTATGGAATCTGTGGGTTTAGTTCACATCCCATTAAAGTGCTCCTTCATAATCCTTGATGTAGCCAACATATTTGGTTTTATGTATTTTAATTTCTTTGGAGAAGCTCTGTTTCTTAAAGTATCCAATCGCATATTCATTCACGTATGTGAGGAAGTTCAGGATGTCATGTTTTATATGATACACTTTCAAATGATTCATCAGGTGAGTTCCATAGCCCTTGACTTGCTCATTTGAGGTGACAGCACAGAAAACAATCTCTGTGAATCCTTGGGGTAGGAACATACAGAAACAGATATCACCAATGACATGGCTGTCTTTAATTAAAGCAAGAGTTTCGTGTTTTGGGTCAAAGACCAGCTGTGTGATGTACTCTTTGGGCATGCAGGGCAGCTGGTGGAAGAACACATTCTGCAGGCTGACCTGCCACATCAGGATACTCTTGCTTGGTTTCTGGTTTAGAGAATTGCCGACCACATGAAACTCAATCACACCCCTGCGCTCCTCCAGCCTCATGGCCTCATCCCTGACCAAATGTGCTGACAGAAAATTAGTCTCTGGTCCGAGCATCAAAGCAGGATCTGTGATAGTCGACATGACCTCACTGATCAATTCCATAGGAATATCCCCCATAATGTGGGGTCTTTTGGCCTCCTCCAGAACATGAGAATTATTCATTCTCCTCTTTTCGCCTGGGTTTGCCTCAAGTCCAGAGGAGGCTTTGTAGGCAGGACTGGTGCTGCCTCTGTTTGGCTGCTCAAGGGAAGATGAATTTGAATTGTGTGACACTGTCCTGGCCACAGGAAGTGGACTGATAACTGCTTGGATTCCTAGCTGGCTGGTTCTGGAAGAGACCGAGAGAAAATACTGATTCCAAATAGGAAAGTTTTGACTATAAACTTCTTCTTCTAACATGGACAGAAACTTTGGGAAATGGGTGAGGATTAGAGTTCATTTCTCAAGAGGCAGTTTGCCTTTTTCCTGTTTTGCTTGTTCCAGGAGCTGTTGCCTCATTACAGTGAAGGCTGAACAAAGCAACGTTCTCCCAAACACCTGCGTGGTTTCGTATCGAGGTGGACTGTCGCAGAACTGGGGCACATTGCAGTCACACAGCCACCCTGTGTAGTTCTCTTTGTATACAGAAATATCATCATTGGGAGAGTGCAGTCTTGGTTGAGATGGTGCCTCCAGATGCCAATAATTGATACAGTTCAGGAACATTTTTGCCAATTCAACTATTGTCTTCCTTTTGATGGCAGGAGACTAAATTTGTACTGTACAAAGTTATTCATACCCTGTTCAATACTAGGTTTTTCAAATGGGGGTTTCTTCTCCAAAGAGAAGGAAATAGATTTTCTCAAGAGCTTAAATAGAAATAAACTTGTTTGGTGTCTGCATCTTCTTCCTTGTGGATGCAGGTAAAGAGATATTCCACATCCAACTCTATTCCCAGGAGTCTGTTCATCTCCTGCTCTGACACATTCTCCAGGTGGGAAACATGAGCAGCAAGGGCTTGGCTGCCACTTAGACAGAACTCAGTGAGGCTGAGGATGACCTGCTGCAGATCGGCTCTGTGGGAGTGGGAGAAGGGTGGGGGTTAATCAGCCGTTAACTTACAGGATTCCTCAGGCTTGCAGGTGGAGTACACCCCAAGTTTCTCCAGTTTCTTGGCCCGCAGCACGGAGCACAGCTGAGCCTTCTTCCTGGTGATCTGGGCCAAGCCACCGCTGCCAGTGTGGTCACTGGGTGGCAGGCGTCCTTAAAAAGGTCTTAATATTGTCATATCTTCACCAACATTTGTTACCTTTTGAATTATTTATTTATTTATTTATACAATAGCCATTCTAGCTACTTTAATAGATATGAAGAAGTATCTCATTGTGGCATGATCTGCGTTTCTTTGATAATAGAGATGACTTATTGGTTATACTTGTTGGCTGTTTGTTATCTATCGTCTCTGGAGAAATGTCATTTCAAGACTTTATTTGGAAATTTTTTTTTATTTACTTTGTTTTGATTTTTGTTTTGAGGTAAGGTCTTGCTATGTAGTTCAGACTGGCCTGGACTTACTATATAGCACAGGCTGGCCTTGAACTCATGGTGATCCTCCTTCCTCAGCTTTACAAGTGCTGGGATTATAGGAATATGCCACCTATGATTACTAAAATGAGGCTGCTAATTTTAATCATATTGTTTTGTTATCATCCTGAGTTTTTTTTTATATTTTAGATTTCTCATCATATATATGATTTCCAAATATATTCTCTTACTATGTCGGTTGCCTGTTGACTGTTCTCTTTGCTATACAGAAGCTTTTTGTCTGATTTAGTTCTCCTCTTATTTTGCTTTTACTGCTTACATTTTTGATATCATAACCAATAAATAACTGCCAAGCCTAATGTTACAAAGGTTTTCCCATTTTCTTTTAATATTCTTATAGTCTTATATCTTGCATTTAATTCTTTATTCCATTTTGAGTTGATTTTTTGTGTACAGTGAAAGATAAGGGTGCAGTGTAATGTTTTTGCATATGGATATCTGATTTACCTAGCACTGTTTGTCAGATAGACTGTCCTTTCCCCATTGTTTAACCTTGGAACTCTCAATGACCACATTAAATGCAAGTGGAGTAAAAGCTTCAATTAGAAGTCAGAGATTATCAGACTGGCTATAAAACCAAGGCCCAACTATGTAACACCTATAAAAAATTAATTATATATGCAAAGATACAAGTAGATCAGAAGGATGGAAAAATGCCATGCTAACACTAAGTAAGTGAAAGGTGGAATGGCTGTATTAGACAAAGATAAAGTAGATTAAAGAGTAAAAAATATAACCAGAGTAGAGCAGTTTATTTCCTAGTGATAAGGGTTCGAGTCATCTAGAAGACAATGCAATCATAAATGTCCATGTATCAGGGGCCAGGTGTATAACTCAGTAGCACAGAACCTGCATGGCAAGTGCAAAGTCTTGAGTTTGAGTCTTGATACCAAAAACAAACAAAAAACAATTTAAAAAGTCTATGTACCTACTAACATGACACCAAAATAGAGACAACTGCAAGGACAAATCTATAAAACACAAAAATAGTTGGAGAATTCAATATTCTTCTCTCAGTAACTGACAGAATAGACAATAGACAAGAAAAACTTGAATAACAGTATCAATGAAAGTGACATAACTAATGTACATAGAACATGCCACTCAACAACAGCAAAATTCACAGTACTTTCATTTATCAAGACAGTCCATAACCTGTGTCATTAATTCAGCTTTAACATTTTGTTAATGTTTACAAAGTACATTCTTTGACTGTAACAGAATTAAAAGGTAAAGCAGTGCAGAAAAATATGTGGAAGAACCTCAACTATTTTGAAACAGAACTTTTTAAGTAAGTGACTTCAAATTCAACCTAAAAATCAGGAGAAGAAGAGCAAGTTAAACTCAAAGTTAGCAGAGAAAAGGAAGCTAATTAAATACTAAAGAGAAGAGTAAGCTGAAATACATCAAAACCAGATACAGTTTAGCAATACACTGACACCTAATTTAGCAGAACAACTAACTAGTTTTTACAAAACTATGAAGGCAAAGCAGTGTAGGAAAAAAAAAAAACCTGTCATTTTAACAAAATGGTGCTGAAAAAAGCTCCAAACCATAGAATTTAACTTAGAGTTGATTAAAATCTAAACATAAATAAAAACCTAAAAGTATAATAATTCTAGAAGAAAATATATGGAAAAGCTGTCATGACTTTGAATTTGGCAAAATCTTATTAACTAAGATTCTAAGAACTTGGTTTTCAAAAGAAAAATTAATAACTTAAACTTCATCAACTTTTAAGAGTTATTCTTTGGAAGACATCTTACAGAATGGAGAGACAATAATGGGAGGAAATATTTTCCAATCATATATCTGATATATACTTATGTCTAGAAATATAAAGAATATATAGCTGGGTACAGTGGGCATACCTGTAATCCTAGCTACTCAAGAGGCTTGGGCAGGAAGACTACAAGTTTAAGGCCAGCCTGGGTGACATAATAAGACCCTCTCTTTAAAAAAAAAAAGGGTTTGGGGATAAAGCTCAGTTACTGTGCATTCCTGGGTTTGATCCCAAGGGCCACAAAAGAAAGAAAAAAGAAAGAAAGAAAGAACTCTTAAAACAGTTCTTTGTAGAAAAAAAACTTCATAAGAAAATGAACAATTCTTTTTTTGTTGTTATGGATTAAAAACTGGTGGACCACCAGTTTTTTATTATTTTATTTAAAGAGAAAAAAAACATGTAAAGGATAGAAATAATACAGAATTTAAAAAAAAAGATAAACGGTAAGAAATCACTAGTTGATAAATTACATATTGTCCTCTTAGAAATAGTTGTTCAAGTTACAAAATTAAAGCATACAAAGTGGAAATTCAAACAGTGAGACTAAACAGTTACACATGAATGAGTCTCTACATGTATTTCTATCCTTTCTGTATTAGAGGGAAAAACAAAACATAGCAAGACAAAACAAAACAAATTCCTATAAAAACATGAAACCAAAAAGTCGTATAAAACCACATTACAAGTTGATCTACAATGATTACTTATTATCTTATTATTGTTGCTTCTTATTACCTTCAATAGAATTGTCTATATCATCAGGCATAATTGAATATAGCAGTATATAACAATATTAGTAAAAATAAAACATTGTAGACAGCATAAAACTTCAAAGGCAGGTAATAATCAAACCAGAGTGGATATTCTAGTGAATCTTGTCATCTTCAGTGTAGTTGCCTATACCCTCAGACTTGATACTATCAATCATAACAGCTTTGAATAAAATCTATCAGTACAAAACAGTGTCTAACAAACCAGATTCGATTACAATCAGTCATGGTAAAACAGTATAGGTTATACAGAGCTTTAGATTAAGTTAATAGGAAATTAAGGATGATTACTCTACTATATCCTGCTATTTTCGGGATAACTGTCTGTGCCCTCAAATCAAGTACAAGTAGAATGACTGGAACAGAATATAATACATCTAAGCAGAGTGGTGTGAGTGATGTGGATTTTAAATCCTGGCACACTATTAACAATACAGTGTATTAAGGCCATCTATATTAGAGATTCTAGCCATCCTTCTCTGCCTCATATCTGCTATGCTATTTTTCTGCTTTTGTTTGTCTACTTTTCTCCTTCATTCTACTGCCTGCCCCACTCACTGAGGCCTTTCTGCCACCATTCCTAAAATCCTGGTATTTTTTTTTTCTCTCTCTAGAATGTCCTTCAGTATTCTCTGTAGGGTTGGATTGGTGGTCACAAATTCCCTCAGTTCCTCTTTGTCATGGAAGCATCTTGTTTCTCCATTAATTTCTAGTGACAGTTTTTCAGGGTACATCAATCTGGGCTGGAGGTTATTTTCTTTCAGGGCTTGGAATACTTCGCTCCAAGCTCTTCTTGATCTGATGGTCTGTGTCAAGAAGTCAGCCATGATTCTGATGGGCTTACCTTTATAGGTAATCTGTTTCTTTTCTCTGACAGCTTTTAATATTCTGTTTTTATATTGAATTTTTGGTATCTTGATTATTATATGTCTGGGTGTAGCTCTGTTTTGGTTGTAGGTGGCTGGAGTTCTGTATTATGCCTCACATAACCGAATGTCATTTTCTTTTCCCATGCTTGGGAAGTTTTCCTTAATTATTTCTGTGAATAGCCTTTGTAATTCACCTGTTTGTATTCCTGCTTCTTCGTTCACATTACTTATTCTTAAATTACAGATTCTCTTGTCTTCTAGCCTTTGTATTGTTACTGCCTGTTTCCTTGTTATTTTTAAGAGATCTTTCCTTTCATGATCTCACATTGCAAACTTGTCTTCAAGTTTTGATAGTTTATCCTTAGTTTCTTTTAAGGAGTTTTGCCAGCTTTCAATGGAGCTTTTAATTTCCTGGTAATCTCTTTGAATCTGCTTCATGTATTCTATAGTTTCTTTATATTCTTTATTGAATGTTTCTCTCCTTTTTGTGTGTTCTTCCCTTCTTCTGTCTGTATCTTCCTGAGAGACACTTAGCATTTCTTTTATTAATCTCATATCTTGTTTTACCTGATTTAATATTTCAGTTTTGAGCTTGTCTACAAGGTCCCGAAGATATTTCTTAATGTCCATTGTAGCCATGTCTGATGTTGCATGTTTGCCACCCTCAGTTTCCCTCTCCTGGATCACTGCTCTCATGGTTCTGGGCTGGGTGCCTCCTCCTGCCTCTCTCTCCTGTCATGGTCCCAGCCTCCTCCACACAGGTGTACAGTGGAGGTCCCAGCCCCCTTCCCTATCAGCCACAGTTCCTCCAAAGCATGCTGGTGAGGGACCTCCACCCTCTCCTGACTGCTCTTGTCACTAAGTGTAAGCAGGGGCTGCATATGCTGGCCTCTCCCCACCGGGCCAGCCAAACTTCAGGGGCCTTCACCAGGTTAGTGTGTGCTAGGCACAGGGAATCAATTTGGGACGGCTCATTGGGTCCTGGCCAGGGGCGCGACCCAGTCCAAGAAAATCCCAGGAAACTGCTCTGGGGAGGGAGCAACCAACTGAAGTCACTGTCACTCCCAGTTCCGGCTCCTTCTGCCCAATTCCAACATGTTGCCCATTTGGTCACTCCCTTCCCATGGGGGCGGGTCTCATTCCCAGCACTGACCATGGATTAATGGTCCCTTCGCCAGCTCCACTCTTCCTTGGGCTCACCAACCCCCGACTTCAGTGCAGCTGTGGCTCCTGTGAGTGGTGGTGGGAACGAGTTTGGGCATCTCTGCCGGCTGGCACGGATTCAGGCTGGCATGAACTTGGTGGGTCACAGCAAAAGTGCTGTGTCTGGTAATTTTAGCTTGAACAACTCATTTTAAAAATGGCCAAAATATGTGAATAGAAGATACTATATATAGTTATTCACTAAGCATATATAAATGCTCATCATAATTAGCCATCAGGATTATGCAAATTAAAACCACAACAATAAACTACTATACATTTCTTTAGATGGCTAACATTAAAATGACTGGTTACACCAAGTGTGGGAAAATATGTAAAATTTATGGGACTTTTATATTGCTAGTAAGAATGTAAGGCAAAATAGTCTTTCATTTAACTAAAAAACTTAAACCTGTCATAAGATCCAGTCATTCAAATTCTAGACATGTATGCAAGAAAAACGAAAACACATGTCCACATAAAGACTTGCTTAGAAGAGTGCTTTTTTGGGCCAGGGTATATTGGAAATTGAACCCAGCTCTACCAGCATGCTACACTCTCATCCCCTATTTAGTATTTATCCTGGCAAAGTGAGCACACATTGCACCTTTATTTGTAACATTAAAAAAGTGAAAATGAATCAACTCATGAACATTAATATAAATTCATTAGAGCTGTGGTATATCCACATAATAGAATATTATTCACCGATAGAAAAGAAATGAAAAGGAATTATTGGTGCATTCCACAATCCAGATGAGTTTCACAACAGTTATACTTAAAGTAGACAGAGAAAATAGAATACATTCTTCTTGACTATAATTATATACAATTTTAGAAAATATAAACTAATCTATAGTGATAGTAAGGAAATTAGAGGTTGCCAAAGATCATAGAAGGAGACTCTGGAGGGTCCAGATGGAGTAGTTACAAAACACATCTGAAAAGTCTGGTTGACTATTTTGATTGTGGTGATTTCACAAGTGTGTGAAACCACTGCAAGGGTATACATATGCCCAAACTCTCCTAATTGTGTATTTTAATATGTACAGTTTATTGCATGTCAGTTAAACCTTAGGAAAAGCTGTTAAGAAGAGCAATGAAACAAAAGTAGCACATGAATTCAGCAACCTAGTTGGGCATCCCTGCTGTTCTGCAGAAATCCTTAATGGGAGTGAGACCTTGTAGTGAATGCCCTGCAAACATAATGACAAAGTTGATTGGGGGCAACTGTGATGTAGGGTTATAAATAGGAAGATTTCTTTTTCTTAGCTTCATTAAGGCCTGATAATGAACACACAGTAATTTTCTTAATTGGCATTTATTATTAGGACGTGCAAGGCTCTATGGGTAATTTTTATGTGTAACATACTCTGAGGTTGAATAGAATTATAGTAAACACTAATTGTTTACTGTATCTTTTACTTGTGATATTTTCAAATATATAGGAATTTTATTAAAATAATGACTGCATGAATGGTATTTGTGGAAAAGGGCTTTAATGTTTGCTGTTCATTTTTCTTAGTCTATCATTTGGTCTTATGTGATAATTCTAAGCCTTGCTTGTACAGAAGCATCTTTATGAATGATCTAACAAAATTGGTGAAAATGTGACAAGATTTTTAAAGTAAGTGTTTCAGAACAGGTTTATATTTGCAGAAAAGTTGCAAAAATAGATTTTCCTGGAACCATACACATATACCACCCCCCATTACCAACATATCACACCCCTGTGGTGCCTTTACACAAATAACCAATACTAGTATATTATTATTGTCTAAACTCCATACTAGATTAGAGTTTCTCTAATTTTTACCTAGAATCCATTTTATGTTCCAGGATCCCCTTAAGATTACTGGATTTAGAGCCAAACAGTGGCACATGCCTGTAATCCCATCACTTGTGAGGCTGAAGCAGGAGGATCACTGTGAGTTTGAGACCAGCCTGGGCTACAAAGTGAATTCAAGACCAGCCTGAACTGTATAGTGAAACCCTGTCTCCAAAAGACAAAACAAAACAACACAACAATGAAAACCCAATCAAATAGACAAACAAAAAAGAATACTGCATTTATTCTTTGTCTCTTTAGGCTTTTCTTGGCTATGACTGTTTCTCAGATATTCTTTGTTCTTGATAAATTTGATGATTTGGAGGAATACCATTCAGATGTTTTGTAGAATGGCTCAGCTGAGGCTGTTTTATATGCCTTCTTTGTGGACATGAGACTCAAATTTCTACACTGAGCTCAAATTTCTTCTCTGAACTTTGCATTTGAATCCTGTTTTGGATCTCAGGCACCCTGGGACTTGCCTACAGCCCTTGGGAAGGAATGCAAGAATGCAGCTCTCCAGCAGATGTGCACAGGAGGGGTGAGCAGGGTGAAGATGAAAATGTGCAGTGCCTCGGCCATGTCTCCCATTTGCTCAGTTACCTTTCTTTGAGGTTATAAATATTGCTATAAGTATTATTTTCTAAAATCAATCAGGTCACTTACTGATGAAACTATCAGATATTATCAATAAGCTCAAATATTTCTCAAGACAAATTAATGTGCATGAAATTTAATTTAAACTATAAAAGGGAATATATAACACATTGTACTTTAAGGAGAATGTGGGCAGAGAGAATGTAAAATCAAACTTTAGGAGGTTACATCTAGAAAGGGGCTGAAAATTGTGTTTGTGTGCATTTTTTCACAGAATCACAGCATCCAAATAACAAGGTTTCCTGCTCAGGTTCATACTATTGTAGACTTTTCTTCTTCACATGTGTCTTCTGTATCCCTGTCTCTGTTTCTCTTAGGCATCAAATACAGAGCAAAATTACTTATGCTGCAAAAACTTGTGCTAGTGTCTGACACCTCACTACCAGGAGTAGGGGGAGACCATTTCAGCAGTTGCAACTTGACACTATTAGGGCTTCAGTAGGTTGGAACATCTGCTCTCACCCATCTGTATCATCTTTACTCTGCCAGCCTCCTGGTCTAAACTATAAATGTTTGATTAAAGTATGTGCTATGCTGCTATTTAATTATTGTAGCATAAATTAATGTTTGACTATTATCAAATAAATCACAGACATATTTTATAATTTGAAAGTGGCAAAACTGAGCTTCAAAGATTTATAAAGTGGGCCTATAAGTTTTATATGGACTCAAGGTATTAGAAAAATGCATTTGCACTGGATCATAAATGTGATACACTAGCCACAGTGAACTACAAGAATTCAGACTTAAAACATAGAAGGAATTTTGCTAGGCAAGACTTTTTAAAAATACAGATCAAGAAATTTGAGCTGAAGCTTTGTTTTTTATCCAGAACTACTGTAAAGGTAAATGAGGTAATGCAACTTATCCTACTGCTTACCCAGATACTTCGGTAGGTAAACAGTACATCTTCAAAGTAGGTGAACAGTACATTTTTGTTGTTACTATTTCACATAGAAAGTTTAATTTTCAAAACATTTCCTAGTATCTCCTCTCTTATAGATTATACAAACCAAACAATTTAAATTTTTGACTAAACAAAGGTCAATAGAAAGAGAGGTCTCTGCTTGACACTTGGCTGATACTGTTCAGATTTCTTCACAATTCCATGCGCAGTCATACTTCACCAGGTGATTAGCTTAGACTCTGTCATAGAGGGCACCTCACAGAACTGCTAGGCAGAAAAGCCTTAGGAGACCGGTTAGTTTCTCACCAGTAATGGCCATGGGCCTTCGATAAAGGTGGGATCAGGAAGAGGAAGGAGTATATAGCACAAAGTGCCATGTATCATACTGCCTCTGGTGAATTAGCAGGTCTAATATATGCTTTTGAGAATCCTGGAAACACAGAGAGTTCTAGTGTGGTGTGGGAAACCTATGTAAACCTACTTACTGCCTCTGGGAATCTTGTGGCAGTTGGAATAGGGCCCGTGGGTGACATATGCTCTATAAATACTATATTCCTTGACATTTTTCTTTTTAAGCTACAATTTATTAAAAAAAAAGTGTATGTGGGAAGACTTAAAAAAGAAAACTCATGTAAATGGGTTATGGCTTTATCTGAACTGGCAGGCGATTGAGACAGTCCTACCTGTCTCCCGTCTCCCTGTCTCCCTCTCCAGAAGTCTTGGAAACCCTAACACCTTGTGTTCCAAGAATATAGTGTGAAAACTTTTCACTACTGTTTTACATTTTCCTCCCTTTAAGCCTATTAAATTTTAACTGAGCATCTCCTATAAGAAGGTCATGATACAGTTTAAAGGGAAGCTCGGGCTTTTTGGTTCCTCAGTTACTTCACTATGATGCTGAAAGCCAACTGGATTAGTGTTCTGGGTCAATTAGCTAGTGTTTTGTGGCTTGCTAATATGGGATTACTGTTAAGCCACCTCACCTATATAAAGATGCTTTCTTTTATGTCAAAAGGGATGACAAATGGCAAAATATCAGCACTGAGAGGTCATAATTAATGGGTCAGTTTTTTCTTGAGGTTTACTTTCAACTTGCAGGACCTACTCTTGCAGAGATATGTATGTGTAGGTTGAGAGCTCTTGGAAAGGCATATATTCAAAAGCTAAACTCTGCCAAAATGAGCTCATGTGTGCTAACTGATTAAGATCATGGAATAATGTTTGATAAAATATTTTCTTTTTAAAGCCAGGGATCTCTTTATTTTCATTTCCAGATAAGTTAGCAAACAAGTTAACAGTTGGAGATAACAAAATTATTTATTGTTGTGTTCCATATAATGGAGTTTTGACCAAAAACTGGGCACATAGGTGAGTAGGACCATAAAGTCACCTTGAGACTGAAACCTTTCTGTTGCCTAATGGTGTAGCTATCATAATGTAATGGTGCAAAGCATTGCTCATGTGTTGTTTGTGATGTTGGTGTTGACAAATCTATTATTGCACCATCAGTTGTATGAAGTATAATTCATACAATTAGGCACAACACTTAATACTTGATAGTAATAAATGACTATTGTTGGTTTACGTGTCTGCCAAACTCTACTTGTGATCATTATCTTAGAATGTACCCCTCCTACTTATATAAAAGTTAACTATGAAACAAACCCAGTTGGGTCCTTTAGGAGGAGCTCCAGAAAGAGGCACTGGGAGGTGACAGCTCCACCAGCGTTACTGACCCTGAAAACCCTTCCATTGGGGCATAATTCAGAGACAGCAGACAATGACACTGACAGTTCCAACCTTGTGTAGGCTTGGAAACAAATTATTTTTGAACAATTATATAAATATGTATTTTAAGATACAAATGTGTACAAAAGTAAAAAAATCAAAAAATTAAATTTCTATAAAGTAAACTATAACAATTTGTTATTGAAAAAAAGAAATGCAAAAATAAATTTAGGGTATCCTAAGTGTGTATAAAATCGCTAGCAGTGCATCGTAATGCCCTTGACCTTCACATTCACACACCACTCACTCACTCACTGAGGCACACAGGGCAACTTCCAGTCCTGCAAATTCCATTCCTGGTAAGACCCCTACAGAAGTGCATCAATTTTATCCTTTATATCATACTTTTATTGTATTTTTCCTATGTTTAGATATATATTGTGTTTCAACAACCGCAGAACTTGGTGCAGTAGCACATTGTGTGTGTGTGTGTGTGTGTGTGTGTGTGTATAGCCTACAGGCAACAAAACCATATCACACAACCTAGGTATGGAATAGGCTGTAGCCTCTGCACACTCCATGATGTTCCCACTAAGAAGAAATCACCCAACACTGCATTTCTTAGCTCTGTTGTTAAGCAACACACGACTGTGTTTTCCTATGTTTCCTTCAATTTGTTCACAAGTGCACCTGTTTTATGTAATTGAAGTCACAGTTTACAAACATTTTGTGTTTTACTTTTTTACTTAGGACAGAGATTGCATTTTATGGAGGTGCTCTGTTTAGCACAGGGAGGTGGAAAGTAAAGATCTGTAGGAAACACATTTATTAGTTCACCATGTTGCCCAGTAACTTATTTTAAAAAGTCTGAACCTGTTTTGATTCCTTAAAAGTGATTAGCATATTGGAATAAAAGACAACGGGCACAACATTTAACCTCTAAACAGCTACACTGCCTAGCACATTTTTTAAAAATCTCATATTGCTTATAAGACAAATATATAAAGTGAAATCATTTTTAGCATATTTAGCCCTCAGTAAGCAAACATCACCATTATGAAAAACAATTTTTTGAGTTTATTCTTAATCCTAGTTACTAAGTACAAATAAATTAATAAAACATGGGCCCTACCCATGTTTCTTCTCCAACAGGATGAACTCCATTGGCATAGTGTCCACAATAAATAAAAATTTTCATATCATACAAGGATATTTGTATGTGCATGAATGTATATATATATATATATATATATATATATATATATATATGGCACTCTCATCATGGGAGGGAAACAAGGGCAAAGCCATATACAATCTGATTTGTGAGTAAATAATAGTGACTAATAGATTTTTCAGTAAGCAGTAGGCACTCTGGCTGCCAGTATCTGTTCCTGGTCCCATAAAGTCAGCATTGAAAGGGAAGCCTGTAATTTTGTTAGAGAGAAAAACATTTAATCATTTCCATGCAAATGCAAAATATAATGTGCCATTAGTCTTTTAAAGGATCTCAAGGCCATGATTTAAAAGAGCATTTGCTGTTCAGAGCTGTATTTAAGGGTTTTTCAACTGCCCTTCCAGATGCATGCAATTCGGTGCTCTCTGAGGTCAGTGTGGGTTGGAGGCACCCAGGACTGTTGGAGGAGAGTGGCTCAGGGTCTGTGCTGCTCCACTTGAGGTGAAATTGTGTGAATCCCCTGGGGCTACCCTAGGGACGGAGCGTGGTTGGAGAAGCAAAAGGATGCCCATGGCTGTGTTTGTGAGGCAGTGGGTTACTATGGGGAAGGAGAAAGTACAGACCTGTTGAAATGGAGGGATATGTGGGGTGACTGCATATTGGCTATATATTTGTGTGTGTGTGTGTGTGTGTGTGTGAATGAATATGTGTGTGTACTTAGCATCACTATCACTTTTGCTCCTCCAAATCATACTTTGTGTCCACAATTTAAAGACATCTCTGAATTTAGTAATATGCGATAGAACTATTCTGTCTGTCTCTGTCTCTGTCTCTCTCTCTCTGTATCTCTGTCTCTCTCTCATCTTTGTCTTTTTGAGACAGAGTCTCACTATGCAGTACAGGCTAACCTTGAACTCACTTTGTTACCCAGGCTGCTTTTTGAACTTGCAATGATCCTCCTGCCTCAGTCTCCGAGTGCTGGGATTACAGGCGTGCACCACCATGCCTGTGTTGAATTGTACTTTCTTGTACTTAAAAACAGCAGCAAATCAGGTCTATGAAAATAAATGCTTCTGTTCACTTACCTTCTCCAGTGCAGCTTGAACAAATGATTCACTTTCTGTATCAAGAGCAGATGTAGCCTCATCTAAGATCAGAATTTTAGGGTTTCGAACTAAAGCTTGAGCAATCGCAATTCTCTGTTTCTGCCCTCCACTCATTTGAGCTCCTTTTTCTCCTACTAGGGTGTTAAATTTCTAATAAAACATGATGGGGGAAAAAAAGCAAGAAAGAGAAGAGAAGATGATTAAATGATTCAAACAGGAAATGACAAAGTTGTGTTTTAGTACCCTATTAGTCATTATTTTAGCCAGGCTGCTTATGACCTTTGATTTGTTCTTTGTAAAACAATTATGAAAGAAGGCTGTAGTAAACACAAGGTAAGAATTTGGATAAGAATAAAACAAATTACACCATAGAGCAAACAAGGTTTTCTTTTTCTTTTCCTTTCTTTTCTTTTTTTCTTTTTTGGCCTTGAACTTGCCTCAGCCTCCTCCTGAGTGCCAGGATTACAGGCCTGCACCACCACACCCAACAGAATTGCTAATTGGAATTTATTTTCAAACTTATTTTAGACATTCTTAGAATGCCTTGAAATCATTAAGAAAGTCTCTGTAGTACACATATATTATTATTTGAAATGATTATTAGTAATTTGGTGTATTAGCCACAATTTCCTTCCTTTCCTTCCTGTGTACTTTGAAAACAGTACGAAAAAGAATTATTACAAAAAACAACTTCCTAAACTTTTTTTTTTTTTCACTTCTGGAAAACTTTTAAAGCATTCTTTTATTTTTAGTTTGCTCTTTAATGAAGTAGATACTGTTACATATTTAAGATGAGGGTAACTTCTTGTACCAGTGAAGCAATGTTGATAATATTCTATTGAGTTATATCTCTAATTCAAAGTTCATTTCTTCAAGCACATAAGGTTAAAAATGGGGTTTAATCATAAAGTATTTTGAATGTTCAAATTATGAAAAGGATTATTACCTTAATAGACACATTGCCATTAATCCCCCTCAAAATACTCCCTTTGCTTTGAATACACTGATCCCATCATTCCTGCCACTTCTGAAGCAGCTCTGGAATTCCTCTTTTGTATCTACAGCTGTTCTGTTGTGACTACCTCATTGTCATGAATGGATTGAAAATGTTTATTTTAATGGTCATTTGACTTTGGGGAAGAGCTAGAAGTCATAAGGTGCCAGGCCTTGTGAATAAGGTCCATGGTTTTATTTACCAGAAATTGTCCTCAGTGTTTGACCAATAAGGTGTGACCAAAAGATATAGTGAATGTTTAAATTAAAAAGTTTATTACAGTGAAAGACAACTTACCATTAATCCCCCTCAAAATGCTCCCTCTGACTTTGAACACACATATTTCATCATTCTTGGTATTGTGTCTTTTACTGTAATTTTTTTTAAAATAAATATTTACTGCATTTTTAGATCATCTGTTGTATTCTTTTTTAAGCTTTAATTTCTAGAGGCTGATATTTTTTAAAATAACAAACTTATTATAGCATAATTTACACATAATGCACTCATTTTAAAGATACAGCTCTATGAGTTTTGATCAGTGAGTACACTTGTGTTACTACAATAAAGATACAGAACATTACTTTCATCTAGAAAGTTTTCTGATGCCTTTTCTCAGTCCAAACACAAACCCCACCACAGGATCCTTATGATTTTTTTTTTTTTTTTACTGCAAGTTCATTTTGCTGGTTTTAAAGCTACACAGAGATGTAATCATACAATTTGCACTTTTTTGGGCTGTCTTCTTTTACCTAGCACAATGTTTTTGAAATTCATCCATGATCTTTCCCCAGTTTACACTCATTTATTATTCAGTAGTATTCCATGCAGTGTGAATTAACCTGGGATGGTTACATTCAGTAAAACCAAACAAAACACATGAAAATTTCACATAGTTCACTTTAATTTGAATTTTAGAAAAGCAATTTTTAAAGAATGTTTCACGTGATATTTGGGACATATTTAGGCTAAAAAATTCATTGTTTTTCTGAAATTTACATTTCATTGGAATCCTGTATTTCATCTTGCAGGAATTTATTCATCTATTCAGCTGCTTGTTTTCAATTTTTGACTATAAG
Source organism: Hydrochoerus hydrochaeris (assembly GCA_004027455.1). Lineage (NCBI taxonomy): Eukaryota > Metazoa > Chordata > Mammalia > Rodentia > Hydrochaeridae > Hydrochoerus > Hydrochoerus hydrochaeris. Next base: position 325,543 of record PVLA01000530.1, on the reverse strand, counting down.
AAATAAAGTTACTATAAAGAGTCATGAAAGATATTTTTGTAATCCTGTCATCATTTAAAAAAATACTTAGAATGCTGAATCATAATTACATGTTAAACATAATATATTGCCAAATTGCTTTCTAATTACTGATTGAACTTTTATAAGTGGGAAATATATTTGCTTATATCTTAGTTTTGTTTGTTTTTTAAAATTCTGGCTGTTCTATTGAGTGTCAGCGGATAGAATCGTGTCTCAGTTGTGTTTATTGTGGATTTCCCCATGACTAACAATGTTGAATATGTTTCGTTTATATTGTTCATTTGATCTCCTTTTGTGAAATGTTTGTTCAGGATTTGCCTATTTTAACTTTTGTCTTATTAGTGAGTTGTAATAGTTTTTATGTATTCTGCATTTCTGTTCTTGTCAAATATATAAACTATTAATATTTTTTTGCATTTTTGTCTTCTCTTTTTATATTCTAAATGGCATTTTTTTTTCTAAATGGCATCTTTTTAAAAGGGGTTTTAAGTCCACTCATTACTTTTTAAATTTTTTTATTTTTAAATAACTTTAATTAATTCATTATAGTTCAGTTTCCACTATTTTTCTTTTATATATATATATTTAACTTTTATTTAAAGAGAAAAAAAGCAAAACAGAAAAAGGGGTAGAAACAATACAGAATTTCAGAAAAAATAAACAATAATAAATCACTAGTTGATAAATTACATATTGTCTTCTTACACATAGTTGTTCAAGTTACAAAATTAAAGCATACAAAGTGGACATCCAAACAGTGAGGCTGCAAACAGTTCTGTTCAATGATCCAATAAAAATTTAGCAATATGGTTATCAATCCTACACACTTAAATGCAGTTATAGCCTTTAGAGCACTTTTCCTCCTTTGGCTTTTAAAGTCCATTATCTGTTTAGTTATATCCTGTTTCAGGTTGCTTAGTACCTTATTGACCTCTTTTGTTGTTATTTACTTTTTAATCACCTTAAATTATTCTGTTGCTTTATTTTTGAGTTTCTCCTCATCCATGCCCCATGGATCAACTTTGAGGGGGTTGGGAGTTTTTTGGAGGTATTTTGTTACTTTGTTATCTACTTTTTTTTTTTTTTTAAGGTAGCAAAATACAGCAGAACAAGACAGAACAAACCCATGCCAGGCAGTGCAGTGAAATTGGCACAGAACCTCACAGCAGGTCACCAGGACAACAGCAATAGCCACAATAATACATCCCTCTCTGTTCATATTAGCTGGTCTTTCAGTCAGGTACAGCAAAATGGAAGGAAATACATCAAACTTATAAAAACGGAATATTGAATAGAGCAGTACCATTAATCAGAACTGAGCAAAAAGTGATAAAAATATTTGCCTTCAAAGAGATGGTAGAAGGAAATCCCCCTTACTTGCCACACTGCATACATTCATCCTCTGAAGAGACACTCAGACCTCCAGCTCCCACTTGCTAATGGGGATGGATCGATGTCTGAATCTTAGCCTGCCCACCGGCAGGCCTCCAGCTGCTTACCAGGGCAGTGAGCTGGCTGCCTGTTCTCCCAGCGCCCCAAGTTCCAACATGATGCAGAGCTTAGGAAATGCCGATAGTTCTTGTCCTGGAGTGGCAGCGGCTTGTGAGGCCCTCAGCTGTTTACCAGGGGGGCAAGCTGGCTGCCTGTTCTCCCAGTGCCCCAAATTCCAATATGATGCAGAGCTCAGAAAACACAGATAGTTCTCACCCTGGAGCAGCGGCGGCTTGTGAGGCCCCCAGCCACTTACCAGGGTGGTGTCCACTCATTACTTTTTTAATGTTCTTTTGCCAAAGAATTCTTTGCCTCAAATTTACAAAGTTTTTTTTGTCCTAAGTTTTTTATTTTTGAAATTTAAACTTTAACATTTTGGTCTAAGATCTATAGCAACTCAATTTTTTGTATGTTACTGTGATAAAAAGGTCACTTTTCATTTATTTCATATATATATATATATATATATATATATATATGAAAAACTATATATATATTTGTTCCAACAACATTTGTTTAGAAAGCCTTCCCTTTTCCTGCTGAATTCTATTTACCTTGTCAAGATTAGTTGATTAGGCATGTGTGGGACTATTTCCACACTCTGTTCTACTGATCTATATTTTCATTTTTATGCTACTATTAGTATTTTAAAATTAGACATTGTAGGTCCTTCAGCTTTTTCTTTCAAAATTGTTTGATCTTTCTTTAGCCTTTGAATTTCTACACATGCAAAAAAAGACCGATGGAATTCTGATTGGTAAGAATCAGATTTATAGATCCATTTGAGAATGGCTCTAAGTCAATAAGTTACATTGTGTGTAAATCTTCTTTCATTTTATTCAGCAATGTTGTATAATTTTTACATAGAATATTTAGAAATCCTTTATTAAGTATTTTGTTTTTTGATGCTGTTGCAAATGCTACTTTTTATTTTAATTTTACTTGTTGCTATTGCTGCTACTTAGAGGTCCAGTCACATTTTTAACAGTTTTAGGATCATTAAAGTTATATTTCCCTTTTTTGATTGTTTGGCAGCTTGTGCCTCTCCAGGAATTGACTCTTTTCTAAATTATTAAGTTTATAGGCAAAATATTGTTCATAGTATTCCTTTATTAAGCCTTTAATGTCTTTAGGATCAGTGTACATACACCTTTCATTTCTGATGTTGGTCATTCCCCCCTCCCTCGTATTTCTATCCAGTCTTGCTGCACCCAGAAAGCTACCTCTTATTTTCAATGCTTTACGTTGACTTCTGCTTTAATTTCTATTGTTTCCTTTTTTCTTACTTGATTTGGTTTAATTTGTTCCTCTTTCTCTATTTAAGTAGGATCTTGTTTTGTAGATGGTAGAATTTTTTTTCTCCTCAGAATAACCACTTAATATAAATTTCTCTTAATCCAGTGTTTTTGCTATATTCTATCAATAATGTTGTATTGCATTCTCATTTAGTTCAGAATATTTTAAAATTTTCTTTGAGGTTTCCTCTTTGAATCACACTTTCTATAAATGTTTATTTAATTTTCAAATACATGTTTTTCAGATTATCTCTGTAACTGATTTCTAGTTTAAGTCTATTATGGTCAGAAAGCATGCTTTTTATACTTTCTATTCATTAAAATTGCTAGTTTTGCTTTGTTTTCATAGCCCAGAATAATGTTTATTTCAGTGAATGTTCCACATGCAGCTGAGAAGAATTTATGCTGCTATTATTGGAGAGAATATTCTATACATGTCACTTATAATCAATTGGTAGTATTTGAGTCATTTATATTCTTACTGATTTTCTGGCTATTTGTTTTAAATACCAAAGTCTTTAACTAAAACTTTGGATTTTTCTATTTTAGATATATTTAATTTCCTGTTTATTTTGAAACTCTTTCCTTAAGTAAACAAACACTTATGGTTATGATTTTTTTCTTTCTTTTATGTTCTTTTTTTCTTTTTCTTTCTTTTTTTTTGTACTAGGATTGAATTTACAACCTCTCACTTAACAGGCAGGCATTTATGCCACTTTGAGCTAAATCCCTGGCCCTTTTTAAAAATGTTTTAATTTTTAAAAAAAATTAAAAAAAAAATTTTTATCATTTTTTTCTCATGAGTCATTTTCCTGTTTTGTGCACATCTTGCTTTTGTAAATTATTTGCTGACTGCTCCAACATATTTCATATGTTGGAGAGACTCTGAGTTCTGTTTTCTTCTGTGTAACTACTGATTTTTGCTGCAGTTGTCTTTTCAAATACCGACTAATCATGACCTTGAAGATATGTTCGCTTGGTTTTATACCTGTTGGCATGGAACTTTGTAACTTTCAGGACCTTACTCCTAAATTCTGTTTCCTCTGGGGGCTTGTCGTGGCCTGGTTTTAGAGTTGGTCTTATTCTAAGGTGTGGTCCTTGTCTCTAAGACATAGCTTGTTTGCTGTCTTAGCTTCATGTCTGAGGTGTTAAAAAGGTATAAATAGAACTTCTCCATTCTAGCTGGGTTGTATTTTTGCATCTCTTTTCTCTCTCTCTCTCTCTCTCTCTCTCTCTCTCTCTCTATATATATATATATATATATATATATATATATATATATTCTTATCCATACCAGGGATTGAACTCACGACCACGTGCTTGCAATGCAGGCACTTGTGCCACTGAGCTAAATCCCCAGCCCCGGTTTTTTTTTTTTTTTTATCGTTACCAGGGATCGAACTCATAACCACGGTATGACCACGGTGCTTGCAAGGCAGGTGCTGAGCTAAATCTTCCTGCTTTGTGATTTTTGCTTTGATAAAACTTTGCAATCTTATCCTCAGACAGGGATTTCCAAGGAATGCCCACCTGGAACTCTAACCTTACCTCAGTACCAAAGCATTTATCACCTTTCCTACGCAGCCCTAAAATTTGATCTCTACCTGCCAGGTCAACGAGATTGCCATATTCTGTCTGATTCCAGTTCATGCAAGTAAGGTCAGAAGTTCGTTCCTAGAAGAATGCTGCAAATTCATACCAAACTTTCTTTAAATTCTTACCAAACTTTCATTCGCTATTTCTTGACCGATGCTTAAAAACGATTGCCCTATACGTCATACATTTTAGCTAGTTTTGTATGGTACATTATACTTGAAAAGCTGATCAGTATCAGCAAACCGTAATACACTAATTTTGAAATATGTAAGAGCACTCATTACTTATTCAGAGAAAAGGAAGTCACTGAACTAAGAAAAAGGACAACAAAAGAGTGTGTTTTCCCAAACTATAAAATAATAGCACCAAGCCCTGTAGGATTTTGCTGAATATGATCCTAAATAATGGGACAGGAAGTAATTACTAGCATAATAAAATTAAAAAATTTTTAAATATTACTAACATGGTAGTGATTTGTAAAATATCTCTATGAAAATGAATTTTGTTACTGTTATCTTCTGCTATTTTGAAATTTTATATGCGTTCTATTTTATGTTTGTGAAACGCTTGGGATGAAAACCCACACACTTGGACCTGCTGAGCAAGTGCTTAACCACTGAGCTATACCCCAGCCACCATATATATTTCAGTTTCAAATATCGTTCTTTCATATTTCACAGCGTATTCCCTGCAACAATGTCAGGTTATACCAATGAACTAAAACAAGTAAGTGTAAATAAAAGGTTTTATAACTATCAATTCTAGCTACTTGTTGAGGTCTGATGTGTCCTAGAATCAATAATTTTAGTTTATCATATCTCTTTACAAGTATTATTTCACATTTTTTACCCAATATTAATGCTATGTACTTCAAAAAAAGTTTTCCCTCTAATGTTAAGAGAACCAAGCAACGTATTGTGTATATGACATTCCCACTTTTAGCCACAAGGTGGCCTCCCAAGTTAACTTTTTGCAGTCATTTCTCAGGGCTGGTTTTGTCTAGTATTTCTTCGTTACAGTTTAATGTATTTTTCTTTCTTCTATGTGTAGTGAAAACCAAAAAGAACTAAATATGATTCTTTTAAAACTTGTCCTTTGATGGTGCATCTCTTCTTTTGGTTGTTATTATGCTGTCTACCCTGTTGATGTCTCATCTAGCACACCATTAATTACATCACTTTTACTATTCAGCAGAAAGTATTGTTTCATTACCTTGTTTTGGAATACTGCAGTGCATAGCTCTAAGCTAATAACATAAGCAAAGCACAGACTTACATTAGGAAACTTCATTATAAAGTCATAAGCATTTGCTTCTTTTGCCGCCTTCTCAATCTCTTCATCAGTCACACCATCTCATCCATACTTAATATTGTTTCGGATGGTGGTCCCGAATAGAACAGGCTCTTGGCAGACCACTCCGATGTGTTCCCGGTAATGCCGCACATTGAGGGCTCTGATGTCATTTCCATCCACTGTGATCTGCCAATCCAAAACATGAAGCATGTCATGATGCCTTCTATTGTATTGGTTCTAGTCTTTCTTCCTAGTCTGAAATCTAAGCTGAGAAGTAGTGTATTTCAGGAATCAAAGACTGACTGTTTTGACAAAATATTCATAATGTATATGTTATCAATTCACTTTCTTATAAATGGGAAATCAAGAAAAAAACTTTAAAAGACAGGCTTAAAATATTGCTAAACTTGGATATCTTTATTCTAAAATTCATGAATTAGGTATTGATAGGATCCATACTCTATGTAGCACTAATGTTATTGTGGAGAGACATATAACAAGCTTTGCTTTCTTTTAAGAGTGGTGTCATGCACTCATTGCTATAAATAATAAGTGAACTCTGTCTTCACTGCATTTGGTGTCATTACTCCAACTTATTCCAATGATAGAAGCCCAGATACGGTAATCGTTACACCTCTATTGCTCACTGACCCTGGTGTTTTGTCTGGGAATGGATATTTCACGTAATAGCTTATTACATGGGCTACTCATCTAGTAATTTTTTTAGTCGACATTAGCACAGACTCTTTGATATGACAAGCGAAGTCTAAGAAATAAAATTTAAATGAAATGAGACTAGAAAAATAGATTAAAAATTAACACTGAAAGTTTGAGCATAAGCATTAAGAATTATGTACTTAAGAATGCCTTATTTTCTATGCCATTTATAAGAATGAGACAGTTAAGTTCCACATTATCTATTACAGGAAAAAAAGAAAGTGAAAATATTTTCTATATGCTGACAAATGTTGAATTTCTTGATAAGCTTTGGGACTACAAACTACTGCATTGTTTTTCTCCAAGACATTTATTCACTTTAAACATACTGATTTTATAATTTATTTATTTTATTTGCTGTCTATCTCTACTTATTAGAATGTAAACTCCACGAAGGCAGAGATTGTTATGTTTTGTTCACCAAGAAATTACTAGAACCTAGAACAGTGCTCAACACATCCATGTTTCTTGGAAAATAAGTGCTAGCTGGTTGCTACCATAGTGATGGCCAGTGTCATGCGGTAGATTTTATACCTCACTATTCTTTTGCTCAGTAACTATTTTGTAATGGCAGGTAAGGCAAGGATAGGTTGATTGGGGCTGGCATTTTTGACCCCTAGTTCCCAAGGCTGATCATCTTCCACTTAGGCCTTATTTTTGGGGAAAAATGATTAGTAGGCACTAAATAAATATTTGTGAAATGAATGAATACATAGGAAAAAAGTGACATAGCTTCTCTCCTAGCCCTATTGTTAAAAATTAAAAGTCACCATCATTGTTAGCTCGCTGTAGGTGACATTTCCAAATCCTGTGATGTAGACTGCACATAGTTTTTCTAGCAACCTGCACTTACAAGGCCTTCGTCAGGATCGTACAATCTTTGCAGAAGCTGGACTGCAGTACTCTTCCCACTGCTGCTGGGGCCAGCAAAGGCTACTGTCTCTCCAGATTTAATTTTGAGATTCAGACCTTTCAGAATCTATCAGAATGCAGATAAGAAAAGCGTCAAGTTAGGAAAAAGCTAGACTATACATACTTTCCAAACTTCAACATATAACTATAAGCAAAACAAATTCCTCTGTGACACTTAAAAACAAATTAAGATTTTACATTTGTTTCTCGTGCATGTATGTTTCACATGACTTTGGAAAATAGTATTGGAAAATTGTGTCATTATTTCTGTATGTAAAGAGGAGAACTTAGCTGAAAGTACTCATAAAATATTAATTAGCCAGAGCAAATGGCTCACATTTCCAACTGAAGTACTTTAAATGAATTCCATGACCAAGTTAGTGAAGATTTTATCTTTTAATTTGCAACAACTTGAGTGACATCTTGTCTGATATCTTTTTGAGTTATTTGATGAGTCTCACACTTAGAATGCATTTAAAATTATTGCAAAGTATATTCCAAAGAGCAACTAGCAAGACTCCTCAGCAATGCCCATGAACAGGATGTCACCATCAGAAACCCTCCCTCTTCCATAATCTCATGAGGACATTTCAACACGGTAGAAACATTTCAGAATTTTTCTCAATGGCAAGGAGTTGCTACCAGTATTTAGTGTCTCTGGGTCTGTGATGTGAGAACAGCCTCACAATTAGTAACCCCGATGACACCTATCGTTGCTTGCAACCTATATATTTTAGCCCAGATAACAGAACTTTCCCTTTAGAGTCTCCCATTTAATCTTATAATTTGTAAAGAAACAGATGCCTTCAATAAACCAAGCACAAAACCATCAAAGGGCCAGGCAGAGAAAAATATTTGAAAGGAGGTGAGAGATGCAGACCACCACCCTGAGTGTTTCCTTCCACAGGTATATTTACTCTTCAAGTGCTCTCTTTTCATGCCTTATTTTTTTGAAAGAGGGCAGGCACTTTTAAAAAGTCATTTTGTGAGCTTGACATAAAAGGTTTATGTTTCAAAAAGTTCATTAAAAAAATTGTTTAGAACCTCGAGAACACTCTCCAGGGCAGTATAATGGCACAATTGGTGCTTATGTCTCCAAGAAGCGAACTGAAATGTAGTTTCAAGTTCGAGTTTGAAAAAGTCTGTGTTAAGAAAAAGGGTAGAAGGCAACCTAAATCCATACTTCTATTTAAGCAACAAAAACTGTCAGAAAAACAAAGAGCTTTGAAATGAGAATTTCAATAGAAGTTTTAATCAGAGAAAAATAAGGAAGTAGGAGTAGGTAGATTATTTTCAATGCTGATTCTATGATTCTGTAAGGGCCATTAGAGCTTGATATCATTAGCAATTTTATCTATTTCATATAACCCATGTTCTATATTTTTTCAATGAAATAAGTTTCATTTTTTTACTGCAAATAACCTTTGCAATCTTTAATAATGCTATCTTTTGAATAAATACACCAATAAAGAGGAATATTATGGGAGAGATAGAATACTGACACAATTTCATAAGAACTTGTCAAAGCCTAAATGATGGAGGACAAACTCGTCAGTGTGTATAAATGTGAACATGTGCTTGTCTATGTGTGTTATTTACAAGTGAAGTTGAGAGAGAAGGTACATGAAACACAGTTGCTAATGTAGTAAGAGCCCCAGGGAAGGGCAAAGGCAGCACCTGCATGATCATGCCCCAGATTAGAAACTACAAGATTTAAATGAGTTAGCTAGCTGGGTGTGGTAGCACACACCTGTAAGTCCCAGCTACTTAGGAGGCTGAGGCACATCTGAGCCCAGCCTGGACAACTTAAGTGAGACACTGTTTTAAACTAAAATACAAAAGAAACTGGGGATTTACCTCAATGGTAGAATGTGATGACATTCATGAATCACCAATAGGTGGCACCATAAATCCAAGGCATTTTGGTTGCAAATACAAAGCGGAGAAATTCCAGGGAGTTGAAAATGTTTTTGTCAGTCAGTTTAAACAAGAGGGGCCACAAATATGAATGTTTTGGCAGCATATTTGTCCTTTAATTATTTACTTGCCCTACTCTCTACTAAAGTCTTTACTATCTACTAAAGTCCCTAAGCAAAGTAGCCAACATTTTTGTAAAAATCATCCTATATAATCTCATAAGAGAATTCAGCAAGTAGAAGATATTATCAGAAAACTATACAGTACTACTTAGTTTAACCTACCTTAGTAGATGCACGTGCTGGATAATTGAAAGAAACATTTTTAAATTTCACAGTTCCTTCTATGCATTCAGGCTTATATCCAGTTGTGGAAAAGTTATCCATACTTGGTTTCTTAGAAAAACAAAGAGAAATTTAAATCTTCAAAGAACTAACCCGACATTCCCTGTGTCCTAAAAATAGTTTCAAGAAGGTTTTATTTTACAACATTTTCCTTTCACTTTAGAAGTGTGTTAAATTAGGCATGAAGCTTTCAATAAAACACAATCTCCTCATAAAGGAACTAAAAGCAGTATTCTTTCCATGGCTAACACAGATTTTGCTCATCTTACTGTAGTGAATGCATGTGTCTGTTTTATGGTCTCTTTCTTCAGTAATCCTCAGCAATAAGAGGTCTTACCTTATCAATAACCTGGAAAATATTAAAGGCAGCTCCTCGGGCGACAGAGAAGGTTTCAAAGTGAGGGGCTGCTGCTCCAATGGAATAACTACTGTGGATTACACTCAAGAAAACCTACAGGAACAGAGAAAAAACATACTTACTCTTCTGCAGTTGTATATGAAAGACAGCAGGAGGAAGTATGTACACTATTTGATTTGGGTTCATAAAGAGGGTACAGGAATTAGGTAAGAAAGAGTGGAAAAGGTGGCTGAATATAAAGAAAAAGCAAGCTACTCCAAGTTTCCTTGACTTTTTCCTAGTGTGGAACAACTTGTGATTGTCCCATTGTTGTGGTTATGACTGTAGGGGCACCTGAGCAGGGAAAGGCCCTGACTGAATTGTGCCTGACAGTGGGTTGGGAGGTGATTGTGGTCCCCATCTGCACTCTGTCCTTGCTGGGCAGCCCTCTGAGCTTTAATAAGAAGACAGTAATAGGTGTCATTTGCTCAGAGACATATTTCTACCCTGAGTTTTAGAATCTTTTTATCAACTCACTAAACATCTGTCCATTTTCAGACAAACTCATTTCTAATAGTTTCAGACAAACACAATTCTAATAGTCATAGAAAGAAACAGTTCTGCAAGCTAGATGCTATTTTCCCTGTTATACAGGTGAGGGATCTAGAGGAGAAAAGCTTAACCAAAATTTCCTCATATTTTCATTTCACATGAAATAAATGAAGAATTTAAAGTCTTAACTATGAAACTCTCTGTGAAAAGAGACTTTTAACTAACTGAAGAGACATCTGTCCAATGGGAAGGCCAAACGAGAATTGATATTTGTAAAGCATATGCATGTTCACCATGACAAATATTTTAACATTCTAAATTGATCTATTTACCACTGAAACTTGGGAGGATAACTGGATATATTAAAGTTTAACATGTGTTCCCTAGGAATTTAAAGGACTTGGGATCACAATGTTGGACAGAGCTGTATGTAGTTTGTTTTTACTGTTTTTACTACTTGCTGAAAAAACAGAAGAAGAGCTGGTGAATCCAAGTACGGGTTATTTCCAGAGTGAATCCAATGTCAGGTTATTTCACATTTAACAAGGTGCATGTAGGATACCATCTTATCTCAGCAAACAGGAAAGGGACTCTCTCATTAGCAACTGGCCTTTCTGACTGCTGAATTACAAATGCTATCTTCTAGTGGAAAATTTAATTTTGATTCTTCTAACAGCATGTTGCTTGGCACAGTGAGGATGCGAAAATGTATTAGATAAATAAATCCTGTCAATTCATAATTATAATTTAAAAATATATGGAAATCACGTGAAGGAAATGCATAGGTGTTCATTAAAAACATTCATCTTTGAATATTCCTCTACATTCAAAATGGAATTTTTCCTAAGTTCTAGGTAAGAAAAGATTATTAGGCCACTTTCCTTTGTTCTTGAATAACACTTACGGCAAGAACAGTCCCAGTGGTATAACGAGGTTCTCCACTAAGAATCGAGGTTCCATACCAAAAGGCAAGTCCATAGGTTCCATTCATAAAGAAGTACACAGCACCAAGAAACACTTTTGACGCGATAGCCTTCTTTATGCCAACATCCTTTGCATCTTTTAAATTCTGTGTGTACCTTACAAAGATAAAACACAGTGTACTATCCTTTGGGAAAAATAAAGCCAAGCACGTTTGGTAATAATTAATGGGACAGACCTTTGAATTTCTTTCTCCTGTGCCCCAAAGGCTATGACTGTTCGAATTGATGATAAGACTTCCTCTGCTCCAGCTCCAGCTTTGGCATAGGCACTCAGTTCCTTACTGGTTAATGAGATGACCATCTATAATGAATCATGACCACAGGTTAACCAAAGAGTGAATGCGAGCTGGTAACAATGTACATAGTATGTAGTTCACAGAATCAGAGTACTAGGTAGCATAACATTACTTAGAATCCAGATTCCTATTTTTTTCCTAATCACTATTTTATTTCTATATTTTAAAAAATTCTTTTAGATAGATGTGGTTTCATTGGTGCAGTTGGGAAAAACTTGACTTGAAGAAAGATATTAAGGGCATTATCCTTTTTTGGTGGGCATTTTGGCAATCAGTGAGCTTGAGTTGATTTGTTATTATATACAAAGCAAGACTAGAGGACGTGTAAGTCACAGGACTGCAGAGGAACAGAAACATGATATTGCATGTGTTTGGGATATGCCCTTGAAAATTCTATTGCATAATGCATTCTGCCAAATGAATACTTTACCTTTGAAAACCAAGAGATGAGATTTGGAGCCAAAAGAAAGAGTATTATTGTTAATGATAATAGGCAGATCCTATTTGATTCCTCAAAATTCAGAATTACATATACCCTTTTCTCTATTATATGACCCACTTACTAACCCTTTTTTTTTTATCAGTACTGGGGATCGAACTCATGACTGCGTGCTTATAAGGCAGGTGCTTATGCTGCTGAGCTAAATCTCCAGCCCCCATTTACTAATCCTTTATAATTTAGTAATTAGACAATAGTTCAGTGAAAGCAAAGAGCAAGAACATTTCCTTCAGAGTTGAGAGGTTATAATATTGCAGACTTATATAGAAAATCTATCTATTTTCCAAATATATTCCACCTAATTGGAATTGATTTCCTGAATGTTATAGTCAGATGCTGGTAAAGTTAAAATGAGTAATTCTCATTATTTTTTTAGTATACTTCATAAAACAATTTACTCCTATGTCACTGGTAGGAAGACGCCAACTCATACAAACTTTGTACAAATATAGGCAATGTTTACCAAATTCAACTGAACTGAAGGAAGCTAGAAACTGCCGTGGTATCTCTAGTCATTTGGAGAACTTTGGACTGACTACCTACTTTCTCTTCAGTTCATACAGTAATAGAACTTAGATTTCCCCCTGCCATTCCTTTACAACACTTTGTCCCTTCCCTTTCTTATGTAGTTAGGACTCTGACCATAGTGACACTATGGGTAATCTACCTGAGAAGTACTTATTTCAAATAAGTTGGAAGTGAAGACTTGGACAGGGTTACAAGGCCAACACTGGAAATCACAATGAATATATTTTCTGTCTAAATATCCAAAGCTGTTAATGAATTAGTTAACCCAGAATATTTTTATTGGAAAATTATTGTTTGGTGGTATTTGCATATTGGTAGCAAACGTGCCCAGGAAATTTTATGGATTTGAATTACAAAAAGAACAATAAGTATTGCAAAGCTAAAAACACTGGGTCTTCAATCTAGGAGTGGACACACAGGTGGAGTTGCCAAACACTTGATTTAAAAGAGGGATATTAGGGATATGTTGGTTGTTTTGGTTTTACAAAGAATATTGATCTCAAAACCAATCTGTAAGAAAGATTAGCGTACCTTGTAGAATATTTATAGTATAGTACTGCTAAAAATGCAGTTTAGAATGCAAATAAATAATTTGTTTAAAAAAACAGAACCACGTTTACATAGCACATTAAAGTAGACATTAATATACATTTTAAGTATTACTCAAAGCATTATAAAATGTAAACTTAAAAAAGATATTAAAAAGGCTTTGAGTTTTCATAGTTATGGGATTTTCTTCTTTAATTCTTCCAAGTGAAATGAATTTATCTGGGGATTTAGAGCACACAAGTTCTCCCAGAAGCAACAGCTATGCCTTGTATATGTAAAGTTATCAGACTTTGTCTTATCATGTGAAGCTGTATTAGGCTGAGAAATGAAGAGGAATGTTTTCAGATGTTAGGTATTAAAAACAAGCCTCATTCAAAGCACATAATTTAAAAACAGAAAGGTGATTCAATAACAAAATCAGAAGTATTTGTGGTTGATAGTATCCTTTTGTATTTTGTAACATGGAAAATTAATAGAAACATCTGTTTTGACAAACTCAGTAAGACATTGAGTTCACACTTCTGCTTCCAGCCAACATTATTATCCATTCCTGCTTACCCTGGAACACGTTGCTGCTGAAGCCATTATAAAGAGGAGATGTGGACAGAGTTACCAGAGTGAGTTTCCAGCCCTTTACAAAGCCAATTGTGAGGCCAATAGAAAAAGTAGCTATGTTTTGAAACAATAGAGCAATCTTGTCTCCAATGCCCTCGTTGATTTTATTGATGTCACTACAACAAGTAAGTACATTCAGGTAAGTCACATGTGCCAAACATGAAAACAAAGTTGATATACTGCATATTTATCTTCTTACTCAGTCATGCGAGTGTTAAGTTCACCGATGTCACAACCATCAAACCAGCTGATGTCATGAGCTAAAACTGAATGAAAAAACTGTTTATGAATTCTCTTGGTCTGTCGTGCTGCACTCATAACCCAAAAGGAAATCTGCATGTAGCCAAAAATCAAGGCTGTAACTCCTATTCCAACATAATACAGGGTCAACCTGAAGAAAGATTATTGGAAATGTTAGAATGTCGCTACTTAAAAAAGGAAAAAGAAAGAAAGAAAGAAAGAAATATATATCAAAATATTTGATTGAGAAAATTCATAGAAGAACCTAGAAAATAACTGGAAATGACTTACTATGAGAAAAAGTGATGATCTGTAAATTCAAAAAAATCCAGTAGTAGCCTTTTTTTTTTTTTTCAATATTAGTATAAAAATGTAACAGTCAGGTGTGGTGGCCTGTGTTGGTAATCTCAGCACTCTTGGAGTCTGAGGCAAAAGGATTGCAAGTTTGAGCCTAACCTGGGCAGTTTAAGAAGACCCTTTCTCGAAATAAATGAGAAAAAGTGACAGGGGTGTAACCCAATCAAAGGGTTGAGGGTGAATCCCTAATATGGCAAACAAAACAAAACAAAACCCCCCCAAAACCCCTAACCATAATTAATTTACATATCCTAACGAAAGAAGACATTTAATCACTAGATGTAATAATAGACTAATTTTTCATTCTTTTTTTTTTTTAAATCAGTACCGGGGATCGAACTCAAACTCATGACCGCGCACTTGCAAGGCAGGCGCTTCTGCCGCTGAGCTAAATCCCCAGCAAATCATGAGGATGTTTTTTTTTTTTTTTTTTTTGTACCGGGGATAGAACTCACGACTGTGCGCTTGCAAGGCAGGCACTTGTGCCGTTGAGCTAAATCTCCAGCCCCTCGTTTTTTTTTTTTTTTAAATAAATATTGAATATGGCAGCATGCTATGAGTATAATAACGCTTCATTTTTACTTACATAATCGTATCTTTGTTTCGTTTTTCTTCAGACTGAGTACAGTTTTGGTAATTTGCTGTAAAGAAAATGTCTTAAATTACAAAGAAAATTAGTTTGTAAGTGGTCATACTGTTTTGTAAATAGTTCTTCAAACTAAACATAGTGCTTTCTAGAAAAAACTTAATGCCGGCAACAAGTTTATAATTATCTTATTTTCTTTTCTTTACTACTTGAAATAATTGTCTTTGTTCTCAAGCATTATCCATGCAATGTGAAAAAATACAGGGAAACATTAGCTATGAAGCCAATATGAAGCATTGTTTGTGAAGTTTTTTTTTTTTTTTTTTTGTACCTGGGATCGAACTCACAACCTCTCACTTGCCAGGAAAATGCTTGTGCTGCTGAGCTAAATCCTCAGCTCCAGAAAAGAATTCTTAAAGATGTTCTAATCAGGCAACAGTGAGGAAAGCAGTGGAAATAAAATTTCCCTTCCATGTCTTTGACCATGCATTTAGAATTAAGCTTTATAAACCCCAGGGAATAATTTAGAAGGATAATTTACAAAGTCAAAAAAAAAAAAAAAGAATATATGTGGAAATTCTAGAGGAAATAGTCATGGAAATAATACTTGAAATGCATTGGGTTATAATCAGAATTGCTACATGATAAAGTTATGTTTCAAATAACCCTTGGGTTAAAAGTCTTTTATGCAGACTTTCTAAGTATCTTCTAGTAGACAGTTCAGAGTACAAAGAATTCATCATAAATTAATAATATAACAAAGTTTTGATTTCATTAACAATATAAAACCATGGTAAAATTCACTGTACCATTTCTTACATAAAACTCTATAATTGAAAGAAATTGCAGTCATTGTGACTCTCTTACATAAATATAATGTTAGCTCATGTAAGAATCTATGAACCTTTCATATATATGACTGTTTTCCCTTTTTTATTTATGGAGCTGTATTGTTGAACCAGTTTATTCCAGAAATATCAGAATTGACAATGCAGAAGTGAAAATATTAAAATTTAGTAGAAAATTTTAATGAGATTTAACTGAGCAGATAAAGAAAATAAACATTGTTTCTAAAATGGTATCCCAATGATAAAAAATAATCTAAACCCATTTTGGAGATTATATTAATAGAAATACTATATGCAAACATTTAGTTCTGGCACAAAAATAAGCCCCAATCAATGATAGTAACTCATATTTTACTTGTGGAAAAAAAAATCCTCTGTGATTATCCTCCAGAAAACCAATGTTAGTAACTGATAAATTATTTAAAAGAGTGAGACTGGATATACTTCTTAATGCTCCTATTTCTCTTTACTGAAGTGCTATGTTACACTAGTAATATATGTGAATTTACCTAAATCCTTATCAAATCTATTTTTATATTCACCACATTTGATAAAATACATCACAGTAATATCAATCAAATATTTACCTCCTATTTCTATCCAACATAGGTAAGGGATTCAGTAATAGGACATATGTAATAAAAGACTCCCAAGTTGTCTTACTCACTTTTTCCTTGCTGAGACATAGTACCCCGCACTTACAATTTACAGGAGGAGAGGTCTGCAGCTTATGTTTTTACATAATTTTTTACAAATTACAGGAGGAGAGGTCTGCAGCTTATGTTTTTACATAATTTCTACAATTTACAGGAGGAGAGGTCTGCAGCTTATGTTTTTACATAATTTTTACAAATTACAGGAGGAGAGGTCTGCAGCTTATGTTTTTACATAATTTCTACAATTTACAGGAGGAGAGGTCTGCAGCTTATGTTTTTACGTCAGTTTGCCAGCAACAGTGCAGGAAGACATAGTGGAAGGACCAGAATGGAGGAGGCCTGCTCATGGCCTCGTGACCAGGAAACTAAGAGAGCTTAAGAGAGGAGCCAGGAAGGGAGACAACCCTTCCAGGCCATGCCTCCAACAATCTTCCTCTTCTGACCAGACCCCACTTCCCAAAAGGAAGTTTGCCCAAATCCAACCACCTCCCCACAGCGCCGCCTATGATCCCATGAGGCTTTGCGGGGACATCTAGATAAAACCACAAGACAAGTGTCTTAGCTTGTTAGGTGTTTACTTATTTCCTTATAGTTGGCAATCAGTAAATATTTACTATGTGAATTGGAGTATCCACGTGCATAACACTTTACTTAGCTTATATAATTAAAATACAAAGTTTTTATTTTACTCATATCCTTAATTTTTCTTGTATCACTAAAATATCAGAAAAATGTATATTAGACAATAAATATCATCTGGAAGGACAGAGAGAAGGAATATAGCTTATTTAAGTCAACTAAGAGTAGAATATTTAGAACACTATTCACTGTTGGCCAGAAAACAGTCAGGTGGAGTACAGAGAGAAAGACACTGCACAAAGCTAGACCAGTGTCTAAAAGATAGTTTAAGCTTTAATGAGCTTTTTGCCCCAGTTTTAATAAACAGCTATAAGAATATTTCCTACTGTGGAATTAGGGAACACGTATGTAAAGTCATGGAATTACTAATATTTGTAATGTCCACCAGATGAAAAATATTCTGGATACTATGTCAGTACATAGGGAGTGGAATCTCTATTCTGAAGAGTATCACTTTGAAGGCTATGACCCTAAATAAGATGCTATAAAGCATATATGACAGATGTATACAAATATAGGTAGTATGAAAAATGCCTACAAATATGGGTAATATGGAAACTTTTGTTTACTCAACTGCTAGATTTCCCTCATCTTTAATTCAGGGTATTTGTCTCCATTACTGTAATTTTTTGTCAAATTATGTTACCTACGCCTTGCATGTTTTTGTCTATCAAAGAACCTTAAGTAGCTTATAAACAAAAATTGTAGTCATTCTTAACTTTATTTCTTGCTTTTTAAAGGAGTCATTGTAGATAAGCAGCTTGGAATGACCTAACCTTCTGTTTTAATTCTGACATAATCAATACTTCTGGTAGAACTTTATTTGAGTTTCTAGAGACAAGTATGGTAGGTCTCAGGTTACTCTCACATATCAATAACAAATAGCCAAATGACCTTTAGATTTGTGTATAGGTAGAGTAGCATTGACTTTCTGCTGAGTGTCCAATCTGCTGGTGTATTTTGGACTTGGCATACTCCATAGTCATGTAAGTCGATTCCTTAAAATCTCTGTATCTTGTCCCTGACTACACACACACACACACACACACGCACACACACACACACACACACACACACACAGATCTCTTATTGGTTCTGTTTCTTTGAAGAATTCTTCGTACAATAGAACAAGTGGTGATGTTTTTAGGCCTTAGCAGTGTGAAAGGAAAAATGACAAGTACATATATTATATAGATATTATTTACAATATATGAGTCCCTAGTAGTGCAGAAAAATAAATCTTATACTCACTTGTGTTGATTTGGACTAGACATCCACTAGTTAGGTGATCACTTATTTCTCCTAAAACCAGTGACATTAGAGGAAGGCAAGCTCCATTTACCAATGATGCCAGTATTCCCAGGATCATGAGTGTGATGTCCAGGCCGTCAGCAAAGTGAAACTGAGAGGAACAACAGTATGGTAATATTATGGTTATAAAACAAAGAAACAAAGCCTTGACCTATAGTTTTTGCTATTGGGTAAATGCTACTTTACAAATTGAGATTAAGAAAATCATAAAGCCACAGACATATGATTATATATGAAGCAAAGAAAAAATATCCCTTAATAATTTGTAATCAATTTTGAAAAAGGCTTTGAAAAATCTAGCAGCTGTATCATATAAATTGCAGATAATGACATAAGCCAGGTCAGACATCTGACATGAATCAGAAACTTCTGATACTTAAAAGATTTCAGTGACATTATCCTAGTTTGTAGAAAGTTGATTGGCAAATTTTCAATTCCCAGGCCTATAGCCATCATAGCATTGCCACACGATGTGTGAGAAACAGTAACAGACTAGTAAACGTATAATGAATCTCATTTTTTTAGTAAAGTTCCTCAGATTGATTCTACCCTGGACAATTATCTACCTTCTTATAAGGGTCTACAATAATTTTCAGGGTTATTTGGAATAAGAAAGAAATGCCTGAACATCAAAAACGCTGAATATTTTATGTTTTATTTTGTATCAGATCCTATTAAGTCATTCCAAAATCAAATCATGAACAAAACTTGGAAACATGGATTATTTATCTTCCTGAGAGGGCTCAAGTTTGTCTAAAATGCTGGGCACTGAAGTGTAAGTTGAAATGAACAACAAGAGAAAGTTTGTATATTTTGTGAGTTAAGACTGAAAAAATTTCATGATTTTGCATTCATTTGTGCAACAGCTGATTAAGATTTATGGAGTAACTTCCACAGCATTTTATTCAGCACTAGAGATAAGTAAGCATCTGCTCCCCTGCTTCCCCCAGAATAGTTTGTTATCTTCTTGATAACGTGTGCCATGTTTTACTACTTCCCAAGTATTATTCAGTGTAGTTTTTGGAAAAATATGTGGACTCGTATATTTTGAACAACACTGTCAGCTATTTAGAACTTAGAGTTGGCTAAGGGAGTGTCTGAGAATACAAACATGAAAATATTCCTTAAACACGATTCCAAAGAAGTGTCCTGACATATTTCCTAGTAAATAAGCTTTACAAAATACTTAGGTAATCATTATTAATTATTATTATTATTACAATTTCATTTTAAAGGGAATAAGACAGAACAGTAAAATGAAGCAAAACAAAACAGTGATGGGACAGTAAGAAATCCACAATTGTTACTGTACTGCATATTGTTATCTTCTAAATAGCTGTTCAGGCTACCAGCCCCAGGCTTGCAAAGTCAATCAGTTAACACAAATGTCAGGTTGTTTCCCTACTTCAGCTATTATGCTCTTAGCCTCTGTCACATCTGGTTGCTTTTCAGGGGGGCCTAGAAGTGGAGGTGGATTCCTCACTGATTCTCCTGGGTCAGCAGGGCCACTGATGGCACACAGTGGGCTGCATGGCTTCCTTGCTGGTTCTCTGCAGCCAGCCAGGCCTCTGCTGGCACACAGGGCAGTGGGGGATG
Organism: Hydrochoerus hydrochaeris; assembly: GCA_004027455.1. Classification (NCBI taxonomy): domain Eukaryota; kingdom Metazoa; phylum Chordata; class Mammalia; order Rodentia; family Hydrochaeridae; genus Hydrochoerus; species Hydrochoerus hydrochaeris. Next base: position 305,365 of record PVLA01000530.1, on the reverse strand, counting down.
GTGCAAGGCTTATTTTTTTACTTAAAATAATTTGTAAAACTTTGAAGATAATAGCAGCATTTATCAGTGTAGAATGACTGAAAAATACTAAAATATAAGCGTAGTAAAGTTACTATTCTCTATCACTGAGACCTAACTTTTTGGTGAGACTTATGTAACACCCTCCAACCACACACACCCTTTTTTTTTTGGAAAAATTAAGCTGTGTGGATATTGTGCTATGTTTTTCTTACCATTTACCCCAAAATTCCCCTTTTGATTTTTACTATATTTCTTATTGGAAATGATACTTTGTTGAGCTAATTCCCCTCAAACAATGTATAAAAACTACCAGACGATCACTTCATATGCTACTATTTCCTCAAATTTTCTGGTATACACACATTCTACTTGATTTCACTTACTATCTCAATAGATCCAACAGCTTGCTTTTTTGCCTAGGCAGTTGTTCTGGTAGTGTCCTGGAAAATCAACATTACACATGGCAAAGTTACAGTGGGAATATAATTTACAAACTTTTCCAATTTTGCTGAAATGCCAAGTATTGCTACTGGTGGCAAATTTTTATGAACATGGAAATTTAAAAACAAATGTAATTGAAGTACAGAGATTGTCAGAAAAATCACTGGGAAAGGACGATGTCACTGGCCATCTCTAAATCTAAAGGTAGCAAGTGAAGACATGTATCTGGAGCAAAAACTTTAAATATCATGATAAAATATACATAACAGAAATTTACTTAACCATTTTAAAGTGTGAGAGCAAAGTACCAAATACATTCTCACTGCTGTGCTACTGTCACAGAAGTCTTCATCTTGTAAGATTGAAATTCCCATACCATTGAGGAACTATCTGTTCATTGACCTCTGCTCCCAGCCCCTGACAACACCATTCTATTTCTGTCTTTATGAATCTGAGTGCTCTATATACTGCATAAAAGTGGAACCAGACAGTATATTTCCTTTTGTGGCCAGCTTAATATCTTCAAGGACCATCCTTGAATTATTTACTTAGTATTTCTTCAAGTTTCATTAATGTTGGAATGTGTTAGAATCTTTCCATCTTTAAAGGACTGAAAATGAATAGTCCCCTGTACATCTATGCTGAATTTTACTCATCCACTCATGAGTTGATACAGGCTAGGACTGTTTCCATAATTTGACCATTGCTAATAATGCTGTTCTGAATGTGGGCATATAATTATCTCTTTGACTTTTTACTTTAAATTCTTCTAGGGGGGCAGGGGATTTAGTTTAGTGACATAAGCACCTGCCTGGCGCTGCCAGTGAGCATGTAGTCATGAGTTGATCCCTGGTACCAAAGGAAAAAAAATTCTTCTGGGTATACAACCAGAAGTAGATTTACTAAACCAGATGGTAATTCTATTTTTCATTTTTTTGGGGGAACTCAGACTGCTTTCTGTAGAAGCTGCTTCACTTTACATTTCTAACAATGGTGCACAAGAATTCCAGTTTTTCTACATTTTTGCCAACACTATTTTCCCCTTCTTCTAGTAGCCATTCTAATAAAGCGATGAATTAAACATTTTAGCCTATTGTAATAAAATGATGAGAACAACTGTGAGCTTTAAGTGTAATGAGTTTAAGTGCACATTAAACAAATGTACTGCACTCTAAAGTTTGTCCATTTGAAAATACCATTTTTTAGCTCATATTTCAAGGAGATGCAAATGGAAGCAATAAATCTGATCCAGTGATTTCATGGACATTTGCCAGTTACACACACACACACACACACACACACACACACTTCTGATTTTTTTTTTTGAGACAGCATCTCTCTATGTAGTCCAGGCTGGCCTTGAACTCACTATGTGGCCCAGGCTGGCCTGCAACTCATGGCAATCCTCTTGCCTCAGCCCCCTGAGTGCTGGGACTACAGGCATGAGCCACCACACCCAGCTCACAATTCTGAATTTTTAAAAAGAAGTCTAAAGAGCAGTTTCAAATTTTCTAAAAAGGCACCCTAAGAAGACAAACATCTAACTTCTCACCAGCTTTGTAACATGAAATCAGTTTTGAGAGATGACAATTGGTAATGTCATTGTGATCATTTTAAACATGAGGAAATTGAGAGAACAAACATTCCCAGTTTACATAGCTTGTGACTGAATTTTAGTCTGAATATAGAGGCTGAACTTTTAACTAGTGAGTTATAATATTGCTTGTGAAACATACTCTGGAGATATGGCTTATTCAATCTCCAAATAATGCTCAAGTGTACTGGAAAATCTAAAATTAATCTGCCTCTTTATTACTCTCTCACACCATTATTCTAAGACATAGCATTCAAAGGATCTGTTTTGAATATATGAGGAAAAAGTTCTTGAGGACATAAGGCAGGTAGGAAAACTTTAGGAAAAATAAAAAGAACAGAAGATTAAAGGAGCAGTGTATAAGTCAAGATATGAAAGCAGCAAGTTCTCATCAGTGGATGAATGGATAGAACAAAACTTGATATAGATGCAAATTAAGTACTATTTAGCCTTTAAAAGAAGGGAATTCTGTCACTTGCCACAACATGGATAAATCTATAGCATATTGTACTAAATAAAAAAAAAACAAAAAACAACCTCCAACATCACACAATTTTACTTTCATGTGGAATCTAAAAATGCCAAACTCATAGAAGTAGAGAGTAGAGGTTACCAGAAGGGGGAATGTAATAAATGGAGAAAGGAGAGCTGTCTATCAGAAGGAGCAGTTTCAGTGGCATAGGAGGAGTAAGTTCTGAGGATCTTTTGCACAACATAGTAGCTATGATTAATAATAATATAAACTTCAAAACTGCTAAGAGAATGGATTGTAAATGTTCTCACAACAAAGAAATAAGTATGTAAGATATGGATATATTGAATCGGTCTGATTCGGTTATTTTACAGCATGTGAGTGTATCAAACTGTCACATTTTATTCTCTTAAATATATGCAATTATTGTCAATTTGAAATAAAATAAACATAAAAATAAAACATATTTTTGTGAAATATGAAAAAGTTTCTAAGGGGAATTTGCTTCAGGCTCAAGGGTTTCTGATAAAGGTGCCTGACATAAGAAAATGGTGTGGACAGAGAAGCTCTGCGGGCCATTTTCTGAATTAATGAACTGGTGACCCAGAGGGGACCTGTCCAGTTGTATATCCAGTTAGAACTCCAGTGCTCTAGTATAAGTAAAAATAAAATGACTTTTAAATTATTTCCATTTTGTATCTTTAAATTAATAAATTATATGCACAGAAAATTGTATAACATGTATGTGTAAAGGCATCTATTCAGTGAAAGAATGTTCATAAAATTTTATTTCATAAAATAGAAATAAAAATTTTCAGGCAGCTTTCCTTCCCTCTACATACAGATAAGCTATGAAAAATTCAGAAGAGGAAAAATTAGAAATTTAAATAAATAATTTCAGTAGATATATATCTGTGACTCACTCTCATTTATTATGCCACATATTACCCTATCCCGAAATGCTTATAAAGATTAGATTTAAACAATAGAAAGGCATTGCTAATTAGTTACACAGGATCTAAACACATTAGAAAGATAGTAAACTTTCAGGAAGTAAACTTCTTAGTGAAGAGTTGTGCCCCTGTATCATAAATGCTTTTAACTTTTCAATAACCAAGAAGAAAAACATAATATAAAAATAGTCACCCTTAAGCTTTTTTTAAAGAAGAAAGTGGTCATAACTGTGGATAGAAAATATTTACAACTGCTCCACTGATTTTATGCTATTTCCACAATGTTCATTTTATTTATTTATTTTTTGTTTGTTTTTTGAGACAGGATCTTACTATGTAGTTCAGACTGGATTTGAAATCACTATGTAGCCTAGATTGGCCTTGAACTCACAGCAATCTTCTTGCCTCAGTCTCCTGAGTGCTAGCATTACAGGCATGCGCTGCCATGCTTGGCTTTGTTTAAAAAATTATAAAATAGAAAAGTCATAAAACTATTGGTAAATATGAATAAATTATGTTTTATAGGAATTAACAATTACATAGCAAACGTATGTTCCTGAAAATGAATTAGAACAGCTCAGGCTTACCTTGGTAAATGCATGATCTGTTGTCTCTTTACATCAAAATCATATATGGTTTCTCTGCTCAACCAATAACTAACTGCACTTTCATAGTTATGCTTTACTAGGATTATTTTCTGATTGCTCTGCTGTACTATCTGATTAGATCACTGACAAATTCATAGGTGACGCACGTTGTGTTCTTCATGCCATCCTGCACTTGGGATATGATACAAACACAGAGTGCACTGAGTCAAATAAATACTCTTCTTTCTTTTTTCGTAAAGATGTGAGTGCTGATGTACCTAGTTTTCAATAGTTTGCTATCATAATATCTTTTTTAGTTGGTTAGCTGAATTAGTAATTATGATAAGTAAAGCATATTTGCACAACAAATATTTATTGAGTTGTGCTTTATATAAGACTTTGATTCTTCTGCTTCATTATTGCTCCCTAGAAACAATTACCTCCTTGTCTGGTCCTCTTATCTTCTTTGCTTGTATGTGTATTCTATTCAATAACATTCTGCCTTCTATTTCAAATTGTAGTTACCTTAGAAGATTATGTTTCTGTATGTACTTCCCCATGAATTACTTGTTAAAAGTATTGAGCTTATATGATATAATAGCTACCAGTTTATAAGAACCAAAAGATATGTTTAAATACGTTTTATTTCCTGAAGCACTTTCATCCTTTTTTTTTTTTTTTTAATCCCTCTATACTACAGTCTCATTATTTGGTGCTGACCCAAAGTAAACAGCTTGGGCATTGCCTGGAATATACCTAGAATTAAAGAATTAAATTTTGCTCTTTTTCAAGATTATTTTAACTATCCAAGATCCCTTGATATTCTATACAAATTTTGGGCTATGATTGTCCATTTCTGCTAAAGATATCTGAGATTTGTATAGGAATTCTATTGAATTTATATCTCACTTTGGGTAATACTGTTTCTTAACAATAACAACTCTTCCAGCCCATCAACCTAAGATATCCTCCCTTTTATTTTCTGTCTTCTTCAATTTATTTCACCAGTGTTTTATAGTTTTCAGAGCACACGTGTTTTGCCTCTTGGTTGATTTTATTCTTTTGATGCTATTTTAAGAGAAAATGTTCCTTTAATATCCTTTCCTCATATTTAATTTAATTTAATAATTTGAGACAGGGTCTTGCTAGTAGTTTAACCTGGCCTTGAGTTCATTATGTATCCTAGGCCTTGCACGCATGGTGATCCTCCTGCCTCAGCCTCCCAAGTACTGGGATTACAGGCGTGCCCCACCATACCCAGCTTCATTGTTTATTTTTATTGTACATGAAGCAACAGATTTTTGCATGTTGATTTTGCATTTTGCAACTTTGGTCAAATTTACTTATTAGTTCTAACAGTTGTGTGTGTGTGCATATAATATTTAGGGTTTCTACAAATGAAATCATGTTATCTGTGAGCAGGCATAGTTTTACGTATTGTTTTCCAGTGTGGATTATTTTGTTCTATTTTCTGTTTGATTGCCCCCCATTACAACTTCAAGCACTATGATGAGTTAAAGAGGTGAAACTAGACACCCTTTTATTGTTCCTGATCTTAGAGGTTAAGCTTTCAGTATTTCACCATTGACTATGACATTTACTGTGGGTTTTTCATATTTTTTTTTATACTTTTCATAATGGGAAAGTTTCCTTTTATTCCCAGTTTGTTGAATTTTTGCATAAAAACCAAAATTTGAATCTTGTCACATGTTCTTTCCACATTAGTTAATATGATCACGTTTTTGCTTCATTTTATCTATGATTTTTCATACTGATTGATTTACATACATTAAACAGTACTTGCAATCCAGAAATTAAATTTTGCATGTTTATGTTTATTTTTAATTTTTTATTGGTACATTTGCTGTGCTTAATGATTATATTCATATGGTACGTTAGTACATGTACATAAAAAACTTGAATTCTTTTCTCACCTCTCTCTTCTCCATCCTTCTATCTCTTGGAACTGTTTATGGTATTTATGTTTGTTTGGTACCTGGGATCAACTCATGACCTTGTGCTTGCCAGGCAGGCGGTTATGCAGCTGAGCTAAATCCCAGGCTCCTGTTTAGGGATTGAGATATGTTGCTTTATTATTTTATAGAGGATCTTTATATAAATAATTATGTTAGCTTTGTGTCACTGTGACAAAATACCCGAGATAAACAGTTTATAAGATGGGAAGATTTAATTGGCTCATAGTCAAAGATTTCAGTCCATGGTTGCTTGGCTCCATTTTTCCTGGCCCTGTGGCAAAGCAGAAGATCGTGGCCGAGGACGTATGGTGTCGCAAAAGCTGCTTACCTCACGGTGGCTGGGAAACATGCACACACGCATGCGCACACACATGGGAGAAGAGGAGGAGGAGGAGGAGAAGGGAAGGGAGAGAGCGAGAGACAGAGACAGACAGAGACAGAGAGAGGGAAAGAGGGACTGTCTCAGTATTCCTTTCAAATGCATAGTCCTGATGATCTAACTTTCTTCTAGCACATTCCAACTCCTAAAATTTCCTTCGCCTCCCAATAGCACCGCCGACTACTGACCAAGCATTTGACACATGAGAACCTTTGGGGGACCCTTCAGATCCTACCTATAGTAAACATTAATAAGGAGGGTCGATCTGCTGTTTCCTTTTCTTGTAGTGTGTTTGGTTTTGGTAACAGAGGAATACTGTACTATGAATTAGGAAGGAGGGATAGAAAGAGTTTGAAAAGGATTGGTATTAATTCTCCCTTAAAATATTGTTAGGATTCACCAGTGAAGCAATCTGGTCCTGGCATTTTCTTCATTGGGAGGTTTTTGATTAGTCAGTCTCCTGTTATTAGTCTGTTTCTTCCTAAGTCTTTCTTTGTAGATTGTGTGTTTATAGGAATTTTTCATTTCAACTAGACCATTTAATTTGCTGTCATACAAATGTTCATAGTATTCGTTCAAATTCCTATTTTCTATAATGGTAGCAATGTTCCCTTTCTTTTTTTATTTTAATAATTTGAATCTTTGTGTTTTCTTAGTCCAACTAAAATTTTGTAATTGTCAATCTTTTCAAATAAGCAATTTTGGGTTTCAAGGGTTTTTCCTGTTTTTCTACTATTTTCTATTTTATTCATATTCCCTTCAATCCTTATTTTTTCTCTCTTTTTCTGTATTTGGGTCTATTTTTCTTCTTCTAGTTACTCAAGATATAAAGAAATGCTAATTTCATGTATTTTTTAAAGTGTTTATTACTATAATTTCCTTTTTACCACTGCTTTCATGTAATTCATACATTTTAATATTTTGTATTTTTATTTTTGTTTGCTTTAGGATATTTCTCTAATTTCTCTTTAATTCATTAGTTGTTTAAATGTGTATTGTTTAATTTCCATAAATATTGGAACTTGCCTGCTTTCCTTTGATTATTGATTTAAATTTTTATTCCATTGTGATTAGATAAGATACATTGTATGATTTCAGCCTTTATCAAAATTCATCAGAGTTGATTTTGTGGCCTAACATATAGTCTATACCAGGGAATATTCTTGTGAACTTAAAAGAAATGTATATCCTGTTATTGCTAAGTAAAGTATTTTGTATTTGTCAGTAAGATCCTATTGGTCTATAATGTTGTTCAAATTGTTTATTTATTGATCATCTGTTTGGCCATTCTATTTTTGAAAGTTTTCAAATACTATTGTTGCAGAAATGTATACTTCCTCTTTCATTTATATGATGTCAATATTCTACATATTTAGGAGCTATGATATTTTATGTATATGTTTATAATTATTACATCTTGTTGCTGAGTTGACTGCTTTATCCAAATATGTTGTTCTTTGTTGACTCTTGCAAAAGTTTTTGTCTCAAAGTCTAAATTGTCTGATGGTACTATAATCACCTCAGCTGTCTTCTCATCACTATTTGCGCAGAATAATTTTTATATCTTTCACTTTCAACCTATTTGTATCCTAATATCTAAAATTAATCTCATAGACATCATGGTTTTTCAGCATGGTTGAAGGACCTCTGGTATCACGATCTCCTGGACTACACATTGAAATCTGCAGACTCCTCAGTCTTCTTCTACGTACACTAATTGAGAAGCTTAAGCAATGTGATGGGAAATCTCAGTTTTAAGCAAGCCCATTGGAGGATATTTTTTCACTTTTTCATTCTGTAGCTGTATTTTGTGCCAGGTGCTGTCGTGTATATTGAACAGCCTAGACATCTCTGACGTCATGGACCTTATAATCCACTGTGGGAACAATCACGTTTAAAAAAAAATACATTTAAAAATGTGATAAGTGAATCTCAAGCAAAGCGAATATGATTTATATGATGGAGAGAAATGCAATGAGAAAAAGGGACATGAGATGAAAGCAAATTGTGGCAGAGTGGAGAGGATGCTTCTACACAGGAATATGTATGTTGGCCATCGGCTGACCCATACTCCTCTAGCTCACCCACAGGAAAGATAAATTTCACTGGATACACACTAAGTTTGAGAAACTTGTGTGATTATCAGATAGTGATATCCACCAATGTGTAGGTAACGTGAAAATAGAATCTGAACATCTTAGTTGGCCTACTAAACTCCTATGACTTAGTCAATCTATACTGACAAGTGTGTGGAGATTCTCCTGGAAAGTGTTCAGAACACACAAAAATATAAAACTAAGAAACATTTGTTTATAAAGACTCTTGATTTAAAAATGTGTGGATTTATATGACAAGAAAGAAACCATAAGACAAATTACTGCTCTGAGAAGGTTTTTTTCTGAGAGGTTCTTAAACTTCATTTGTGATGATTGATACATAACTAACAGACTGGTTGCAAAGCAAGCAGTCTGTTTGATTCGATGAAGGGAGATATGAATTTTATAAACAGTCCAAAACAACCAGCTGGGAGTTGGAAGATTGTTGACTATGCACAAACTTCATATAACCGATTGTTTGTTGTTTCTATTCTTACCATAATATATTCTAAAATGGAACAATGTTTTATATTCCTCGCAAACTACAGCTGTTTTTACACCCTCTAATATTTGTGCTTTCAGAATAATTCCTCTGATACTGTTTTCGGGGGGTCAATTCAAATGGTTGAGGGCCTTAAGAGAAAAAAATGAGCCAGACATAGTGGTGCTTACTTGTAAGTCTTGCACTTAGGAGGTTAAGACAGGAAGGGGGTGATGAGTTCAAGGTCAGTCTGGAGCATATAGCAAGAGAAAGAGAGAGAGAGAGTGAGAGAGAGAGAAAGAGAGAGAGAATCCCTGTCACATAGAGGCAGGGATTCTTCCTCTGGACTACCTTGGACTTAAGGCATCCATTTCCTGCCAGAATTACAGCTTCCCACATTGTGGATTTTGAACTTAACCTGCCATCACGATTCTTTGCAATTCTCTCTTTTTCCTTGTTCATATGCATAATATACCCACTTATCATACTGAATCAGTTTCTCTTGAGAAACTTACCTAATATATCTAGAAAATGGACACTCTGTGATGAATAGTACAAAGAATAACTTATCTAACACTGAGAAAGAACATTATGATCTAAAATAGCTTTACTAGGACAGAGTGGCCTTGGGGTCAGTTATTGGAGAGTGGTTAATGTTTCAGTAAGTGAAGATGCTTGGAAGAGGAACAAGGGTGTAGTTTCAGGAATGCAAGGTGAATTATCTCACAGCAGAGGAATGAGCGCAATCTGGTTAGGATGGACAGTTCTTGCAAAATTAAGAAGATATAGAAGGCATTGAGCTAATTTTTAAGGAAAACATAATTTTCTGAGAATGAAAAGGACAGAATTTTTAGTAATAGGTGCAATTAACTTAATGGAATGGGTAGACTGGAAGGACTTGGGGAAAGGCAGGATTCAAGCACAGTCTTTATGATTTAGTTTGATAGACATTTGAGAGGTGTTTTTAAAGGTACTTTGAGAGCATGTAGATTCAGAGGACAAGGAAGAAGGAATAAAAAAGGTGTTTAAAATGTCCATTTCTTCCTAATTTTCATTCTATTATCTAAAATTCTTCACAGCATCTGTTTCTTTTTAGCATATGATGGACACAATCCATGTTTGACAGATGAGTTATTCTCACCCTCCCCCTCACTCTTTCATTTACTGAGCATACTAATTTTTAAAATCAATTTTAAAAAGTGAACTCACTTTTTACTTTCTTGTTTTCATTAAGCCATGTTTTCTCTAATTTGTGTGGTGAACCATTTATTTATTTTTTATTTTTAAAATTTATTTTGAAGACATTAAAATACAACAAAACAAGACAGAACAAAGCCAACCAAGACAGTGCAGTGAAACTGGTACAGAGCTTCAAAGCAGGATACAGGATAACAATAATAGGTGCCATAGTATATTTTGTTATCTTCACAATAGTTGTCCATTAAATCAGGTATAGTAAAATCAAACCAAAAACAGAACATTATAACACCTATCAAAACAGAATATTGAATTGAGCAAAACAGTTAATCAGAACAAAGCAAAACAGTGAAAACAATATTTGCCTTCAAAGAGAAGATAGAAAGAAACCCCCCATATTTGCTATACTGCAAATGGTCATCCTCCCAAGAGACGCTCAGACGGCTGGCCCCAGGTCAGCATAATCAACCCAACAATACAAGCATTTAGTTGCTTTATGTGCCTTAGTTGCTGTCAACTCCGGCTCTTCTCGACACCATCCAGTTGCTAATGAGGGAAGGGGAAGGGATGGGACTTTGATTCACAGCCCGAGCACTGGTAGACTCAGGGGAGTTGCTGACTTGTTCTCTCCCTGGCCTGCCCTGCTCGCTCACGCCACTGCTGGCTTTCTGGCTCAGCCTTCCAAGTTCCAACATGGCTGGACCTCGAAAAATTTAGACCAATGTTTTTCTTTCTGTTCTTTGAGCAAAAATATGCTTATACTCCAAATTTTATCTTTTTTTTTTTTTTTTTGTTAACCCGGGATTGAACTTGCCGGCAAGTGCTTATGCCACTGAGCTACATCCCCAGCTATATCTGTTTTTATTGTACCATTTACTGGGTTTTGGTAAAAGCATACATCTCTACCCACCACCACCACAATTAAGGGACAGAACACTTTCATGAACCCTAAAAGTCCTCTTGTGTCCTTTTGCATTCATTCTTTCCATCCCACAGCTCCAGATAACAGCTGACCTGCTTCTGTAATCACACAGTAGGTGTGTGTCTTAGAGATTTCGTAGGAATAGCATGGAGAAGAGTGTACGCCTTTTCATGCTGCTTCCTTTGTTCACTGCACCATTTTGCTCCATTTGTCTTCTTTCATGTATCCATGTTCTACATGCACCAGGGGCTTATTCCTTACTAGTACTGAGTAATGGCTTTTTATAAGTATATACTGCTGAAATTGATTCAATCAGTCACCTGTTGTTGAACTTTTGGGTTATTTCAAAGTTTCCCTTATTATGGATGAAGTCTCTGAATGTGTTTGCTTTGGAATGCATTATGTGTTTTTTTTCCTCTATTTTTCTTTTATTATATTTTTGATTGACATATATTTGTAGATGTTTATGGGGTAAAATATGTTTTGATTTATATATGTATCTATATATATGAACATATATTCATCCTACCCTATATTATATATATTGACATATATATGCTCTTTTCTAACTATTTTGACATATATAATGCATTATTGTTAATTTACCAAGCTTATGAGAACAGCAGAACTTATTCTTCTTATCTAGTAGCACTATACTCATTGATTCATCTCACATTTTCCTCCCTCACCACTCTGCCCTGACTCTGGTACTCACTATATTTTAATTTTTTTCTTTGGTTCCAGGGATCAAACGCACAACCTTGTGCTTGCCAGGCAATGGTACGCACTATAGTACTCTCAGCTACTAGCAAATTTTTTTTCAGATTCCACATATGAGTGAGGTCATGTAGTGTTTATCTTTACATTATTTTACTTAACATAATGTTATTCAGGTTTATACTTATTGCTACAAATGACAGAATTTCATGCCTTTTGTGGCTGAATAACTTGTATCCCATTACTTTACCCATTTTCCCACTGATGAAGAATTAGGTTGACTCCTTATCTTGGTTGTTGAGAACAGTGCTGCAATAAGCATCGAGCACAGATTGAGTGCACATGTTTTCACTTTTTAGAAAAAAGTGCCAAGCTGTTTTCTAAAGTAGTTGCACCATTTTAACTTAAAGTCTTTGCCTATTTACTTTTGCTTGAGCAATAATAAAGATTACAAAGACGATATTGAAAATCCATGATTCTTGATATTAAGAAATTATTAAGCAATTCAAGATAGTTATAATAACAGCTAGATATAGTGGTGCATGCCTGTAATCTCAGCACTTGGGAGGCTGAGGCAGGAGGATTGCCATGAGTTAGAGGCCAGCTTGTGGCCACCTAGTGAGACTCTGCTTGAAAAAAAAGTAGTTATAATAAATTGGAGTATTAATGTACTCAATAAAGTTAATACACTCAATAAAGTAAAAATATGCTTCAGTTAGATAGATTTAGAAAAAGCTTTGAAATAATGATTACACTATTTGAAATATACAATACAATGAAAACAAAATATTTCAATTTTTATAAAATTATTGGTCTCTAATATTCATATTAAGCAATTCACCATTGTAAAATGATTTTAATTTTAAACTATATTTGAGCTATAAGTTCATCTAAGAAAAAAATCTCATTTGTAAGTTTTCACAATTAATGGGAAATAATTAAGAGAAGAATATCACAGTGATGTTTCAAAAATTTCAGAGGACAAAAAATTCTTAAATCCTATACATTTTCCGTCATAGTAAGGAATATAAAAATATCAAGAGAAGGAAGTATTAGAGAAAATTTTGTCTTTCACCTGTCTCAAATAAATTTAGTAAGATAGATGTGCTATGTACTATCAATGCTATTAGCAGCTGATAGTGTTTGGAAAACTGTGATTCTTTGGTCTGTGTTAGACTTTAAAATTTTCACTACCACTTCAATAACAATGCAGTTATTCTCTCAAACTGAAATTTCATTTTCACAGCATGTCTGTGTGTTCAAAATAGCTCTAAAATCCTGGGAGAACACAGGAATAAGAGATTTTCTAAAAAAAGTCTTTGTGAAAGTTTCTTTTAGTGACAATGTAGTCTTGCCACCACTTCATGGTCCACAATAGAAACCAAATTCTCAGCAGGCTTTGCTTACCGCATTTCCTCTGAATTCTAACCCTTGTCTCTCCAAAATCCATGGGAATAGGATGGTCAGTTTACTTTGGTTTGAGCCTAAATGAACTCTTTAAAAAAAATCTCTGTAAAGAAACCCATTAAAAATCCTCCCACCCTGCAAGTGTTCTGCCAAGACTAACTCAAAGCCACAAAAGATTTGGGGCTGGTTCCAATTTGGAACCTGTGTGGGCCTTTAACTCAGGAAAAAAAAATCTATCTTTAATAGAAACTCAGGATATCAAACATAAGAACACAAGTAATTTTCCAAACCCAAGGGAATTTGGGACAAAATCATGAAACTCTGCAAAAGAATTCCATATATATTATATGGAATATATATATATATATATTAAAAAAATATATATATATTAAAAAATATATATAAATATATATTAAAAATTTTTTTTTTCTTTTTAAGTGAAATTGAAGAATCACAGTGATCTCTGGAGAAGGATTGGGCAGAAATCCAACTCTGGCAGAATTCATTTTGTGATCTGGACCTAGCTACAGAGGCTCTCCATGTTTATGCTTTTTCAATAAAACAACTTTAATGGTGACTAATTGCTTATCCATTAGCTATTAGGGAAAAGTTCATTCCTTTAGTCTCAAAGTTAGCAACAGTGATAATAACTCCCACTATGATCACTTAATATGTACACTCTGAAAAACTTCATGAAATTTTCAATAAATATTAGATATTATTATACAGGTGATATCATTAATCATTGATTTTTTAGCCCCATTTTTCCAAGAGGCAATTGAACTTTAGAAAACACAGGGAACATTGCCTAGTTAGCACAAGTGTTAAAGTGCCAGAGCCAAATTTGTCTACTTCAAAATTTATGCTATTTACCACTAAACAATTAAGCAAGTTGTTAGAACAAATGCCTTTCCCATTTGATGTTTTTTTAAATTTATTTTTTATTTTTAAAATTATTATTATTTTTGTTCCAGGGAATCAAACTCATGACCTTAAGTTGCCAGACAGGTGCTTGTGCCACTGAGCTAAACCTCCAGCCTTCCCATTTGAGTTTTATAAAGATTTCTGAAATCATTTCTAACCCACAAGAGGGGAAATTACTGTTTCTTAAATAGATGACTTGCAATATTTTATTTATATCAAAAGCAAATGATAGAGATTTCTATAGATTGCAAATCAAACTTAATAGACTTTGTTTATTATTAAGTTTATTTTCACAAAAATATGGAAATGGTTCAGTTAAAAACATCTCTGTGAAGTTGTGTTTTCCTCCTTTAATGAAATCTTACTTAATGAAAAGTGTATTAACATAGATGGTAGTTCTTATGCTACCATTAAAAAACAGGACAAATATTTGAATTTATACATGAGATGTACTTGTTGCATGTGTAGGGGCGATTTTTCCTCTTTCTCTCTTTTTATTTTGAAGGTAGTAAAATACGACAAAACAAGACAGAGCAAAGCCAATTGAGACAACGCAGTGAAACTGGCACAGAGCTTCAGAGCAGGATACTGGGATGGTAGTAATAGGTGCCATAGTATATCTTGTTATATTCACAATAGTTGTCAATTCAGTCAGGTATAGTAAAATCAAACCAAAAACAGAACATTATAAAACCTATCAAAACAGAATATTGAATAGAGCAAAGCAGTTAATCAAAACAATGCAAAACAGTGAAAACAATATTTGCCTTCAAAGAGGAGAGAAAGAAATCCTCATATTTCTTATATACTAGCTCTATTTTCATACAATGTGCTATATGAGAGCAATTCTTTAAAAGTTGTAGTGTACTCTTTAATAATTTTAAATTCTATTTTATTTTTATTATAAAACATTTTGTTTTTATTAGTACATGTCTGCAGTACATTCATAGTGATTACATTCATAATATGGAGTTGGTACATATATATGAAACATAATAATTCTTTTTATGTACTCTTCCCCTCCCCCCAATTCTTAATAGGTCATGTTTTATACTGGAATTTTAAATTAAATTCTATAGCAGTAGTTGTCATTTGGGTACATCTAGTTGCAGTTCTTTGTGTGACCAAAGACAAGTAGTGTTTGATTTTCTTCCTTGAAACACCACAAACACTAGACAATTTTGAGTTAGGGAAAGAGTAGACCTGAGAAAACCTGAAAATCCAAAGAACTGCTGTATCTCAATGGTTGCACTATTGTCTTGAGAATAGGAAATTAGCTATGATTTAGCTGGTTTTTTGAGGAAAGGAATACCTTTCCATACAGATCACATGACGGGTAAAGAATGCTCAAGAAAAGAGCACTTGGGTAGAGCAGAAGTAACAAAGACCGGAGAGACAAGAATGCCTAGAGGAAAGGCTCTCTGAGTACAGCTTACCCCACTTTCCAAGTGGCCTTCTCTGCTCAGAAAGGTGGCTTTCCCTTTTTCCTTCCCAGCAAACCTACAATAGACTTTAGATTGTTCAGAAGTCTGGCTTCCAAAACCACAGAAATTTTATAGGTGACTGAAAGGGCTAATCATGAAGGGCCTCGGTGCTACAGGACGGATTGTTATAGGATTGGCAATCTGAGAAAAGTTACATGCCTGGCTTACATTTCAACTTTTTACTGTTCTAAACAATGGCAACCAATTGAGTATTTCTGAGGAAAGTATTAGTTAGGAGTCTTTAGCTTACCAATGACAGAACTTTTATGCAAATGAGTTTAAATAAAAATCCCACAAAGTCAGAGGAGTCTGACTGACCTCAGGCACAGGCAGGATCCAGGACTAGAGCTCCGCCTCTCTGGGCCTCACTTCCCCAGAAGACAGGGGACCCTGCAAAGTGAAAGTAGCCCTTCTGGATTCAGTCACTCTCAGCTCTGTCCCATAGGTCTTCTTGGTGAGGAGAAGGGCAGAATTTTGAAAATTGACCAGAGAAGTTGAATGCACCATTATGAACACTGAGGTCCTGGAGTCAGTCAGGAAGCACTTACTTCCCATTTTCTGCAATCTAATAAATATATGTCAGCCATCTCGTTTGTGTAATTCACTGAGGATGTGGTCTTGAGTAAACAAGGGTGAGTCTTTGCCCTCAAGTTTTTCCAATACTGTTAAAATGATAATAAAAAATACTTTGATCTCAGTAAAGAGCCAGAAATGAGTGTAGAGAAACAGAATGACTAGCTGATGTCCCACAGGAGGCATTCCCTGAGCTCAGCAATGACAGTGGGCCACAGGAGAGGATCTCTTACATGAGCCTGCCACCCCTGAGAAACTTTCTCTCTGTGGGAATGACCTCAAACTCTCCATTGTAGAAACACATTTGTGTCTATAAGCCTGATAGAGATCTCTGGATTTGGTAAAGAAAAATTCTTCAGGTAGATTTTGGCTCTTGTTTATTTTAGTTGCTGTCAAATGATCTGTTTATCAAAAGGAAGTTATTTAGGAATATGTGCCATTAAATCATTTTTCTAACTTAGAATCTTGATTCACACTATCACAGACTTGGAGTCAGGTGGGGATGTGCTGGGAGCAGCTGAAGCAAGCTCCATCCAAGAACAAAGAGTTCCATAGCCAAGTGATGATGTGAACAAGCTGCTTTAGCCCTGAGAACACCAAGCCCCAAGGCAGTCCAAGCAATGGGTTGCTAGACTAAGGGTGTGTCATGTGACACCAATCTGCAAAATACATAAATAAACACACTGCATTGGTTGAGCAGTTCCTTTCCTCCCATGCGGAGAGAGGGCTCCACCTGACCGCAGCTTTCTGGCTTATCTTTATTTCTTCATCCTCTCACTGTCCTTTCCCAACCCCTGGAACTTTGAGAGCTGCATTGGATGCAGCAGGGATGGGGGTGAATGAAAATATTTATGACTCAAAAACTGGTTTGTTTCTGAGGCAGTCTTGAGAGATGTTATGGTTAATCATTGTGACCAGATGTCTCCCTATCATATGATAAGTATCAATAAAATGACTTATTACAATAATCTTAGGAATGCTTAAAATTATTTTTAAAGGATTTTGAGCCACGGAATTGTAATTGTCATTTCACATTTCTAGCCATTTTTTGCTAATCAGAAAAGTAAAGGCATTGCCTGGATGTCACTTGAATCTTAAAATTCTAATTCTAGGGCAGCTTCAAAAGTCCTGGTTTGTGGTCATGAGATCCAGGTTAGAGTGTTTTTTCTCCTTATATGTTACATCATGTTAGGTTAGTTGTTCTTAACCAAGGGTTAGTTTGTTCCCCAAGGGAACAAGGCCATGTCTGGAGACATTATTGATTGTTACACTTGGCAGGGGGAGGGGTGTGAGGGTACACCCAGTAGTTAGAATTCTCAGATGCTTCCAACACCCTGCTATGCACAGGGCAGAGACCCACAGCAAAGAATTATCTAGCCCAATGACATCTAGACTGAGAAACTCTGGTTCTCAGGTACTTGGTTTCTGTATTAGTTCAAAACTTTTTTTTTTAAGACTAGCAAATGCACTGTGAACACACACAGGAAGTGATAAAGTGTGGTGACATTTGTGGTCATCAGTTGGGATGTCACCATCAGAGGGACAATAGCGAAAGAGGGAGCTATGCAAGGAGGGCAGTAGAGTCAACAGCAGGGGTACATCACTGACATGTGGCCACTTTGGAAGTGTCACAAAATATGCTGCTTCCTTGACAGTTCTGTTACTATTACATGTTTCTTTTTCCTTTTCCTGTGGCCTTTATGATGGCATTTATAGAAGGCGTAAGGAGTGCTGATGTTTGAGCCATGTAATGGCTGAGAGCCTGAGCTTTACAGTTAGACAGGTGTAAGTGTGAATCCTACTTCACTCTTTCCTTGCTGCCTGTGATTTATCTTTTCTGTAACCTGGACCCTTCATTTTTATGATTGGTACAGTGTTTCCTGCTTCATAAGACTGTTCTGGGGATTCAAAGAGGTGTCTCAGACTAAGCCACACATTTTATTGAAGAATAAATGGGAGCTATCATGATCACCACATCATCATCACTGTCTGCAGTCAGTGCTATCCGGTCACTTTAAATATCTGTGCCCTTTGGTACTTTTCTGTCACCCACGTCTTTCTTTAGAAAGCAAACTTTTCATTATTACTTCCTATAAGCAAGCCAGTGCCTGGTCTTTGTCTCTATTATAATCAGTCAAATCTTCACTAGATTGGGGTACAAATATAAAAAGTTTCAACAGAAATTAGATGAGAAATATAACAAAAATTCCTCCTCTTTGAAAAAAAAAAAAAAAGAGAACCTGTTGAGTACAGACTGCAGAATTTTGTTGCTGCAAGGGATGTAGCTCAGGTATACCCTGCCTAGTTTTACATGAGAATCTCCTACAATGCTTTTGTAAAAAATACAGAATCTGCAACTTCAACCCATCCCTGCAAATCAGAATCTTTGAGGTTAGGCCCAGAAGCACAGTTTGCGTTTTCTAAGAGCTTTTTGGATTTATGAGATGTGTCTCCAGGGTTGGACACCATTACCCAAAATGTTACTAGAGCCTCAGCAGCCTGGAGCATTTAAAAAATACCAAAAATACCAAGCAAGTCCTTTGGATAGGACCTCTGTGAGAGGTCACCTGTGACATAGTCACAGTCGACTTTAGCACAGGCCTGCGCTGAGCAGGAGGGTTATTACCTGTGACTCTTGGGTAGAGTCTTAGACTGACAGGCCCAAAGTGATTTCATCTAAGTTCACAAAATGTGTCATAATTTAGTTTTTGTCCAAAATATTCACAGCCCTGCCCTCCTGTGCCCTTATCTGGAGCCTCTCTCTGAGAGAAACATGTTTATTGTCCTGTTGACATCTGGCTTATCCTTGCAGCTTGCTTTGGCTGATCAGTGTGAATGGAAAAGGCCTGTGTTATGTCCAAGCAGAAACTTTATGAGTTTCTCCTCTGTTGATTTATTTTTTTTCTCTGTCATTGAAGTAGCGTGGCCCTCTTAGTGGTTGCTTCCTCACCCTGGGTCCCAGAATGAAGAAAACTCAGAAGAGTTCTCCGTAAGACTGAGACGAGAGGATTTGAAGTGTGAGCCCTGCCTGCGCCGGTTAGTGACTTATCAAGACTGTGTCTCAAAATAGAAAAGTGGCTGGAGTGTAGCTGTGTGTGAAGCCATGGGTTCAGAGCCAAGTACCAAAAAAACAAAACAAAGCCCCACAACTTGGCATAGAGTTGCAGCCAATGTGCAGAAAGTAGATCTCCTTTTGCTTTACTTTTTTTTTTTTTTTGAGACAGGGTCTCACTTTGTAGTTGAAACTGGTCTTGGACTCACTATGTAGCCCAGGCTGGCCTCAACCTCATTGTGATCCTCCTGCCTCAGCCTCCCAAGTACTGGGATTACAAGTGCCCACCATCACACCTGGCTTTCTTTTTTTGTTTTAAATCTCTAGATTTGGAGGTTACTAAGACCCCAGGTAACAAATGGAAGAGTGCAGGTTAAAACATCTGCTGTTTCTATTGTTTTATGAGACAGGTCACTGATTTGTGTTTGGTGGGAGAGGTTACTGTTCCGATGTCAAGGCTCACTGGAGGTATGTCATGCACAACTGGACTTCAGAGTTGAGATCGCCAAGTTTCTTTCATCCCAGAAATGCTGTGATTTTCCCAAAGAAATGTTGTCTATTGCTGCTACTTTAGATTTATTTATTGAGTGATACATTTGAGATCTATTTATGTCATTAATCTGTGGGAGCCACTGGGAAATAAACTACCATATATTATATTTTTATATGAAAAAAGTTTGCTAAATTCTAGATAAAAAGTAAAAAACAAATAGTAAACCTGTGAAGCAAGCTTTTGTTTGACTCTGGGGCTCAGGTAAAACTTAGAAATCTCAGACGACATTATTTCCAAAAATGTAGTCCATAAAGACTGGTTGTGATTCACATTGTAACCACAGGAGGGCAGCACAAATCAGTACAGTACTTCTCAATATTTTCGCCTGGTAAGTTTGTCTGCCTATTTATTCTTAGCCCTCTTTCCTCCTTTCCTCGGATCCAGCTTTACTGAGTTGAGGAAGTCATTTTTCAGCTGCTGAGTATAAAGGTAGTTACAGTTGGTTTCAGTTCTTCTAAATCTTTCATTGTGAATTTTCATAATTTTAGATAATTTCTTTCTATTATTTTGTAGAATAAGCATCTCACACCAAGAGAAATCAAGTAATTTTAATTAGAATCAGAATTAGTGACAATTCTTAAATTTTTTTGTCTGTTTTTCTGAGACAGCGGCTCACTATGTAGGTCAGACTGGCCTTGAACTCACAGAGATCCTCCTGCCTCAGCCTTCCGAGTGCTAGGATTTCAGGTGTGTGCCACCATGCCCTGTCCACAGTCCTTAATTCAAAAACTGTTTTTTAAAAATGCCGAATTGGAAATAGAAGGATAATTATTCCTAGTAAAATAAAAGATAGTCGTAGTGTATAGTTTATTCAACACCAATAGCAGGCCAGAGTTGGATTGTAGAATACTCAATTCCATTCCTCCAGAGCAGCCTGGGAACTGTATGTCATTCTCAGTGTTTGGATGAGAAATTGAGCCCCAGAGCTGTCTGTCTGTCATAAACACCGCATGACTTAGAGAGGAAGAGCTGGCCTTCAATACCACATCCCGCAGAAGCCAAAGTCCACAACTTTCCTCTGCACCACGCTGCCTTTCTCATGTTTGGCTTTGAAATGAAATTCTACTCTGGCTATCATATTTACCATCTTGAGTTTCTTCCTCAATGACATACTGTATTTCCAAAACAAACATTTATTTGCACAGGAAGCCGAAAGTTAGAAGTCTCATAATCGTCACAAAGACTTCTGGTGATCTTCCTACGGGAAAGGGAAGTTGCGGTTTGCAAGACACACACGCAGGAACCCCTCGGTAGCAGTTGTGGGCCGTTGGGCCACAGGAAAGTGGGGAAGCCCTTACAGAGGCAAAGCACATAAATCCTTTTCTGAAATCCTTGCGCACAAGCAAGCATAATCAATGGGAGTCATTTGGGTCTGTTAATATTTAGTAGCAGTCTCTCTAAATGCCTTTCCCTTCTCGCACTGTTAGTCAGTAGCAGCCATGTAACCTTTCCACCACTAGATGGCACTGTTGCTCATGAAACAGCTGCTCTTTCGCAGGTCAACTCAAATGTTTCTAAGTGTAGCCTGTGGAATGCTTGAAGCTCCACCTTCCGTTGTGAGAGCTATGAATGACATAAAAGAGCCAAAACACATGGCTCCAGCCCACAAAAACTTGTGTTTTTCATGAAAAAGGTGAGGTCAACTTTGTGAACAGTCATAGACTATCACAAGAGTGTGCATTCATTTATGACTAATTGCAAATATGAAGGGTAGAGGTCACCAGAACTCTGAAGTCTCGGAGAAGCTTCAGTAAGCTGCAATGGCCACGGACAAGTCCACAGATTGGGAGTGGATGCGTAACAGTAGGGCAGGAAAAGATCAAGATCATCCCAAGGAAACACGATATGAACAAGACAGAGGTGAAAATAAACATGGAGTTTGAATGAAGTGGAAGCTTTATTTGAGGAAGAGTGAGAGTTGTGGCAGAAACAGATTGTACAGGAGCACAGAAAACAAAAGAGCCTTTGAACTTAGCTTCCTTTGTCAGTTTGCCTCTTACAATGTTTGAGCAGAATGGTGTGATTGAAGTTACTTTTAAGGAGAATAGAATGGAAGGATCTAGGAAAGGGAAACACATATTACTTCAGAAAGAGAACCATGGCTGTAGTGTCCAAGAAACATGCCATGGCAGAGCGCGGGGAAGGGCAACACAAGAAACTACCATCATTGACAATTGCATTTCCCTGAGGGGGATGAATTTGAACTTCTAGAGGTTATGGCTTGTTAATGGCTCTTCCTTGTTCTCAGACCACAGCCCTCTAGACCATCTAAAATCAGGCTCCTGAAAAGCCTGTGCATTAAGTCTTCTTTTTGTCTTCTTTCTAGTTCCTTGAGCTTACTGTGCCACCTTCTCTGCCTAGAGCTCTCCATGGCCACTTCCATGTCCACCTCCATGGCCACCTCCATGGCCACCTCCTACACTGCAGGTTCTCTAGCTTCAGCTCAGCTGTTACTTCCCCGGGGAAGCATCCTTGTGTCTATTCTATACCAGCCTCTCTATAATATGCTCTCTTATTGACCAGTTTTGCACCATCATGAAGCATTGCAGACTACTTATGAAGCAAAGAAGTTTATTTATGATTTTGGAAACTTAAAGATACAGTGGTGGCAGTGTTTGTCTCTGTTCTTGTGAGGGCTGTTTCGGGTATGCCACAT
Organism: Hydrochoerus hydrochaeris; assembly: GCA_004027455.1. Lineage (NCBI taxonomy): Eukaryota > Metazoa > Chordata > Mammalia > Rodentia > Hydrochaeridae > Hydrochoerus > Hydrochoerus hydrochaeris. The sequence continues at coordinate 282,880 of PVLA01000530.1, read as the reverse complement.
CGTGTGGAATGGCAGTGATGGGCACACATGCACCAGGCAGCTGTTACATCTCTGACAGGAAGGCAGAGAGACAGTGGGTGGGGCCAAACTCAGGCTTTCATAGCAGTCCTCTATCAAGGGTTTGTACCAGGGGGGACAGCACCTTTGGCTTACAGAAGGACCTCCCACTGGGCCCCACTTACAAATGTTCCATATCCTTTCCCAGTTACTGCTACCTATGGACCAGCTTTCCAACACATGAATCTTTCAGGGGCATCCAAATCACAGCACTCTTAGAATCAGGTGTTTTCTCTTTATAGAACAAAGTCCTTTTCATTTATATCTTATATTTATGTGACTGTTTGATTAACCTCTGTCACTCTTTCCAGAATGTAAATTCCACAGTGCTGGAGTGTATATTCATGTTTGCTTACTATTACTTCTATTCTCATCTCCATGAGAGATGGGAAGAAGCATTGCTTCTCTACTTGGTGTCTCTGGTAATCCCATGGAGGGGAGAGGAGCTTGTTAAGCAGAAATTTCAAAGTTAAATGATGTCAGCTGAGAAAGTTCCAGTCATTTTAGAGTCACTCCAAGTTGCCCAAGAGAGACGCCTACACAGTTCATTAGCATGGCATGCAATTCTGAGCTGCATGTGTTCTACTCCTTGTAAGATGTAGAAATAATAGTGTTTTAGAACCTATTACAATGAAGTGTTATGGGACTATGATTGTTGTACCCAGCAAATGGGGTGAGGTTTTTCTAAAAGAGTTCAAGCCATTCTGAGGACATTTTTGCAAATAATAAGAACTTCTACTAAAATGGCTCTGTAAAATCACTAGAAATTCTTGGCCAAGGTTTACCAACATTGCCTTTGGAAAAAGAGGTCCCTATGGCAGCCTGGGACAAATAGTTTGAATTACACTTTCAGTTGTAAGAGTCAAATTCATACTGTTGGACAAAGTTTCTAGCTAAGTCTTTTTGGTAGTCAGTATATGAATTTATTGTTTGTCATGCGGCCGAGATAACAAACAAGCATTTTGTGCAGTGATGATGGGATTTCCCTGTGCCCAGCCAACTTTATGAGTAATTCATCTTGATGTCTTGTGAATGACATGAATTGTTTTCTTGGCTTTATTCTGGTAACTCCCTCCTAGTAAACAATGAGTTGATCAATGATCTTACACAGCTAAGATTGTGTTTAGGTCAAGACAAACAGAATAGTTATGATAAATGGCCTTATTTACATTTCATTTGCTCTTTTGAGTTATGTTATATTTGTGTTTAAAAGATGATCAAAGCCATATTTCTAGTTTACGTGCTCTCTCACAGCATTGTCACACCACATGAGTTGAACTCTTTTACCTTTAAAGTTGGGTGGCATTTTGAAACTAGCTCAACAAATAGACTGTGGTACAACTGACCCTGTATGACCTATAAAGATGGGTCCAAAATGTATTGTGATTTCTATGTGGGTTACTCTCTGTCAGAATATTCTCTCTTGGAATCAAGTCACCATATTTCAGGGAAGGTTAAGTCACACGAGCAGGCCAGAGGTAGGTTTATCAGCCCACTGACCAGCTGAGGGTTCTGCCTACTGACAAGATCAGCTCGTATATAAATGAGATTTGCATGCTATCCCAGGTGATTCCAGACAGAGACTAGATGAGCTATTTTTACCAAGTCCTTTTCACTTACAGGTCTATGAAGAAAATAATCATTGTTCTAGGGCACATAGTTCTTAAGTAGGGTAACTAGAGAAATAGATTAAAACAGAGAAAAGATCTTTCTATTTCAGTTTGACTTTGGCTTTTGTTGATGCTATTTCTTAGGGCTAAATATCCCTCTTCCCCCCCCCTCACAATTTTTTTACCTGTCTGGCCTTAAGGCTTATCTTTCATGAATTAATTAAGGTGTAAATTTCCATAGAAGTCTTTAGCGAAAGGGCCCTCCTTTGGGTATTACCTTCAGTCAGTCTCAGCCAAATGTGGTATCAGGATTCATTTAAATGTTTGATATCTGCTCCAGTCAGCACATTCATCTCTGTATCGTTAATCTTTGTATTCTCTGGGACTAATGCGGTGTCTGATTCTACCACCTACTATCTTTGTGAACTCTGTTAAGAAAACTAATGCCTCTCAGACTCCCTTTTCTTATCTGGAAAGGAGATAAGAGACAGCTAATTCTTAGAGTTGTGAAAATTGAAGGAAAAAGTCATCTAAGGTGCTGGTGCCTAATAAATACTACATAAATTGAGCTACTACAATTACTAGAGTAACATGAAAGTAGCAGAAAACAGCATTCAAAAGCCAAATTGAACAAATATTATTGTAAAATATATTAAAGTTCTTGATCTTATTTTCCTGCTCTCCTAATGCTCAGCTTTGAATTTATTACCTTTTCTCCACTATATAATTTTCTTCAAACATTGCTCTCAGAGGAGGCCAGGTACAGTTTAGAAAGGTGACATAAGTTGGATTGACGAATGAAGGTGTAAACTCACAGCAAAGGCAAGTCTTGAAAGTCAAATGCTTGAGATAGATAATATGTTTTAAAGTTCAGTGACTTGGCTTTGGTATTAGAATATGAATTCTTATGAGTAACAAGGTATGACAGTTTCCCCCCCAAATCCAGAGGATGTATGTCAGGGTTATTGGGAGACCTCTAAATCTTGCCCACCTGCCTCTTTTTTCCTCACTTCTCAAACAGAAAGGAGCTGACTTGCTCAGTTAGAGATCCATGGCATAACTGGGGGAGTCTAGAAATCTGCTAGAAGCCTTATTGGTTACGAGATTGGAATAGTAGCCCAGCCATATGCAGACTGGAGCGAGAGAGATTGGACTCGGGGGAACATGGGGCAAGACCAGGCAGCTATGGTGTGTGTGTGTGTGTGTGTGTGTGTGTGTGTTGGCAATGGCTAGAGGGCATCATTGTCAGTATCTGCTTGTCTGTGACAAGCACCATTTATAAAGATTTATCGCTCAGCAGACACCAGATATTATAATATTTACGTTGTATTTTGCTATGACTCATGTAAATTTCCAGGTGTGGGTGGATAATTTAGGCAGAGCCTCCCTCTTTGTTCAGTAAATCGTGCTTTAGAATGGCAGGGATCTTTCAGCCTCCAAGTGAGTTGTCAGCAGTTACATCTGGGTGGAACTGTTTCCCTGTAAGCTTGGTGGATTGCGGGCTTGCTACTAGCTGTTTCTTGTTGACAGTCCTTCCAATAACTCGAGCCCCTTGGATGTAGTTTTCCGGGAGTCTAAGCCACTGCTCCCTAAGAAGCCCATGGCAGGCTTTCGTGGACGCCAGCAGAAGCTCCCACTACTGGAGCCTGCTGCCTGGTCAGGACTTGCAACTCTCAGCAGTATCAGTCCTCTTATCAATGTGATCTGGAAGAGCACATGCTATTCTCCATGATCTTGGCAACAGCCTTTATGAGAAAATTTTGTGCAAGTTGTCTTTTCCAGTTATAGCTAAAGCACAGGGTCAAATTCTATTTTGCATTCAAGATTCACTGATGAGTGTAGTTACAAAGCTTGCACTGTTCAGAGATAAAGTGCTCTAAATGCTGATGACTCTTACGTGACTCAAAAGGGAAGCATAACAGGGTAGCAGTCCCAAGAAGGGACATTGATCAAAGTGCTTAGGTTTGTGTCTTACACTCAACATTTACTAGACTTAAGACCACCCAAAGTATCTTCCTGCTGTTCTTCAGTTTCTTTTCTTTCTTTCTTTCTTTCTTTCTTTCTTTCTTTCTTTCTTTCTTTCTTTCTTTCTTTCTTTCTTTCTTTCCTTTCTTTCTTTCTTTCTTTCTTTCTTTCTTTCTTTCTTTCTTTCTTTCTTTCTTTCTTTTTTAATAAAATAGATCACAAAGTACTTACCATTGGGATTTGGGAACTAAATGAGGTAATCACAGCACAATACCTCGCATTTTGTGAGTTCCTAATGAATCATGGCCTTGTCATCTTGTTTGTTATTGCTACCGGAATTCACAGTGGCAGAAAACGTTGGTTGGCCACCTACAGATTTTTCCTGCTGCTCTGTCTTCCTTGTAATCAGAGTACTGATTTTGTACATTCATCTGGAAACTGTGTGTTAATAAAATTTGATTGAATTAACTCCTTATTAATAAGCAGGTTCCTTCTATTTCTGAACCTTCGGGGACTGGCATTTCTCAGTTCACCTGAAGCAGGCATTGCCTTGTGATCTATGACACAATATGACAGGTGCAGCTTGTCACCTCTACCAGTGGCCCACTGGATGACAAAAGTCTCAGGCAAGGACAATGGATACAGAATGTGTGAAGAGCAAACTCCACGAAATCTGTATCGCATTGCTATTTTGTATGGTGCCCTTTGGTTACTTAATTTTTTTTTTTTGCCTTTATGTAGTACTGGCCTGGAACTTGAGACAGTTCCCTTTCCTCAGCCTCCTGAGTGCTGGGATTACAGAGCCTGTGACTTAATTGCTTAATTTTTTAAATTTAAATTACATTTTCAGAAATTGTTTTTTTTAACCATGATTTTTTTTTGAAATTTTCTAGAAATTATTCTTAATTTTATTATTATTATCAATGCTGGAATTGAAACCAGAGACTTGTGCATGCTAATCACATACTTTACCACTCACTACATGTGGTCTAGACCTCTGACATTTAGTGAATTATAGTTCATATCAAGCTATACTGTTTTTAGCTTTTACCTTTGTGAGATTTAAAAAAAAAATTTTCCTGGCTCTTTTCTGGCAAGCTTAATTTGCTTATACCAAAATTTACAGTTCTAAAATCTAGTAAGAAAGTGTAAAGTCTGTAATGCTCTAATTAACAATAAAAGATTATTAGAAAGGGCATAAAACAAACTCAGACCAGAGTGATGCTTACTAAATCTGTTATGCCATTTGGAACAAGTTATTTAACTACTTTGTATTTTACTGTTTCATCTTAAAAAGGAATACTATTAGTACTAAGCTGAAAGGATGTTTTATGAGAGAACTTCTAAATATTCTTAAATGCAAGGGACTAATAAAATGAATTATGGAGTGAGACCCTGTCTCAAAAAATGTTAGTTGTACACTCTTTAGTATATGTGCTGCCAAAGCGAACACGTAGCTGTACACTCTTTAAAGCATTATATTTAAATTTTCTAAAAACAATGAGAAATACGGGAATAATTACCCACACATATTTTAGTATTATCCTATATCCAGGAGTAGTTTATGATATTACAATTCAGTTTATTCTATGCTTAAAATTTCTTTGTATTGTGGATCTTACCAAGGCAAAAAGCAAACAACAGGTCACAGTACAATGTTAAATAGCACTGGGGTCTGGTCCAAGAAACAGGGAAGGCAGAGTACAATTAAAACCTCCTACTTCAAAAATAAAGCAAAGCAAAACAAAACAAAACATTCTCCTACTTCCTCTTTCACATACATGCTCCTCTTCTACCCAGTGATCTCTGCTATTCATTTAATTTTTAGTCCATTGTCCACCCGATAGTAACTGAGTGCCCTCTATCTCCTAGACACTGTAGATAAAACAGGAAAGAAAGGACAAAGTCCCTGTCGAATTAAATTTATATAAGGAAATGTTGTCATAAGCACTAAACTTTCTAAATAATTACTAAAAGAAGGTGGAAGATGGGCAAAGCAAAAATTAAATTATATATTAAATTTATGTGCTCTGGAGAAAAAGTGCTCAACAACTGCTCTGGAGAAAAAAAGAAAAAGGAGATGAGATCAGCAGTGCCTGGGTGTGAGGTGGAGGAGGTCTCCCTGGCATGTGCTCAGGAATCTGAAGGAAGAAAACAAGCAAGACTAAGGTGTCTATAGAAAATGAGTGTTGTACAAAGACCCTGAGGTTGGGGATTGCTTGGTTTGTTTGAGGTAAACCAGTGATACATGGGCTGGTAAGTCCTTGTGGGCACCCGGGGCTTCCCTCGGTGTGATGGAACTGTAGCAGTGTCCTCAAGCATTGAGTGGTAGGATCTGGAGCTGTGACCCTTTGTGGTGAGTGCCAACTCCCTGACCCGATAGCTGGATGACTTTGGGAAAATTTTAATTTTTTCTCTTTCTTGCTGTTTTCTTGCCCATAAAATGGGATGAACATGCCACTTGGTACTAAGGTTAGAAAAAAGGATCAAAAGCTATCCATAAAGTATTTAGAGTGGTTTCCTGGAACATACTAAATGCCATGGAAATGTTTGCTGTATACATAAGTTAATATATTCAAACAGTGTCATTTTTTAATTTTAAAAACAAAAAAGATAAAAATGATACAGAATTAAAAAAAGAAATAGGAAATTAACACTAGTTAATAAATTGTATATTGTTATCTTGAAAGTGGTTGTTCTTTAGGTGTTCTTTTTGATGAACAGGGATTAGTAGTACAGTTATCTATCTTGTGTATATTTATATACACACATATATGTATACATATGTATTTATATAATCTTTCCCCTTATTTCTTTTCTCCTTTCCCTTGTGGAATAGATTTATTGTGTGTCTTGGAGGTGGTAGGAGGGGTATTCAAGACAAAAGCATAAAGACCTGTTTGGAAATGAATTCTTTGTGACGATATTGACTTAGACCCAGATATGGGTAACAGAGGTGGTAAGCAGTGATTAGGCTTGGAGTATGTTTAAAAATAGAAGAGTCAAGGTGGGTATGAGAAAAATAGAAGAGTCAAAATTATCTTTGAGTTTTGTAGCCTGAATTACTGGAAGAGCAAAACTGCCATTTGCAGAGGAAAGACGGTGGGAAGAGAGGTGGAGAGCGGCTGATCCAGGAATTGCAGAGATCCTGAGTGCAGAGCCATCTAAATGCTTAATAGATTTTAAAAAGCTAAAACTCCTACTTGTGCATGTTCAAGACAATTAGAGAGCAAGTTGGTCAAGTAGGTGTGGACATTGGTTGGGCACAGAAATCACAAATAGTTAAAAGTACTACAACTAGGGCAGTTTAGGAGCTCCATGATAAGCTGTGAAATACTGAGCCAGAGTATTCCTGGGTGTATCCTGAGTAATATTTCAGAACTCATTTATAAAATGGAGCTCACAGAAAATGAAAAATGGGCAAACCTCTGGATGTGTGGTACTGCCAAATAGGAGAGGCAAAAAATACAGCATTCATTAATCAGCACCACCAACCATACCATGACGAATGGACACTTTTTTAACTTTCAGTTGTTAAACTTAGTGGAAAATGTGTCATTTCCAAAGATGAAGGAAAAGTTATAGAACGTGGCTTATAATGGCTAAGTATAGAATTTTTGATATAACTGGAATTATGTAGTTTTGAAGTCTAAATTAGTATTCAGATAAATTGAGGTAAGGAAATTTGTTCATATGAGAAAACATATGAAGAGAGCAATTGATGCTTTGTCAGATCTAGTGTTACTTGCAAAGTTTTCCAAAGAAAGTCTACTTCATATTAAAGGAAAGTTAATTCAGTAATATATATTTATTTGTAAAAGACACTGTTATGTACTTACAAAACAGACTGGAAATATGAAGATGCCTTTGTGATTTCTCATAATTATCACTTGTATTTATTTATTTTCTATCTGAATATAAAAATATCTTCTGCAGCTCTAACATCCTTTTTATTATGAACAGCAAAACAACCCAGAGAAAGATAATCATCGAAACTCTCAGCATACATGGACTCACCAGGAGCTGTATCACTGATGACAGCATCACCAGACATCAAGAATTTAGAGTTATTTATAGATTCTTACTATAACAGTGACCAACCTTTTTTTTCCAGCCAACAATGTGTGCTATGTGACAAACCAGTACAGGAGCTTGCCCAGCCCTTACTTGGCCTAGATGGTTCAGAATCATCATCTTGCCAGTGAAGCCAGCTGCCTCCATTGGTGGATCATTTTTGCTGTCACTAGCACCCTTGCCATGACAAACAGTTTCATGACGTCTTTCAACAGAATTTACTTCAATGGTGCCATTTCCTGGAGCAAAGGTGACCATCTTTGCTGGGTTTGAACACACTCGTCTCTGCTTGACCCACAGGGATAGTGCCAATATTGCTAATTTGATAGGTATTCTGGAGGCGCAAAGGCAAGGGGATGATGAGTTGGATGAACCTGTGGAAGGATGAAATCTAGAGTTTAAAGCAGGTTGGTTCCACAATATGGCCTTGGTTATGGGTGACTTCACATCCTTTGAAGTTAAGCCTGTTAAACCTTGGCCTCGGCATGTTGTCACCATTCCAACCAAAAATTAGACAAGTGCTATCGTGTCAAGTTTATTGCCAATTTTCTTAGCGTAGCTGCTGAATGCTTTCATGATTTCCTTATATCTCTTCTGGCTGTGGGTGGCTCAGTGGAAACTTTACGGATACCAACACTCAGTTGCTTCACATTCAGTGAATAAGAAAGAAGGGCGTGCTCATGGGTTTGACCATATCAGCTTCTATTTCAGGAATATTGATATCAGTTATCCTGGAAAGTGCCTGTAATACTGCTTTTGATAAGGGATAGTCATATATTTTCTTATCTTAAATTTCTAAAGGGAAATGCCAGGCTTGTGTTAAGTTTTCAGTGTATCCAAGAATCCATGTACCAAAAATCTCTTCTCCAGTAGTTTTCTTCTCAAAATTTTTTGGTGTTTTTTTAAATGAATCATACCACATTTGTATACTACTTGGCCAGTACTTGTGATGTTGCGCCAAACTACATAACCAATGATGCCAGTATTGATATGTCTTTTACTTTCTCATATTGATTTTGATTTAGCAATGGTTTTCACAATACCTCTGTTATGGTGGCAAAAAGATCCCATTTTTCTATTTCTTTTTTTTCTTCATCTTCTCATTTTTTTGCCTTCCCCTTCTTTTCTCTTCCTTTTCTTTTAAAAATATTTTCGCATAAACCCTAGGTTGCATGGCATTTCAATTTCTATGTAGTTTACTATTACTACAAAAAACATAGCCCTTGTGCAACTGCTCTTTTAGACCAGAAGAAACTTAATATTTTACTTGGAAAATTTAAGGGCTCTTCCCTTTTAATACCCAGGAGTGAGTGGCTGAGAACAAGGGCATATAAGTTGCAGAAAAAAGAGAAGTTATTTCTTTACACATACTTTTTCTGGGGTGAGGTACTGGGAATCGAATTCATGACTTCGCACTTGCCAGGCGGGTGCTTGTCCCTCTGAGCTAAACCTCCAGCCCCATGCACCCCTTCATATGTCCTTTTAGTGGATAAAAATTTGTTCGGTAGCACCCTCTATAGCATATATCTGACAGCAGCAACTTAAATGAGTAGAGGTTGGTTTTGACTCACAGTCTGAGGAGTTTCAGTTCTTGGTCGACTGGCTGTAAGGGGGAAGCATCATGGTGGAAGGGCTTGGTAGAGGGAGACTGCTCAGTTCATGTCAACCAGGAAGCCGAGGGCAGAGGCAACGTCAGGAGGAAGATGCTAGGGACCAGACATATTCTCCCAGATCACTCTGCCATGATTAACCCAGGCACACCCGGAAGTGTGTTTTACTAATCACCCAGGCATTTCCCAAGCCAGTCACATCCACGATCAAGATTAACCACGTATATCTATTAAGTAATTCATAAAACTTTACTTCTCTTCTTCATTGAAATAGTTATGATACAAGCTAAGTTTTCTTTCTATGTTTTGAAAGGAAGCTAGAGATTAGTTGATTTGGAAATCTTGAAGAACATTTTCAATCACTACATAGTATGGACGTTTACCTTATTTAAAACATCTTACAATGTAAATACAGAAACATCAGGAATTTTTGGAGCATGTAAGTTAATGGCAGATTATATGAATACATATGTACACATGTAGATGTAGATGTGTCCATTCTGGGGTCATTCACCTTGTTGACCATTTTATGAAAAGTAAAGGTTCTAGCTACACAACTGAACACACTGACAAAAATTTGCACATATTTTGCTGATCCCCTTAAAATGCAGCCATTTGTCTACAGAATACGCTTCTAGCACACAGAAACAATTTTCATCTCCATTTTTGGCTTTGCATATGTTTTGATTTTATGTTAGCTGATTCGCATTAGTATCTGCTTTGCTACAAGTTTAAGTAAAAGGATATCTTTTCAGTAATGCTGAAGAATGTCTGTTTTCTAAGAAGGTCATTGAGGCCTTTCCCTCTTGGCACTGACCACTCAGCATTCTACATGCCAATTCAAACACCTGTCTCCCCTTCTAACCTATAAACCTAACAAGCATAGAAACAATCTAATTTAAAGGACAGTCTTTAGCCTTTATGACCATACCTGTCCTCAATAAGCCCTAAATGCTTACTTTTTGAATTATACACATGAGCAAAGTAGTGTTCTCATTACATACTCAAGGCTGATGTTAAGTTCAGTGATTGCCCAAAGTCAAAGAGCTAATAAGTGGCATAATGGATATGACACTCAATGCTGTTGGTTCTGAGACCAAGACATTTCCAGGGTGTGACCTGCAGAAGTAAAAGGATGAGCTGAAGAACAAGTCATAGTAAATGTGTGAATTTTTGTCAGAGACAAGTTGTCAGTAGCTTGAACTTGATCAAGAGGATGGGGCAGGACTGTGCAGTGCCCTATGATATGGGTCTCCAAGGGTGAAAGGAAGGGAAACTGGAGCTAGGGAAAGGCCTCCAGACAGTGAGGCAATAATATCTCAGGGAAACTCTGACACATGCTTCAAAACAGCGGCACATTTACCAAGTAGAGATTAGTGATCGAAAATTAAAGTATTTAAAGATGTATGATTCTTTGAATCTTAGTGTTTTTGTCTTTTATTACTTTAAGAAAGATTTCTGGCTTGCCCAGGCTATCAGAGTGCAAGCCTAGTTAACTGGTTCACTGGTTGGCCCCAGTTAAATATATTTATTGGTTTGTGTCGTGCCATCTGCTTCCCTTATAATCACCAATTTACAAAAGACATTTCCTTAACGTCTTTTACTCATTTTGTATGTATGTTTCTATAACTTTTATGTAGAGTAATAATCATGTTTACTCTTGTTTTTTAAATGAGATGCTGGATTTTTGTGAAAATAAAAATTGGACTTGATATCTTAGTTTTCATTAACATGTACTCAACTTGATAGACTTAGGATGATCATTTTATGGTGAGTGGCATGGAAGACCTAATGTGTGTCTGGCTTGGTAAGTCAAAACAAAACAAAACAAAACAAAGAAAGGAAAGGAAAAGAAAAGAAAAGAAAAAGAAAAAGGAACTTTTGAGTCACTGACCTAGCTTCACAGTTTATGTGTTTGAGTTTTTAAAACATAGGTTTACTAAAACATGCTACATTTCTCAGAATAGAAAACATACCGTAGAAAATATGAATGTACTATCATATATGTATACTCAGAGTGAACTCACGGTTAGCATAGGCAACTTCTAAATAAAAAACGTTGAAGAGATAATGTCCAGAGAGTAGTTCAACTTTTATAGAAATTCCAGTAATTTCCTGTTTGGAGGATACATGAAATACGCAGAAAAGTTTTGTTTTTTTTTCGCTTTGGCTGAAAAAATATTTTTTTGGTTTTAAGAGTCTTTTCACTTTCTTGGATGATTTACTTTGAAATCCTCCTTAAGAAAGCATTAGGAGAAAAGCATTAGGAAAATATTTTTAAAAAGGCTTACCCTGTATTTCCCTAAGGCATATAATATTCTCTTTAGATTTTTGTTAAATTTTTAATTTTTAGAGAATTGTCTGCTGATAATAAACAGCCACTGTTTCAAACACCAGTAAGTGGTATTTGTGAAATATCTTTTATATGTAGTTATATTTATAGTATGGAACTATAAATAAATTTGTCCTTTGGGTTGGGCTAAGACATATATGAGATGTCATCAAAGTGTACAGTGAGTGTTTAACATTAAAAATTTCTTACAGTAAAAGACATTTTGCCATTAATCCCCTGTAAGATACTCCCACTCACTTCTGACACACTTATCTCATTATTCTTGCCACTTTCTGAAGCAGTTCTGGATATCTTCTTTCATGAGTGTCTTTATGAGGTGTGATGAAAAATCCAGTGAATGCTGCTGCCCCATGCCATCCAAGGAAAGGCAGGCTTGTACAAAACATTACATGTGTCCTCGTCCACCATATTCACTGGCTCTGGCATTGTGAAACTTCTGGCTTTTCTCCAAAATCAAAATGCTCAGAAAGGCAAAAGTTTTGTATTGATTCAAGACATTGAGGGAACCACAACAGCAAAACCAAAGACATTAAAGAGAACTTTCTGCTCCTTAGAAAGTGGCAAGAATGATGGGAAAATTGTGTTAGCAATGAGGAGACATATTTTGCAAGTGATTAAAAGCAACATGTTTTTTACTGTAATAAATGTTGTTTTTCAGTCACACCATGTATAGTGCAAGCTTTGGTGGGAAGGGATCTTTACTGGAGGTATGTCACAGGAGATAGATTACAGGTTTGTTTCTTATACCACCTCCTTATACCCGAGATTACTGCTATTGCCTTTCTAAGGAAGATACTCCTTTTTAAGCAAATGAATATTGACAAGCTTTGATTGTACATATTGTTGGGTACAAAGTGATGCTGTAATACATATATGTAAAGTGGAGTAATTAAATCAAGCTAATTAAAATATCTATCCCCTGAAATACTTGCTGTTTATTCCTTGTAATTGAAAGATTATACCTTTGACCCACATTTCCCCTAGCCCCCAGGGTCTAATAATCACCATTTTGTTCTATTCTATATGTTCTGGTGGTTTTTGTTTATTTGTTTGTTTATTTGTCTGACAAAGTTTAAAAGTCTATGTAGTTCAGTCTGGCCTTGAACTCACTATGTAAGCCTGATTGGACTTGAACTCATGGTGATCCTCTTGCCTCAGTCTCCAGAGTGCTGGGTTTACAGGTGTGTACCACCACTCCTGCCTATGTTCGGAATTTTTTTTTCATTTGTGTTTGGTGTTTTTAAAATTTTTTTCATTTGTTTTATTTGTTAAAACACATGGTAGAAGCTGTTACTTCCTGTTAATAGATATGGGGGCTCTGATGTCATGTATACATATCATGATATTAAAGGCAAATTTTTAAAGCTAAGGAAAACTTGTAGGCATAGTTAATAAGATACCTAGAGTTAAAAAAAAATCAAGGCATTATACAAAATTCAACATGATTCCAACGATGTATCAGGATTTTAAGGTTGACCTAAAAGTAACATTTTTGTAACTTGGAAGAGTGTAAAATTAAATGGTATAATTGCTTTGCCTGATTAACTGGCTAATACCAGAGTAGACAAGGGTACCAATGAAGAAGAACACTGGATTTGTGTTTATTTATTTACTTTGGTGTCCCTGAGGCAATCTGTGTGAGAAAGGGTAGCCACAAACGATCCAGGATTTGCAGCTCTGCATGGAGAACCAACACTGGGCTGAGGGACCTGGTGATTCCAAGAGGAAAGTGAAGAATGTTGATCACATATGTCTTTTTTATGCTGATCTGAAAATCAGCCTGCAGAGAAGGTAGATCTCAACAAAGGGACAAGTGCAATTTGAGTGTATCGTAAGGATCATGAACCCTGTGTTGAGGGTTCTAGCAATGTCATTTTTTAACTGTTTATCAAGAAGGTGGAAATGGCATTACAAAAGGCTAATTTGAATGAAATTAAAAATAGAGGGTTGATGAACTGAGATAAAGAAGGCTTCTCATGTAAGATACTGAGATAATATACATGTATCAATCACTTTTCCATCACTGGAACAAAATAGATCACAGCTGCAAGTTCAAGGACTAGAGGTTTATTTTGGCTTACAACTTTGAGAGGATTCACTCCCTTGGTTTGCTCTAAGATAAAAGTAGGATAGCAGGAGCACAGGGTAGAATAAAGTTGCTCACCCCATGGCATTCAGGAAGCAAAGAAGGAAGGAGTGGAGGATGGAGAGACTTGAATGCAGCTCTTCAGGTCACACCCCAAGTGACTCCGACCAGGCCACAACTCCTAACAGCAGATGGACTACTAAACTCATCAATGGGTGAATTCACCAATGAGTGTAGAGCTTCTGTGATCCAATCACTTTCTGAAAATATGAGACATTTGTGGGCCACATTAGAGTTAAACTAGAGCAACATTTGGAAAAAAAGGAGATCTTTGTAAGAGTCCCAGAGGAACTGACACCGTGCTAACCACTCTTCTAATTCCTTTTTTTAAAATTTTATAAAATTCCTAAGATGAGCCTGTGAGCTGGATCCTATTCTCATCCCCTTGTTACAGAAAGAAATATTGAGGCTTAAAGGAATTAAGTAACTTTCCCAGGGCTTATAACTGGCAAATAGCAGAAATAGGATTGAAACCTAAGGCAGGGCAAGGTAGTTTTAAATATTCAGGGGGAAAAGTAATATGAAAGGGGACTTCTTTTTTTAATCATTTGTAGCTCTAGAGGGCGAAATAGGAATTAATAGGAAATTAGAATAAAAAGTCAATTTCAGTGTTATCACAAGGATGGGTTTCTGAAGTTTGGAAGCAACCCAGACAGAAAAGAATTTGTTTGTGAAGTAGTGACCTTTCTGTTACTAGACACATTCAAGTGGAGACAGGCACATAGCAGAGATGCTGCAGAGGGATTTCAGGTTTGAGGGAGCATATTAAACTATGTGACCTTAAGATCCTTATGGCTTAATTTACTATCCTGTGTCCTGAACATTTGGATTCAAGTGTATTTTGGAACCTTCAAAGTAAAAGTTAATTTTTAGATAACTCTAGTCTTTGTAGAAGCCAAAAGAAAAAGGGAAAATGTATTCTTAATTTAATAAAAAGGTAGAAAATTACTAGTGCATGGGGAGGAGTAAAATTTTCATTGCTCTCACCTCAGAGAACAATTGAACACAGTGTTCTGCATTTATTTGTTAGACTTCATTAATGCAGAAGTATTATATAAGTGGTACTTTAAGTGATTTTAAAATATAAATATTAACAGGCTCATTTGCATTCCTATTTTTGTGTCATTCAATATCATCACCTTTAATTGGCATGTATGATCTGGTTTTTCACACATATCTAAGATTCTGTGGGAGTGAGAAACATAATAGTCTTTGAAATTCATCCATTTGTCATATATTTGTAACTTAACCCAAATTGAATAAAATACACTGTTGAATTCTTATTAGAACTAAGTATAGTTTTAACTGCAAAGCTCTAAGAACTAAGAGTTTCCAACTCAGTTAAGATACTTAAAACCCACAGTGACACCCATAGCTTCATTAGATGGAAGAACAAAAATATTTATTGTCTCATAATTATTTGTTAGATATGTTCTCTGTTTGAATAAGATCCCTTTACTGTCCATGAAAATTTCTCTTAGTCATTTACATTAAAGCTATTGGAGAGTGAAAAACCTTTAAATAAAGCAGGGAATAACTTTACAAGACAGAGACAAGAAGAATTCATATTTGATCCTACTTGGTTGAGCAAAAATAGAATAGGTAGAAGCCATAAAATTAGACAGAACCTCCATCTCAAAGAGTTTACTGTCTAATACAGGGAAAATCAAATGAACCAATAATTAATAAAGGAATAGTATATTATATATATTGTAACTGAGGTATAAACAAAGCAAAGTTGAGTTCAGAGGGGAGAATACTTTCTTCCTGTTTGGAATGAGAAACAGATAAGGCTTTGTTGAAAAATGACTTTTGCTAAAAAGGGGGGAGTATTTACAGATTAAAAAAACAAGAAGAAAAGATGTGCCAGGAAGACATGATTAAAGGCAAGATGATAGGCATGTGTGAGTCAGTTCTGAGAAAATGTGCCAGTTAGAGTGGAGCACAGCACAGGGATTTGAGGCAGTAAAAATAGCAGATAACACTGGAGATGCAGCTGAAGCCAAGTATGGTGGGTCACCTGCAGCCACTGAGTGTGCATTTGTTTTCATGAGTGACAGTAGGCCAATAAAATGAATAGAATGAAGGGATGGCAGAATCAGAGGGCTGCCTGATGTTCTGTGCGGACTGTGGACTGCACGATCTCACAGCGCCATTCACACTATGGACTTGTAGATTTTTTTTTTTTTTTTGGTACCAGGGATGGAACTCATGATGTCAGGCTTGCTAGGCAGGTGCTTAAACCACTGAGCTAAATCTCTGGCTCCTTAGATTTATATATATATATATATATATATATATATATATATATATATATATATATATATATTATGACCATGTTTCAGTCATTGTAAATATATTACATGATGACAGGTCTCCTGACAGATGGAAGACAAGTGTCTTGAAAATGGAATATATCATATGGGATCCTGGTAGCCTGGGACAGTTTTCCTATAGGCCTACAGATCATAAAGCACAAGATAGGACTGAATGTTATAGGGAGAGATTGCAGATTTGACAATAGTTCACACAAAAAAGGAGTTTAGTTTAGAAAAGAGAGGTTGAAGAATCTATGTGGAAGGGAATGAAAAAGGACTCATGTGTCTTCAAAGATGGGTGACAGATAGTGGTGGCAAACAGGAGATCGGAAAGGGAGAAAGGAGGTCTACTGAGTAATGGCAGAAAGGAGAAGTTCAATTCTGAACACACATAGGAGCCAGAGGTATTGGGTGAACGTGTAGGTGGAAATAGCAAGCATAAAATGCTGGTCTGCGGGGTGTGGCAGGAGACTGGCTGGAGCTGTTCACATAAATGTGATTACAGAGCCTCAGGGAGTTCATAACAGGAGAGCTGGTAGAGAATAGTGCGTGAGCAGAACATAATTGGTGTTAGAGGCGATCTTCTTGCTTATCATCCTGGACTCTCTAACACCAAAAGAATTAGAAATAAATCTTGCAAAAGAAGACTGCCTTCTTAATCATGTGGTTGTTGGATAGCTGGTTTCCTTTCCAGTTACTGCCAACTGTCAAATGCAGTCAGAAAGCCAGATTTTATACATAAACACGTCATTTTTTCATTATAAGATTAGATAAGAGTGAGGGCAAGGGAGGCTTTCTGACCAAAGGCAGAATCATTGATGACTTAGTAAATGTTTTAATGGTGAAATGGAAGCACATAAATCAATTATAAATGCAATCAACTCTTCACTCATACACACAAAAAATAATGGCAAAACCGTCCTAAAAGCATTTTTATTTGACCCTCTCATGCCATACACAAAATGTGGCTCCATATTTTCATTTCAGTGTTTTTCTTAATCTGATACTAAAATTAATTTTCACTGCAGAAAAGCACAAAATTAATGATAAGCAAAGGTGGTCAAGATATATACTTGATGGTAGAGAGCAATTCTGAGATGAAAATATTTGCCTTGCGTAAGCCTTGTATAAAGAATGAGGGTTTATTTTATGGCTATCTTCAGTTTCTCTTCTCATATTTTATATTGTCTGGCAAAGATATCTGCTGGGATTAGTGCTCTCTTACTTACCTTGTTATGATGACCCCAGAAGCCCACAATGTATCAAAGTTTCATGTATTATATAGAAGCTGACTATTAAATCTACTTTGTCTCTTTTTGTTCATAGATATGCCTTCCACATTTTATGCAATTTTTATAGACATAAGGGTCCAGTCTAAGCAGAGTCATAAAAATATTTTGTACTTTTTTTGTTTTTAAGAAAGTTAAAAAGAAAAGCAATAGTCAGATTATCTTCAGCATGTTACTAATGTATCTTTAAAAATCTCCACTATGACTATACTTTCTTATTTTTTTTTGACTTCTCAGGGAAGTAGAAAAGTTGTATGTACCAGCATCTCCAATTTTGTAGAACATCTTTTGATATTATATCAATCCATTTGGAATTTAATATACTCATGACCTCATCTATATATAGCTTGACTTTTTTGATATTTAATTTTATAGCTGATATTCTCACTGATATAGAATAACTTTTAAAGGATGTAGTAAGCTGTATTTAAATATGTTATTAGTATATTAGGATGATTAAATAATTTATTTGAACTTTTTTTTTTTTTTTTGGTACCGGGGATGGAACTCATGACCTTGCACTTGCCAGGCAGGCGCTTATACCACTGAGCTAAATCCCCAGCCCCTTTTATTTGAACTTTTATCTAAAAACAGAAATATGTAACTTATTAAAGAGCTGTTAATTTAGAGAAATGTTTGTAAGAGAAAATCAAGGAAGAACATCTTGGATCTTCATAAATAGGGCCTGGGGAACATAATATTTATGAATTTAGCTGTACTTTTAAAAATATAGTGGTTGGAAAAAAATCTCTGTGAATAAAGCTGTTCACTTTGTATTGGGCTGGTTACTTAAATATTTATATTTGGACAATCTTATTTTCTTTTCCATTTCAAAATTGTTCTAAATTATCCAATATTTTTCTGTTTTATTGATTAAAAGATGTGCCTAATGTCATATTACTTAAAAGAGAATGTATCACTGAACACAGCGTTTCACAAATAATAGAAAGATGTGAATTGTGTTTTCCCTTTGATAGTGTGAATTTTCACTTGGAGAAACTAAGCTAACAAACCTGCATACTAATATACACTTAAATATATCACTTAGCCCTTTGAATTTAAAGACATCCTGAGCAGTATTTTGTCAGGAATATGTATATGCATTCAGTTAATACAGTTGACTTGGTTAGTTATAAATACATACTTATGGTCAGGTGACAACTGAAAAAGTATCTACAGGCCTGACATTTTTTAAAGAATGTAAGTCAAGTGAAAATTAAAAAAAGTATATTGCCTCTGCATGTGAGCTAGTCAGAGCATGAACCGAGGAGAACCAGGCGGGAAGCAATGCCCCCACCTGTGAGCCAGGTGGAACTCTGGAAGGCAGCTCAGCCTCCACCTGTGAGCCTGCCAGACTACACAATGGGGAGAAACAGAAAGGCACCACAGCCTTAACCTAAGAACCTGCAGAGAGCAGAATGGGGAGAATCAGGAGGGAAGCTAAGCCCCTGCCTGTGAGGAGCCAGTCAGAGCATGGACTGGGAAGAACCAGGAAGGAAGCTCAGCTGGTAGTCTGAGCAACTATTTGAGGATACAGTATGCAACACAGTAACTATTGTAGATTTCCTGGTGTCTTATCACTGTTCTGTTTCATTTTATTGTTCTGTTTTATTCCCTTTAAAATAAAAATAAAAAAGTAAATTCAGTATCTCATTAAAATGACTTAAAATGAATCTGGAAAGCCGAGGATTTAGCTCAGCGGCATAAGTGCCTGCCTTGCAAGCGCGCGGTCCTAGAGTTCGATCCCCGGTACTAAACAAAACAAAACAAAACAAAACAAAACAAAACAAAACAAAACGAATCTGGGAAAAAGGAAGTTATATATGGTTTCCTAGAAATGAATTTTAATCTGGTTTTCATCTAGCATATTTAAAATATGCTTCTGAAATATTTGTTGATTTTTTAAAGCTCACTTGAAAATACTTAGGGCCTTTCTAGTCCAGGGTAAATCTGGACACCAGAATATACTATTAAAACCATTTTAGAAAAAAAAAAAATAAAACCTTTTGAGGGTGAGCTTTGCTTTTAGCTTTCCCCCAGGATATTGTGAAATCTCCTGGGAAAAACGTGAAGCTTATAGTGATGTTCTTCTAAACTTTCACTTGGCTCCTACAGCACATTTTTTGATTTTTTTTCCCCGTTTGTTTGTATGTTTGTTTGTTTTTTACTGATGCTGGGTAAAACATAAAACAGCAAACCATCTTAACAACAGCAGCAACAACAAAAAGGAAAGATTTGTAGAAATACGTGATTTGTGGAACTGTGAATGCTGAGAGTGAACACCTCAAAAAATGTAGTTTGGGGGTTAGGAGGATGGTGATGCCAGGAACATAAGGAGATTATGATCTCTTACTTTCCCCTGGCTAGAGCACAACTTGTTTTTCCTGTTGTTTTTCTTTAGCAAAAACTACATGTGCAACTAAGTAGGAAACTAAACCTAATGCTTAATTGTTGAGGACTAAATCTGTCCTTCCTAAATTCATATCTTGACATCCTAACCCCTAGTAACTTCGAAATGTGTCTGGATTTAGTGGCAAGGCACTTAAGGTAAATACAGAAGTAAAGAAAGCTGAATGGGATTGTTATGCTGCCACTCTCTTCCAAGCTGACTGGTGTTCCTGTAAGGAGAGAGGGTTAGGAGATACCAGGGATGCCTTCCCATGAAGAATGGCCATGTAAGGACACAGGGAGTGGGTGGGCACCCACAAGTCAATGACAGTGACCTCAGGAGAAAGCTATCCTGAAAATAGTTTGTTCTTAGACTTCCAACCTTCAAGACTGTGAGAAAAATACTAGCATGTGGCATTTTGTTATGGCAACTATAGAAAACAGATATGATGATAAAGAAGTAAGTACTAATTCTTTGAAGAAAAGGCATCAAGTCATGCAAATTTCTTCTAAGGACATATATTCTGCATTTAAATTACAGGACCCTGTGTATGTTGGTATTGATTTAACATTTCTGGTTTCCATTCACTGTTAACTCTAACATGTCATCACTGAACGCTTACTTACCTGACTTTTATTTTGGTACTGGGGATCAAACTCATGAACTTGCATTTGCCAGGGAAGCACTTATGTCACTGAGCTAAATTCCCGGCCCCTCATCTGACAACTTCTTTCACTACAGTTTGATGACTACTATTGCTTTCATCCTCCCAAAGACTGAATTTGAATTCCAGCTACACTTTCCTTCATAAAATTATGGTCAAAACCACATAACATAAAATATGTTAATTTTGCCAGTTAGTTCTTTGGTGCTTAGTGTATTCACATTGTTGGGCAATGGACCTCTAGAACATTTCCACCTTGCAAAACTGAAATTTTTTTTTTTTTTTTTGGTACCGGGGATCAAACTCATGACCTTGTGCTTGTAAGGCAGGCACTTAAGCCACTGAGCTAAATCCCCAGCCTGCAAAACTGAAATGTTATAGCCATCATCTTAGATACTTTCTTGTCACTGAGACACAATACCCAATACCCACAATTAAAGCGGGAGGAGTTTATTTTGACAGTTTGTAGAGATATCAATCCAAGGCATGGCATCATGACAAAGGGAGATGGCAGAAGAGAAAAAAAACTCATTGCATGATGAAGTAGAGAGCAATTCAGCAGAAGGGAGGGATATCGATACTTCCAGGACATGCCCCCAGTGATCCACCTCCCAATATCACAGTTAGCTGTAAACTCATGAGTGGACTAATCTACTGCTAAGTATCAATCACACACCCATGATCTAATCACCTCCCCAAACCCCCACCTGTAAGTTCATGAGGCTGTAGGGGACATCTAGATATAAACCCTAACAGCTATTAACAACTCTCCTTTCCTCCCTTCTTCTTGAGCCCTTGGTAAACACAATTGTATTTTCTGTTTCTACAATTTTGACTGATTTAGATACCCCGTATAAGTGAACTAACACAGCATTTGTCTTTTTGTATCTTATTTCATTTCACATAATGTACTTAAGGTTCATCAGTATTGTAGCATGAGGCAGGTTTTTCCTACTTTTTAAGAACAAATAATATTTCATTGTACATATATATCACATTTTCTTTATTTAACCTTTCATTGATTAACATATAGGTTGTTTCCACCTTCTAGTTATTGTGAATAATGGTGCTTTGAGCAAAGATGAGGGAATATTTTTCCAAGGTTCTATTTTCAGTGTTTTGGGATCTAGACCCAGAGGATAATAGATTGTATAGTAAATTCAATTTTTTATGTTCTGAGGAACTTCCATCCTGTTCTTCATAGCGGCTGTAATATTTTATATTCTCATTAACAGTGTATTAGAATTTCAGATCTATCTGTCCTAGCCAACACTTTTTTCTTGTTTTGTATCATAGCCATTCTAATGAATGTGAAGTAATATATAACTGTGGTTTTGATTTGCATTTCTTTAATTATAAGTTGTGAATCTTTCATACATTTGGGTATTTGTATATCACTTAAATTCTTTGCCCAGCTTTTCTCCAGATTATTTGTTTCTGTGTTTGATGTTGAAATATTTTATCTTTATATATTTTGGTTGTTAACCCTTTATCAGACATATGATTTGCAAATATTTTCTCTCTCTAGGTTGCTTTTTCACTCTGTGATTTTTGGCTTTTTGTGCACAGAAGTGGTTAAGTTTTATGTAGTCGCATTTGTCTAAGCTTACTTTTATTCAAGAGTTTTTCCTATGTTTTCTTTTTGGAATTTTATAGTTTAAGATCTCCTAGTTAGGTATTTCATTCATTTTGGGTTAATTTTTATCTGTAATGCAACATAGAGCCTAGCTTTATTCTTTGCATATGGATACCTATTTTTTGTCAGCACCGTGTGGTCTTGACACCACCCATTGCATGGTCTTGACACCCTTGTTGAAGATAATATAATCATATGTATGTAAGGATTTACTTCTTGGATTTTTATTCTATTTCATTGTTCTATATTTATGTCTTTAAGTCAGTATGATGCTGTTTTGATTATTGTGGTTTTGAAATATGTTTGAAATTTGTAAATATAAGACTGCTAGTTGAGTCCCTTCTCAAAATTAGTATTAATTTGGATTCTTCAGGGTTTCTTATGAATTTAAAGTTTAAATTTAAATGTAAAGAAAATAAGTTTCTGTAAAATAAGCCGCTGGGTTTTGAATAGGCAATATATTCAACTGGTACATTTTTTAAAAAATGCATTGTGGACTTAGGAACAATGTTAAGTCTTTGAACTCAAGAACATAAGATGCCCTTTTATTTGTATCTCCTTTGATTTCTTCCATCAGTGTTTTTTTTTTTTTTTTGTACTGAGAGTTGATCTCAGGACCTTGCCCTTGCCAGGCAGGTGCTTATGCTGCTGAGTTATATCCCTGGCCTCAAATCTTTTGCTTTCTTAGTTAGATTTGTTTACTAAACATTTTATAATTTTAGCACTACTGTAAAGGACAGTTTTCTGGATTTTCTTTTGAATTGTAAGTTATTATCATATAATTTGTACGTGATTTTGTATCTTGTAATTTTCTGAATTCTTTTATTGTTTTAAAAAATTTTTTTTTGTTAGAATCTCGGGTTTCTAAATACAGGTTCATCTCATCCGAGAACAGAGGCAATTTTTCCTTTTATTTTACAGACACTGTATTGTACTATATTTTATTTTGTAGATACTTTTTATTTCTTTTTCTTGCCTAACTGGCCAGGCTGGGAATTCCAGTGCTGTGCTGAATAGAAATGAGGAGAACAGGCATCCTTGTCTTTTTCCTGATTTCAAAGGAAAAGACCTGAGTCTTTCTTTACTGATTGTGGTATTCACTGTTGTCTTTTCATATATTGTCTTTATTACTGTAGGTGGTCTCCTTCTTTTCCTAATTTACTGAGTGTTTTTTATGGTGAATGGGTGTTGAAGTTTTTTACATCAATTGTGATTTTAATGTGTTTTTTGTCTTTCATTTGGTCAATATGAAATATTACATTGGTTGATTTTTTTTGTGCATTGAACCATTCTTTTGAGAATAAATTATACTTTGTCAAGGTGCATAATTATTTTAATGTGTTGTTTAATTTGGTTTTCTAATAGTTTTTTAAAGATTTTTATGTTACATTCATCAGAGATAATGCTTTATGGTTTTCTCTTTTTGTAGTTCATTTATCTGTCTTTTGTATCAGGGTACAGCTGGTCTCATAAAATGAGTTTGTGAGCTTGTCTTCACCTGCTTTATATTTCTGTAACAGAATATCTGATATGATGGAGTTTATTTTAGTTCATGGCTTTGGAGGTTGAAACTTCCATTAGAAAACTCAACCTTTTGTATCTGAGGCCTTATCATATAGTAAGGTTCCTATAGCTGTGTTAAAACATGCAGACAACATCATATAGTAGGAGAAGAAGCAAGAGATCAGGTGATGAGGGAGATGGAAAAGGCCACCATCACTCTTCTATAATCACCCACTCTCACAAGAATTAATCCACTATGACACCTAACCCACTTGAGACAGTCTTAGTTACTTTTCTCATTACTGAGACAAAATGTCCAGTGCCTAAAGTTAAAGAAGGAAAGATTTATTGTAGCTCACAGTTTGTAGAGGTTTCGGTTCATGGTTAACTAGCTCCAAGGCAGGGTGGCATGACAGAGTGACATCACTGAGAAGAAGCAGTTCATGGTAAGCAGAAAGCAGCAAAACAGTGAAGTGGTAAAGGAGCAGCAAGCCAGAACAATATCCTCTTTTTTGTCCCTTATATTATATCTAATATACCCACGCTTAGTGTGATTAACACTCACAGTTAGGGTGGGGCACCTTTCATCCTAACATTGAACCATGAATCAATACTAGCTAGCATCATATCCTTAATCTCAGCATCACACTCTAGATCTAGCAACCTCTGAAAAACCCTATCTATGACCATGTGAGGTTTTGAGGGCACATCCAGATACAAGCCATAACAGAGACAAACATCAGTCCTTCACAAGTGTGATCCTGAGCCAATCACCTCCCCAAGGTCTTTACTCCTAAAGATTCCAATGCCTTTCAGTGTCACTACACTGGGAAACAAAATTCTGTGAACCTTAAGGGAGAAACCAAAACCAATCTATAGCAGGAAATTTCCTCTTCAATTTTTGTAAGAGTTTGAGGAGGATTGGTTATAATTAATCTTTCAGTGTTTGGCAGTATTGTGCGGTTAAGCCATTTGATTCTGCCCTTTTTTGTTTGTTTTTGTTACTGTTCCAGTCTTCATATTAGCTCTAAATCTGTTAAGACTTTTTTTCCATCATGCATCAGTAATGGTAGTTGTGTGTTTGTGCATTTCTTTTAGGTTACCCAGTTTTTTGATGTACAATTGTTTACAATATTCTTTTGTAATCCTCTTTATTTCTATGACACCAGTTACAGTGTTCCCTCTTTCATTTCTGATTTTAGTTGAGTCTTCTTTCTCTATTTTTTTTCTTAATGTGTTTGAGGATTTGTCAATTTTTTTGATTTTTAAAAAACCATCTATGCTTTAATTTGAGAGAACATTTGAACGCCTGGAGTTTTTGTCTCCTCTGTAAATTAGTATAAACATACTGGATGCAAACAGCATGTTGCTCTTTCTACTTACATTATTTCATTCAACTTTTTACTGTCACATGATTGGTGCTTAATAAATATAATTAGTATTATTTTGTTTGTTTAAGTAAAAACAATCTCCCTATGAAAATCATAAATCCCTTTCTCATTCTTTTTATAAAGAATCACAAATTTGAAGCATTACTCTTATTGTTAATATGGCTTAAGAAATTTGAATCTTTTTTAATTCTTGTCATTCTCATATAATATTCCTCTTGATTTTATAGCCCTTCTTTGCTTATGTTTAACTCAGTATGGGTTGATTATTTCCAACAGCCTTTCATTATTCATTTCCTTGTAGAGTTCCATGGGTTGATTCCTTGCTAGTAGACTTTTTGTCTAAGGTGAATGCTTTTCTGACTGTGATTTCCATTAAGAGGAATAATGCCACAATCACAGCGTTTACTATGAGACACTGCTTTGGAATAACTATGTTTTAAATTTAAAGTACTTGTGTAAAGTAAAAATTTTATTCATTACCTGTGAACCTGCTTCTAATAGAAGTGCTTTTTTAATGATGGAGGGAATATAGTTTTTATTTTCTGGATTTTGTTTCATTTGTCTTGGTTGAGAAGGCTTTTGTTTAATTAGCATGATTTATAATCAGCTTGATTATACATAACTGAGTTTTTATTTTGACCTAATTAAACTTTATAAAAACAATTATAGGCATGAATATTATTTATTAAATTTTTTCTTATTAAATCCTAACTCCAAAGCATAAAGTTTGGCTTTACAGACAATGGAAAAATCCTTTGATTCCCTTGATGGAAAATTATACATGGTGCACTCCATTGGTATTATTGTTAACCTCTGATGGTTCTGTGAATCATGGAGAGCAAAGAATTTACCTTTTGAGGGTAAAGAATGGAATCTGGAGGTAAGGAAAGTAAAGGGCATTATTGCACTATTTAAAAGTTGTACAAATAAATTATAAAATATTAGAAAACTTGGCATTTTTTATCTTGGATCTGTTGTCTAGTTTGAAGCTATACAATGGCAGTATTATAAGCATTTGATTTAGAACTATCACAATCAGCTTTTTCTGTGTCAGCAAACAACAAATTCACAGGCTTACAATAATAAATATTAATTTCTTGCCCATGTCACATGACAGCAATAGGTTGGCTGTGTTTCTGTTGGTCTCATTGTGTATTCAAAGGTCTTTTACTTACTGAAACTTGGCTGGTGAATACCCAATAGCTGGGCATACTCTTTGAACGGGAAAGAGAGTTCAGGGGATGTAACTATGCCACAAAAGCACATTAGATACTTATGTTCCATTGGCCAATGCAGGTCACCAGGCAAACTCCAAACCAGTGGGACCAGGATATAAACTCTGCCTCCAGGAAAGCATAGCAAGCATTGGACAGGTATGAATAATCATGACCATGATTCATTCTAGCCAAACTGTCTTGGAAATAACCCGAATCCTCTCCATGCAACATACTAAGTCAGAATAGAAGTAAATTATTTCTAAGTCAGAGAATTTTAGAAATTTTAGCTATTGAGTCCCTTATTCAAAATGCTACTGAATATCACAGTCTCTTTAGTATAAAAAATAATAAAAACTGAAAGAGTAATAAGATCCAAAATGTATAATAGATATTGTAATAATGAAAGGGAAGGAAAATGCTCTAAAGGATATAACCATATGTATGCTTAAGTGTGCAAGACAGATAAACATACTTCTAAGTTTTTGTTAGTTTATCAGAGTAGTTTATATTGTCATTATTTGATTGTCCACTTTTTATGCTTTGATTTTGTAACTTGAACAACTACTTCTAAGATGATAATATGTAATTTTAAAAAATGCTACTGTATTTTGAGGGCACAAAGTAAAGTGATTAAAGTGTGCTCCAGAACCCAGTGTCCTGGCTACTGCTCTCTACCTATCAACTCCCCTGTTGTTTTCTTAAAAAAATCTCCTAAAGGATTATGCAAAAAATGACCTGAGAATCACTAGTATAGTTTTTTCTCAGTATAGGTTCCCCAGATGCTAAAAAGTATGAGTTTACAAAAACAAATAAACAAAAGTAGAAGCTAGCTCTTTCTTGTGAGTTGCTCCCATTTGTGGGCCATGGGGAGGAGAACATGCACCATGTGTGAGCTGTGGGGAGGACAACCAGAGCTAGTACCTGCAGATGTGTGGTCTGGGAGACAAGAAGAGCCCAAGTTCCCCTCCCCCACCATGAGTACTAGCAGATCCAGAGAAACATAGGCTGACATGATAGCAAGTGAAGTAAAATACAATTTAATGCTTGCAGTGTTTAGTATTTCATTGACTTTGCAGCCCAGAATTAGTAATCTGAACATCTATTTAGAGGATAACAATACACAACATAGTATCTATGGGGGATCTTCTTCTGAAGGTGGTAACCATTGTTAATTTCTTATTATCTTGTTTTAAAGCCCTATATCATTTTCATTGTTTTGTTTATCTTGGTTTTATTCTGTCTTGTTTGATTTTGTTATATCTGATGACATGTTCAACTATTTCAAAGATAACAAGGTATAGTATCTATTTTGGATTTGCTATTATCTTGTTTTGAAGTCTTGTATTGCATTCGTTGTTTTGTTTTGATTGATTCTATTCTGATCTGTTCTGTTTGGTTTTCCTATGTCTGATGATATGGGCAGCTATTTTGAAGATAGCAAGAGGCATTATGGTAGCCATTGTTGATATCCTATTATCTTGTTTTGAAACCCTGTGTCACTTACACTGTTTTTTTTTTTTTTTGATTGGCTTTATTCTGTTTTATTTTGCTTGTTTTTATTCTCTTTAAAATAAAAAAAGTAAAATGTACTAAATGGGTTGAACAGTTAAGCAGAGCTGCAGGAATTCTCAGAAACTTTATAGAGTCAGTGTTCCTTATGAACCCCTGAGAAGAGAATATAAATCTCAGAATTGCCCAAACTTCTGGGGAGAAATTCAGTGTGTTGTAACACATCTTAGAAAAGGCTACAATCAACAACTGATCTTTTATTTACACACACACACCATAAAAGGCAAAGAATCAAGATAGGACAATTGACTGAGTTTTTTCTCATTTAGATAGTTGAAGAGATAAGATTATAATTCAGGCCTCCTGATTCCCTCTTCAGTCATGTTGCTGAATTTGTTCCTATGACCTACGCATACTTTGATAGTAATGTAATGGTTCATAGGAATATTTTAACCTTTGAGAACAATAGGGCTGGTCAATGCCTGTGTTAGGATCCAGTAGGAAAGAAACTGACTGACTATGAGTAACTGGTTTCACAAAATGAATGAAGAATTGTATAATCTGTGGTGAAGCAACCATTGGGCTAAACCACATTAACAAATATTCAGATGTTTCCCCCTGCTCTGTTTAATTTAAGGCACCATTCATGCTGAACATAATGGATGCAAAAACTGTCATTTTCTGTAACACACAAAGTAGAATTCTCTTTTCTTTTTCTTTTGTTCACAAGTAAGTGACTGTTGTGAGACTGTATAATTTGGGTCATAGGTTAGTGTTTTGCAAGGTTCTAGAAAAGTGATCATATACCATAAGAAGACAAATTTGACCCAGATTTTTATTGATAGTTTCTCCGCTGCTAAACTTTACAGAGGAAATAACAACTAATTAAAATATTTGTCATCAATTTTACATATCTAAGAAAAAATCGCTGATATTAATTCATGGTGGGAGATAGAAGAACTTTGCCTTTATATGACTGTCTATGATATAAAAATATAAAATTCATGTGTAGTAAGAGCTAGAAAATGTGTTAGTAAATGGGAAAATATCCAAAACAATAAGGATGAATATTTAGAAGTTGTTTCATGTTCCAAAATATCTGTAAAATTAAAGAAAGGTAGAGAAAAGAATAGCAAAATGTATCATAAGGAAGATACTTTTAAATTCTATTTAGATTGTTTCATTAAAATTGAATAAGCACAATTTCATATTTTCTTCTATTGTTCTTTGGGACTAAGTATCCTACTACTTTTATTTTTATTGATAGTTGGAAAGAGGCCACTATAATGTTTATAATTTTATTAGTACTTGCTTTAGGTGAAATGTCAAAAGAACAAGTATAAGCCCTACCAAGTCCTTGTAAATAAAGACCAAATGTAAGATAAAGCTATGACAGGATACACACTACAGGATAACACTGTGCTTGTTTTCTTCCCTTGTTTTAATCTTTCCTACCACAATTAGGCAGGCAGAAAGTATTATTTTCTCCCTTATGTTTGTAGAAGAAGCCTTAGCAGCAGACAGTGACTGTCCTATGGTTGTCACTATGCAGAGTGAGATTGTTGAGGTGTACAGTTATGGTGAAATTTTGTTTTAGGTAAATATAATGATACCTTATCTCACTAGCTTGCATGTACATTTTGTGTATTTTTCCCATTATTTAAAATAATTAAATGTTTGGGGATGTCTTATTAACTAATTTCAACTTTGTACAAGCTGCTCTAAACTTCCCTTTTGAAGAATTTGTATGTACTCCATAAAAGGTATCTGTATTTTCTTTTTCTAAAAAAATTTTATTTTGAAGGTAGTAAAAATACAACAGAGCAAGACAGAACAAAGCCAATAGAGATAGTGCAGTGAAATTGGTACAGAACTTCACAGTAGGATACAGGATAACTGTAATAGGTACCATAGTGTATCTTGTTATCTTCACAATAGTTGTTCATTCAATTAGATATAGCAAAATCAAACCAAAGACAGAACATTATAAAACCAATCAAAAGAGAATATTGAATAGAGCAAAAACAATCGTAACAAAACAAAACAGTGAAAACAACACTTGCCTTCAAACAGAAGATAGAAGAAAATCCCCCATATTTGCTATATTGCGTACGATCATCCTCCCAAGAGATGCTCAGACCTCTGGCTCCAGTTGCTAGTGGGACGGGGGAAGGGATGAGGTGACTGGTTCTCCTCCTGGCTTGTGCCAGGGGTGCTTACCAGGGGGGCAGGCAAATTGCTTTCTTGTTCAGCCGCCTAAGTTCCACCATGGCCGGATCTGAGAAGACTTGTATTTTCTCAACTCTTTTCCTCTTCAAACTAAAAAACAAAACAAAATAAAAATAAACAACAACAGCAAAAAATCCCACAAGTGAACATTTTTAATTGTTCTCTAATATATAAACAGAAAAGTTTGTAAAAACCAAAAATATACACTAAGTAAATTTTCAGAAATTGAGCATGCCATATAACTAGCATGTCAGAAGATCCCTTCAAACTCCTTTCTAGATGTTCACAAGTTTTCATGTAAAAGCAAAATTTGGGAATCTCACTTCAAAGTTTTTAATTTTCACTCTCCTTTGAGAATTGACAGAATTGAAAAGTGACTGTGAATACAAAGATTGAATTTAGCTACTGCTTCTATAAATATATGTAGTGATTTTGATATTTTTCCTTAAACTAGGTGCGTCCTCTCGTGCTCAGGAACTCTTTAAAATTGGATACCTCAAGCCTTTAACATAGGTGCTTATTTGAGTCTTTTTGCCCCGGTTTCAGTGGCTATGTTAAAAGGGCATAAGGAATAATCAAGATTAAATATTCCATTTTAAAAGTGCATATATCTATTTATTAGAAGTATATTTGAATAGAAGATTGTACATGTTAGATATAGAACCTAGGACCTTCTCTTCACTCTTTCCCTTCTGGGTATCTAATGTTTCTGAGAAATATTAGCTGATATCTCATTTGAGAAGAAAACTTTTAAGAATCCAGGAGTGGTATGTCATATTTCATAGTGAGAGCAACTTCTAAAAATGTAGGCTTTAGTTGTTTGCCATTAGCCAATGTACATAATAATCCTATAGTAATGTATCTGTATGGTTATTGTAATTATTTCATGCGTAACATCCAACTATTAATAACTTATATTTTAAAATTCTAGGCAAGGATTAGTAATATTTTCCTGCATATCTTAATTTAATTTCCTTAGAGATGTCATTTTTTATCTTCAAATGTAAAATTCTCTAATCCTATTTTCTCTATCAGAGCAAGTACCCTGTCCTTTTTCCTTTTAATACTTCCAGGAATGTATAAAAATTGTGGATTTGGGGCAGGGGATTTAGCTCAGCAGCATAACTACCTGCCTTGCAAGCACATGGTCTTGAGTTCGAGCCCCGATACCAAAAAAAAAAAAAAAATTGTGGATTTGTTATTTAATATCAAGCTTTCTCAGAAAGAGAAAGCTTTCTAGAGTCAAGCTCATAGGTTAGGTTAGAAAACTGTTATGTTTACAGATATATCAACAGTGCTAATCATATGGTATAGATTCAATATTTGTGGCATAGATGAATGCTTCAACAAGATGATTATGCTATTAAAAAAACACTACAATTACTGGGTATAGGCAACATCCCTATGGAAGGACAGTTTTCTGAGTGAGTGTACAAGCTGGTCTGCTGTCTAGTTTCCCTTCTCATCTCAGCATCCTCCTCTCTGTGTGTGACAAGAGTCACCTACACTATTCAGCCAAAACCTGAGGTCCCTCACTAACCCTCTTGAGTCCAAGCTTTAGAATCCTCTCCCTTCCTTCCCTCTAGCTCTGCCCTTGGGGCCCTTTAGAGACCCAGGCTGCAGTTACTGTCCTTGGTTAGAGTTTCCTTTCAGTTAAGTGGAGCTGGAGGGCAGAACCTCTCTGTGATAGCTTCATCCATTTTCCTCACAATGAGAATGCCACCATTTTCTTTGGAAGCAAGAATGCAAGAAAGTTGTAATATCTGATCTGTCAGAATGAAGTCCCAAAGCCTGAATTCCCCTTCGTTACATATCTGTGCCACTCTTTGCAGCTCTGGATGCAGAGGCTGGAGCTGCCCTTGAGCCGTTATTGATGCGAAGGAACTGTTCTGTGCTGATAGACTTCTTTAATGCTAATCATCAGCCCCTCTGTCAGCCTTTCAACCTCAGAAGCAGCTTTTGCTATCACTGAATTTCTCATAAATGCTCTGCTTGTTTTACAGGATGTCCCATGAGTTAGGATCAGATTCCTGAGTGTGAGCTACTTACAAGTTTGGTTGCAGTACTCTCTTAGCTCTCATACATGTCATTCTTTTGCATTCACAGACTGGCTCCAGCTTATGGCCCTTATATCTCTGACTTATGGGCAGAGTAGTGGGTGATGTTCAGGGACATGACCTTGATGGTTTTTATGCATTCTATTCTTCCCCTCTGCAACTCACTCATGATCCATTATAATAGGGAAACACTCCAAATGCATTTATATTAAACTAGGGTAAATTTCAGTTTAAGAGATTATAATTTTCATTGGTATAATTTTCCTTTTGACATAGGTGAAATCCTTGTACCATCAGAATAGCACTCTGATGCCATTCTGAAATTTAGGAAATATAGGCCTCTGCTTGTAAATGGAGTGTTGTTTTTCTGGGCCCATGGCCTTTCTGTTATTGCTGAAATGCACTATTGTAGCATTTGATCTATTCTATTTTTTTTTTCAGTATTGCAAGAGATTGTGTTTCCAGATCCCTTTAAGAGAAAAGTTGTATTAGTTTATGGTTACCTAGTTGCACATAAAAGCAAATCCTCCAGAGAAAGATGACAATAAAGATTAAGTAAGCATGTGTGAGCTAGCAAGAAGGAACATATAAAGGGAAAGTCAGGTTTTACAGACTCAGGCAGGACATTTTGTTACAATCAACTGATTACAGAGTAGTTATTTGAAGAAAACACTGTATGCAAGTTGTTTCATCTATTAAAGAAGCTATTACAAATTTTAAGATATTTCTTTTAATAAAATGTTTGGTTATGTTTGTTTTATCTTTCTTAGGGCAATCCTGGTATATGCTCCTCTATTGTTTGATGCTGGGCCAGGTTTCTCAGAAGGTCAAACAGTCAATCAACTGTGGTGCTTATATGTGCTACCTCTTGCTGCTCAGAGAAGGATCAGAGAAGCTAATAGGGGTTGGAAGAGTAAGCAATCTCAGGAGAAAAAGAAATGTACAGTGGTAGAGTAAAACCAAAACCCCTGGTTAGAGGGTAGTTTTATAACACTGATAACATACTGTTCAAAGTTCATCATAGGAAACAGGGTAGACATTGTTGGTTGCTTTTTTCCAACAACCATTCCAATCACCTTGGACATGTTCACTATAGAAGCTGCAAAACCTACATACTAATTTTGCTAGCTTGTCTCGCAGCCGAGATGGTAACGTTTCCAGGTTATGAAATCTAGGATAAATACTGGAGAATGCTAATGTGATGATGTGAAATAAGAAGCCATCTATGAGTCCTTAAACATGAGAAGGATGTCAGGTAATTGAAGGAAGATGTGACCCTGTTTAGTAATGAGTCACAGAGGCTAGCTATTCATCTACTTACCATTGGCTTCCTAATACGGGTTCTGATGTTATCTCCCAAGTAACTGTACTTGTAGCTAAAAGAATAATTGAGTACTATTATAGGTCATATTGAATATCATCCTCAATATTGTGAGTTAAGTATTATTTGTGAATGAATAAAACGATAACTGAGAAAGATTAAAGCATTTGTTCTTCTGTGATCTTCCCTGTATTAGAGTTGAAATTCAAAATTAAGTTGTCAGATTTTGGAACATGATGTTGATGAATATTTTGATGGAATTCATGCAAACTTATACCTGTTTTAAAGTCCAAAAGCTATCAAATTTCCATCTTTGTATTATCCATGTATCCCCACATGGTCCCATGGCAAGACTGTCCACATTTATGATATTTATAACTTTCAAAAGAACATATAAAGATTCTCAAGCTGCAGAAAAATGTACAGCAAAAGCATGATGACCTAGATTAGGAATTTAACTTTATCTTATGAACCAGAAAACAAACAGAAACAATTAGCAATAGTTAGTAAGCGTTCACTCACAATTGCAAGTACTTCTTGGAGAAAAGAATAGGTCACAGTGGCCTCAGAAGTTGAGGAAGCAGAGAATTTATCCTGCTTTATTTACAATGTTTGTTTCTAAACCTGTCAATACAAGTAAACAATATGTGTTTATTCAATCACAGAATCGTGGTAATCCACCTTTCCTCTCTCTCTTTCTCCTTTCCTTCCTTCTGGGATGAAATGCAAGGAGGAGCATTGAGCTAAGTCCACATCCTGCCTGTGCTCTCTCTCTCTCTCTTTCTCTTTCTTCTCTCTCTTTCTTTTCTTTCTCTCTTTTCTCTCTCTTCTTTCTTTCTTTCTCTTTCTTTCATTTTGAGGTAGTGTCTCACTAAGTTGCTCTGGCTGGCCTTGAATTTATGGTCCTTTTTCCTTAGTGTCTCAAGTAGCTGAGAATTACAGGCATAATGGCAGGAGGAATTGCATGTCAGGTGCTAATTAACATTTCTATCATCTTATTACTTTGTGCTTAGCCCCTTCAGTTCCTTTTTTCTAATCATTTATAAAAATATACACTAGATTATTGTGAGCTACAGTCATTTTCTGTACTATAGACTAGAATTTATTTCTTCTGTGTTTTGGTACCCATCATCCAATCTCCCTCACCCTCCAGTCCCCAGCATTCCCAGCCTCTAGTAATCACTGTTATACATTTTGATCAACTTTTGAAAATAACTCTGATGCTTCTTACTGATACAATTTTGAAAAGCAGAATAAAAGCATAGAGCGTGAAACCTGAGGAGGTGAAACTCAGAGTACAGTGCTTATATTTTAGTATGTTTGGCAAGGATCTTTTATTTCTGTGGCTGTAAATGGCCATCAAATAAACATTTAAAACGCTGCTTTTTCCTTCATGGGTTGAGGCAGTAAAGTGTGTAAACACCATAGAAAATGAAGTTTGTCTCTGACTCTTCTTAGAGGCAGTAATGGTTTTGTACTGTGGATTAAAAAAGCAAACAATATCATCTATGTCTAGAATCTAATCCCACATTTTCACATAACCTATTTTAGCCTTTCACTCCACTTACCATTCTGTTTAAAAATGTGACTCAAAAACTGAATATTAGAACTTAAGGATGTGATCTAATTGGATATGTTAGTAATGGAGGGTGTAAATTGGATGTTAGGGAAGTAGGATTTCTCTGGGGACATTTTATCCAGGATATTTTATTTCTATACCTAAGAATGATTGGTATATAATTTTTAAAAGTTTAAAATAACAATTAAATATAAAATATTAAAATAGCCAAATTTTGCTTAAAAAATTCAGCAGCAAAAGAAAACACAGAGACTGCAAAAATACATGGAAATTAAATAATACATTACTGAGTAATTAATGGATCCCAGAAGAAATCAGGGAAGAAATGAAAGTTCTATAATCAAATGACAGTG
This sequence comes from Hydrochoerus hydrochaeris, assembly GCA_004027455.1. Lineage (NCBI taxonomy): Eukaryota > Metazoa > Chordata > Mammalia > Rodentia > Hydrochaeridae > Hydrochoerus > Hydrochoerus hydrochaeris. The sequence goes on along the minus strand of PVLA01000530.1, from coordinate 247,610 downwards.
CAAACACAACATACTAAAAAACATACGACATGCAGTATAAACACTTCTAAGAGGGAAATTTATAGCTATAAATCCACACATTAAAAGAAAAGTGATGCCAAGTAAATAAATTAATGATGAATCTTGGTCCTAGAAGAGCAACAATCCAAACTTGAAGCTAGTAGAAGGAAAGAAATTATAAAGAGTAGTGTAGAAATTAATGAAATTTAGACTAAAAAAGCACAATACAAAAGATCAATGAATCAAAGAATTGAATATTTGGAAGGATAAGCAATATTGATAAACCCTTAATCAAACATACCAAAAGAAACAACTGAAAAATCATCTTAATGAAATGAAATGAAAAAGGTGAAATCCTAATGAACACTGCAGTAATTCAGAGGATTATAAGGAACTATTTCAAAACTTATATTTCAATACATTGGAAACCCTGGAAGAAATAGAGACATACCTAGAGACATCTGAATTATCCAAATTGAGCCAAGAAGATATAAAGCCCTAAATAGATCAATAACAGGCAATGAAATAGGTAGCAATAAAAACATTAGTATGAAGAGAGGCCAAGGACCTGATGAATTCACTGGAGAGTTCTACCATAACTTCAGGGAAAACCTAATGCTAATATACCTCTAACTGTTCCATGAAATTAAAAGGGAAGAATTAGTGTTAAACTCATACAAGGAAGCTGACATTACCCCTGTAAAAAAGCCAAACAGACATAATGAAAAAGAAAACTATAGGTCAATTTTCTTAATGAACATAGATGCAAGAATCCTCAGGGAGATATTGGGAAACAGAATACAACAAATCATTATAAAGATCATGCATCATGAACAAGTTGTCTTCATCAAGAATGCAAGGATGGTTCAACATATGTACGTTAATGTAGTAGGTCACATAAATGGAACCAAGGACCAAAATCATATGACCATTTAAACAGACATAGAAGAAGCCTTTGACAAAATCTAACATCCATTTAAGATAAAAAACTTATTTTCTAGAAGAAAATAAGTATAGATTACCTTACCTCAATCTGATGAAACCCATTTATGACAAACTGTGTGCGAATATCTTACTAAATGGGGAAAATCTGAGAGCATTTCTTCTTTAATCAGAAGCAAGACAAGGATGTCCACTCTCACCACTCCCTCAGTGTAATACTTGAAACTTCAGTAAGAGCAATCAGGCAAGAGAAAGAAGTAGGAGATTTAAGTAAGCAAGGAAGAAAACAAATGACATGATTTTATATATAGACAACCCCCAAGAAACACTCCACCAAAAGACTCAAAACTTCTAAACAAAGTCAGGATAGTACTGGATAAAAAAAATCAATACACTAAAATCAAGAGTGTTCTTGTACATCAACAATGAACCTCCAAGAAAGAAAACAGGGAAAAAAATCCTATGCATAATATCTTCAAAAAATTAAATATATAGAGATATCTAGGAAGTGAAAGACCTCTATAATGAAAACTGTAGTACTGTTAGAAAAAGAGATTGATGACATCAGAAAATGGAAAAACATCTTCTGCTCCTGGATAGGTAAAACCAATATTGACAAAGTGGTCATACCTCCAAAATTTATTTATAGATTTAATGCAAACCCAGTTAAAATACCTACCAACAGAATTCCTCACAGACCTATAGAAAATAATTCTAGAATTTATATAGAACCAGAAGAGACTTAGAATAGCAAAAACAATCCTGGACAAGAAAAGCAAAGCAGAAGGCATCATAATCCAGAATTTCAAGTTACATTACAAAAGTACAGGGATAAAATCAATATAATACTGGCACAAAAGCAGACATACAAATCAGTGGAACAGAACAGAAGATTCAGAAATGGTATCAGACACATTCACCCATCTAATTTTTGACAGAGATGGCCAAAAGCATTCAGTGCAGAAAAGATAAATGGTGCTGGGAAAACCTACATGCATTCAGAAGAATGAATCTAGATACATGTGTCTCTTTCCCTATACTAAAATAAAATCAAAATGACCAAAAACCTAGATTTAAAGTATAAGCTCTGAATCTACAGGAAGGAAAAATAGATTAAGAACTCTTGAAGACAGGTCTAGGTAAGGACTTTCTGAACAGAACCCCATTTACACAAGAAGAATGAGATTATATCAAATAAAAAAGCTTCTGAATGGCAGAGGAAACAAGTGAGTCAAGGAGTGCCTAAAGAATGGAAAAATTCTTTTTACTAGGTATTCCTTGGACAGAGAATTAATATCTACAATATGCAAAAACTCAAAAATTTAGATTGCCCAAAAGAAAAGACCCAATAAAAAAGGAAAATTTGAAAAGAATAGACACATCTTGAAAGAAGGAGTGCAAATAGCCAATAGGTACATGAAAAAAAATGTTCAGCACTTCTGGCCATTAGAAAGAACAAATCAAAGCAACAGTGAGATTGCTGCCTTACTCCAGAAAGACTAAATATTACCAAGAATTAAAAAAAAAAATGCTTGCAAGATTGTAGAGTAAAAGGAACACTTCTGTATTGTTTATAACAATGTGAATTTGTACAAATATTGTAGAAATCAGTATGAAAATTCAAAAAAAAATTTAAAAATAGAAATTCCATTTGAATCCTCTCTTCCCCTTCTGGTAATTTTCCCAAAAGAGTTAAAAACATCATATAATGGTGGTACATGCATACCTATAATTTTAGTAACACAATTTGCAATAGCTAAATTATGGAACTGGCCTACATCCCACATTCTATTCACAGGTGAATGAATAAGGAAAAAAATATATATACGCAGTGCAATGCTAGTTAGCCATAAAGAAGGATAAGTTTGAGTCATGTGTAGGAAAATGGATAGACCTTTTGAAATTTTAATATTAAGTGAAACAAATCAGACAGGGAAAGTTAAATATTGTATAGTTTCTCTTATATGAGAAACCCAAAGTATAAATAATTTAAAGAGCAAAATAAAGATAATAGGCAGTAGGAAGATTTGTGGAGATGGGAAGAGGATCTGGAAACAGGGAGAGGAGAACAAGAAGTTAAAAGAATCAAGAGGTCATATGTATATGTAGCAATATCCCACGACAAGTATATTTATTATTATATTGCAAATGTATACTGATAAAAACATTTAAAGAAGAAATATTAAGAATTATGTTCTAAATTAAACCTATTTTCTTTCTACTTATGGGAATATGGTGCACAAATGAGGTATCACTATTTGGTTTGGTTTAAACATTTGCTGTTTTCTTTAAAATTTCTTATCTATAGGATGAACATTGTGATTAAATTATCTGCCATGCACCTTTTTCACTATCTTGATTTTGTTAAATGTACTTTCCCCCAAAATAAATTTTTTAAAGTTAAATGTACTTAATGATATTACAGGACATCATGAGAAAAGTTTTTTTTTTTTTATTACATATTTTCACAGAAGGGCTGGTAACTGATTTTAAATACTGTTCACATGATTTTCAAACAGTAGCTTTTTTCTTTTCTTTTCCTTTCCTTTCCTTTCCTTTCCTTTCCTTTCCTTTCCTTTCCTTTCCTTTCCTTTCCTTTCCTTTCCTTTTCTTTTTTTGTACAGGAAATTGAACTTAGGACCTTGTGCTTGCAGGCAGGTAGGTGTTGAGGTATATCCCCGGCCCAAGTAATAACTTTTGAAAAATGATCTTTAAATGAAAAAGCAAAACTTAGTTGTCTAAATTGAGTCAGAAATAGAAATCTCTTACTAAATTAAAAAAAATCTGGTTGAAACATATGCATACTTTTCTTTAGGGGAGGACATGAGATAGCTATCTTTAGAAGTTATCTTTTAAATTTTGAATTAGAAAAGTTTTAAAACAGATATACCCAATTTTAATGACACCAGTTTCAGTGAAAATTCCTTAAATAAAAATAAGTACAAATACACATATCTCTATCTTTTTCTTGGCAGCATTTGAGAGTTTATTGTTCATATAACATATTAAACTATGTAATTTACAAATCATACAATGAAGTTGTGATGCAGTCTTTAGTCTCAATATTTTTTATTGACACTTAAGAGATATCATTGCAGAAATAAAGGAATCTGATATTTTAGTGGCTGAGATTCTGCATGTTTAACTACCAATAAAATATTTTATTCAGGTAAAGAAATAAGAGTATCTGAAACTTTTATTAAAATTTGGCCTTTATAGGCCATGCCTATTTTAGCTTATTTAGGTTAAATTTTATTCTAGTATTTTTCTTTGACTAACTTCATGAACAACATTTCATCAAAAATGCTTTTTATGCACTTGAAAACTTAAATATCAGCCATTTTTCTTGAAAGTCACTGGAATTTTTGTTTCTCTTCAGGCAAGTGACTATGATAGCTGCATTTTGCACAATTGCCTGGAAGCAGCCTTAATATTATACTTCACCTCTTCAGGACATCTTCCAGTGTTTACTGAACAGTCTGAGCTGCCATTCAGTGATTACTGTGCAGTGAATATTATGATTTTTCAAATGTTTGTGCCAATTCCCTTACTGACTGAATTGTTACTCTTGCTTCCCTTCTGTTGGTGATTGCACTGTGTGGAGTCGTCACTCTATGGCTAGCTTTGAAGGTTAAGTCTCAAGAAGCTTCCAAAGAAGAGCCTCCTTTCTCCATGTATTGTATTAAATTTTAAAACTTGCTCTTTGCTTTTTCTTTAGCTTTTACTGTGCTATTTGTAGATCTTCCCACTGTTACACTTTGAAAAAATGGCAATAAATTAGTTAAATTTATGAGTTTCTGAAAGCAGATTTTTATACTCTAAATACATTTGAATTCATTCATTGAGGCTCCAAGAGAGAAAAGGCCTTTTACTATTCTAAAGTAGTATTTATTCTGTTATTTGTATGTTTACCTATCTGATTTCTAGTAGGTAGCTAAGCAATATTACTTTAGTTTAGAAATTGTTTTTTCTATGTGGACAACACAAGACATTCTGCTTGTGCACATATTTGTCCAATCAAGTAGGTACATACCTATGTGGGCTGGTTTCCAGTGCATTCTAGAAAATACTATCTTTACCTTCTGATTGTCCTTTGACCCTTAGAAGGAATTAAATGTTCAGTTGATTTGTTAAGACTGATTCTGAAGAATTGATGTAGCTGAACAATTGGTGAAATTTGAGTGTGGTTTAGGTAAGCACATCAATGTCAAATTTCCCAAAATGATTCATGAATTCTAAATGACTGTTTATTGCAGCAATGTATAAGACTTAAGCAAAAACAAGTTTGCACTTCTAGCCTCCAGAGAGACAAACTCTCTTCTCTCTTTTATTTTTGTATTTTAAACTAATAAGGAAACATGTCTATGATTTTTTAGACATTTAAAAATGTCCTCCACTTGAAGAGACTTCCATTATGGCTGTGGATTCTGGCCTTAGAAGCCACAGGAAATGAATTTCCAGAGTGTTTTCTTTCTGTTAGGACTGAAAACAAGCAGTCTAGAGGGCTATGTCTTATGTCTAGGGGAAAAGGTAGAAATTTTACTTACTTCTAGTTTCTGTGTCTTTGAGTAAGAATTCAATTATGTGAATGTGCTCACCAAATTCCTCCATACATAATTATAAGGAATAAAAAAGTGGAATGCCTTAAATATGTTGTGCTTGTCTTAGGTCTCAAGAATACTTTACTTTTTCCCAATATAATATAAAACTTTGCATTTAAGTTCTGACACTAAAAATATCAAAAACCTTTAGTCAGTTATACATCAATTATTTCATTTCAAAGATGAAATTAATGCTATCCCATTTTTATGAGTATTTCATTCATGTAGCTTTAGGCCTATTAATAATTCCTTACATACCTTGGTAAATCTTTTATTTTTTATCAAAAGTTTTCCAAAAAAGTATGGAAAATATAAACTTCCCCATCAGTCTGTGGGTCAGAAAACAGGGCCATTGTGTCATTAATTCCTATGAATTAAAGCAGGCAAGATGAAGGATAGTAACCAACCTTAGAGGGGTAGGAAACTTCTTTAATGGCAATTTTGCACTGTAATCTATGACTTTAAATAGTTGAATTCTTAAGACATATCTTTTTTTGTTTTGTTTTGTTTTTTGTACTGGGGATCAAACTCATGACTTGTGCTTGCTGGGCAGGTGGCACTTATGCCACTGAGCTAAACCTCTGACTAACAGTTGAATTCTTTATAAACCTTTTGAGTTCTCTTAATTATAGTGAATTTATAATTAGGTGCATGTAGTTATCCTTGTATCCATGCAGTAATTCTATTTTTCATTCTATTCATTATATCAACTGTAATTTGAAGATTTTCTCTTTCTCGTGTATATATATATATATATATATGTAATTACCAATGACAAAATATACTGAATAAACTGAAGTCAAATCTCTGGGGCTTTAATAATGTTGGTATATTTTGGTTGTTTTGATATTTTTAAGTTATGTTTTTAGTAATGTAGTTCTAAACGTTTGTATTTTCCTACTTAAATACATTAAAAGTCATCACTTAGATTATTGGTAACCTATCAGCAGTTCCCTCCTTCCCTTGCACATTGCAGAAGACCTTGACAGACCTGCTTTGCATACGAAGGAACTTCTTGATCCACCATGTCTCTGAATACAGAGTTCAAACTTGCCCAGTACTCTGATTATTTCCTTACCATCTCAAACCTTGCTCTGGGAGTTGAAACTCTGAATTTCTATTCTGTGTCCATTGAATAATCATTATTCTATTATATAGGGTCCTAACCTCATTGTTCTTTATCCTTTTTAAACCACTTACCAGTCAAATTACTTAAAAGCAGGATGACCAAAAATAGCATATTTTTATTGACTTTCATAAGATAACAATAAATATAAAGATGAGAGTTTTATAAAGTTTATTAAATACAAGAATCAACTAGTTCAAATGACAGTCAATATATAAACAAATGTGCTATTAAAGTGATATTAAGTGGTTAAATTAGGTTACCATCTTTATCACCATGAGAAAAACTCATTTTCCCTTAATGGAAGATCATGGAGAATTAGGGGTTCCATAAAAAGGTTATACAAAGAAAAAAAATTAAGAAAGAGAATATTCCATGATTCTCCAAGCCAATGTCAATTAATACATAAATATTTTCACTTTAATTCTTCAATATCTTCTTGTGTAATTTTTAAGGCATCCTCATATTTAATATTTTGCTCAGTGACATAGTCAAAGTGAATATCCAGCTGGATCTCTATGTGGTGCACGTTTAGCCTTGTAATGTGAGCTTCACTATTGCAGCACACCTGAAACACAGCTTGTGAGGGAGGAGAAGGATGAGAGGAAGAATAGAAGTGCTGAATCAAAAATAACTTCACACTCAATGGAATGTTCCATGGACGTAAAGGATTAGCAGAAATACTAAAAGAAACCTTATCTCTAATGGAGAAAGTCATAATTTTTGATAGATCAAGTGGCGTAACAATCAAACTAAACAAACATTAGATGTCAAAACCAGTTATTCTGAGGCATAAATGTATGAATCTTAGTAAAATGGATATTTTATTTAGTGGTCTAAGGTAGAGACCAAGATTCTGTGTTTCTAACAAGTAACAAGGTGCTGTTGGTGCTGTTGGATCACGAATCACAGTGCATACTAAGGCTTTAGACCATCTCCTTTTTGGGCATCAAAAACATGTTTTGCATGATCTTATATAACAAATGAAAAAAATTTAAACAATTTTCAATACACTCTGAACTTGAGTGTATAGTTTAAAAAAATATAAGCAATGGAGAATCAACCAATTAGTTGTGCATTTTCTAGGACTGAAGTAAAAGTGGCCAGAATCTAAAACAAACCAATTAGATTTGAAGATCTTGAGAATGTGGCTTTCCATTTATGTCAAGAGTCACGACACACATTCTTTAATAAACCGTATAGACTTCTTGAGACACTTATTTGAATAAGTTGTCTTCTTATGTTGCCCTGCTCAGGTTCATAGTGGCTCTGGAACAGGGGAACCTATGCACTCTGGCCACAGCTATGGCCTTATACTAATGCAAGTGTTTGTCTCCTGAGGTTTTGCTGTTGTTTGTGGTGCTGGATTTTGAACCCAGGGCTAATGCATGCTAGGCAAGCATTCTACTATTGACTTTGTCCCCAGCTCTGTTCTCTAGAAATTTTTAAATTGGGTATGCAGCCCTTGTATTCATTCTAGGTTTGCAGTACTTATATTCCTGAGTCCTATGTTCCTTTCAAATTTGATTTATTAATATTCAATGAAAAAAATCTACTTGCATATGTTTACATATGTTGATAAACACACATAGTAAATTACAATTTTTAATACTTTAAAATTATTTCCATATAGTCTTATTCCATTTTTCACAATGATTTTATGTTAAGCTATTTTCTTCATTTTACTAACAAGGCAACCATGGTTTGGAGATTTTAGAAAACTCATCCAGAGTCAGATAGGTATTAAGTGGGTGGCAAATTAGCACTGAACTAAGTCTTTAGTGGAAAAATATCTCAACTTCTTCCCACCAGGCCTTATTTATTTTTATTGAAGGAAAATTTATGGAGTATGGAGGTGTTATTTTTAAGCCAGGAGAATAATTTTTTAAGTACATTTTAAACAGACTACAGAAAGAGAACAAAGAAGTATCTTTCCGAAAACTGTGAAAGTCAAATCCAAAGTTCAGCTGCATGGGTAAAAGGGATATGTTAGCTATTATTAAATAACAACTTTTGACATACAGCAGATGACAGATGACAGGAAGCTCCTGAGTGTACGGACAGGAAATAAATGACTGTGTCAATGGAACATCAGTAATCCAGGATTTCCTTTAAAGTTCACCCTATCCTAAGGATTAAAAAAAAAAGAAAGTAAAATCTGTTAAACAATCATTTAAAATAAGAAGTGTTAGTAAAACAAAGTAGCTATTGCTATATGTGGTAGATTTTATTGTCTTTTTAAAATTAAAAAGACAATAAAATTAAAAGACAAATTGAAAATTGGTGTTTTTGGCTTCACAGTTTAATATACATTTATGATGTTAGGTTCTCTCATTTTCTGCTTGGTAAACTATGTCTTTTTGTTTGTTTTTTGGTATTGAGAATTGAGCTCACACATTCGTGCTTGCCAGGTAGGCACTGCGCCACCGAGCTATCTCCCCAGCCCTGCTTGGCAAACTATATGAGAAGACTTGAGTGTTGTTTATCTTCACTTCCTGTCACTTCCTTGCCTGTCACCTAGTAGACTATTTGACATCACTCTGACTGGCTCATTAGCAATTTGGTTAAGCACTGGTGCGAAGTTCAGATGTCATAGGAAGTAGGATTGGATGTGGTTGTAAAAACTGGATTTACGTGTTGACTTGTGTTAAGATAAATTGAGTCAGCTAGGTGTTAAACTTAATGTGTTTTATCCCTTGAGATCTTTATACATGGAGAGAAAGGCCTCTGCACTTAGAACTTGTTTTGGTTAAAGGCTGTTCCATGAGAAGTGTGAGGAAAGATCCTTAGGACCAGCAATGAGGTGTTAAAGAAGAGGAATGGAACCTGGGGTGTTGTCTGGTGGTGATAGAGGGGAGATAATATAACTCCCAGCCTGCAAATGTCACAGGCTGCCAGTCAGTGTTCCTCAGGATCAAAGAACGAACTTTAAAGAACAGTTTGAACAGGAAAAATTTCTTGAGAGAGGTAGTTCCCGAGAGATAGGAAGGGACCTGAAAATGGGTTGCTAGTGCAGCATTTATCAAAGGAAGTTTTATAGAACAAAATCATGAGGTGGGTACAACCTGGGACAAAACTAAGATCAACCAATACGATTATAAGTATAAATATAGGTTTTTTTATCCTTAGGATAAGAATCAATGGGTAACATTGATCCAGTGAGGATGGGGTCACATAGCACATGTGCATGGAAAGAACAAGGACCTTTTTAGGAAGCAAGGGATCAGCAGTCCTGGTCATTCACTTGGGTGACTGCTGTCTGTCTAGACTTTATTGGATCACATGATATCAATTATAGTATAATTTTTAATTTATTCTTTATCCCTTAGGGAGGCATTAGGCCTGGTGATTCTATCTTTATCTTGAGGCCTGGCCTTCAACAGATGTGCCTCCAGCCACAGTTGTAATATGTTCTCATCTTTTGTACTGACTTCCTCAAGGCATAGCCCTATCTGACTGCTCATAATATTTTTACCTAACTTAACTGTCTATAGTAATGAGACTTTGAGACTTTCTGGAAAGCCAACTGGAAACTCTGCTTGCAGAGCCCTTGATTCATATTTTTATTACAGGTATAATAAATCAAAACTATGTACTTACTATGTAAAACTTAATAAAATACAATTATTATTGTTAGTTAAAATAGAATATTACTTGCATATTCTATTTCATCTTTGTAAATGTAGTACAAATTGCTTTAAAGTTTTTGTCTATTTATGATGTGAGATCATTATAATAATGCTGAAAGTGACATCTTCCCAGCGTTAGTATGTGTTTTATTTGGTATGTTGTATATATTGATGCTAGGTTCTATTTTGTATATTCTTTTCTTAATAAAATTGGAGATATTCCAAAGTAAGTTAAAAACACTTAGTCTATGAAGAAAATTTACTTAATTGAAATTATTTTTAAAAAGGCAAAACATTTATACAATCTGAAGAGAAACCAGAGTATTAATTGAAATTATTTCAATCTGAAGATAAAATGAATCAAGTCACATATTTCTCCCCCATAGCAATAGTATTATTGGAGAAGTCTTTAATTTTATGAGACATAAGCACAACATTCCCAAGCAGCATGTAAACTTGTCATTTCCTCATCCTGTGAGCAACAAAACCACTCCAGAAACAGGAAGTAAGGTTTTGCTTTGGGGTTTAGAGTATAAATTTAGACCATTGGCTTCCTTTAGAGTCTAGATTTTTTTGTTTGTGTATGTTTGTTTGTTTTCTTTTTTTTGTGCTGTTTTGTTTTGTTTTGTTTTGTACTGGCTAGAATTTGAGATATTTATTTCAAAGTTCTTTCCTAATACAATTTCAGAAATAAATTATGGCTCACCTATAATTCTGATAAAGTTACATTCATTTAGTTTTGAATGTTTTGTAGAGCAAAGCAGGATTTAAAAATTAAGATGGATACATAAAGACAAAACATTTAAAATGTATTTTTGCAAAATATGTAAATAAAATGTGTTAGCTCAACCTACATATTTAATGATTAGGGCCATCATATTAGATTTGAGAATATGGATTGTTAAATCAAGAGTTACTTCACTTAAAGATTTATTGGCCTTAAGGACATAGCATTCTTATACTTTGGGAACTGTTGTGAGGGAAGAAGAGAGAGAGGGAGGAAAAGAGGGAAGCAGAAAGGGAGAAGAAAGAAAGAGAGAGAGAGAGAGAGAGAGAGAGAGAGAGAGAGCGAGCTTTCATTTGTCTTCCAGTCTTGCATTGTTCTGCATTTTGTCTAGGGCCCTTTTAATCACTATGACTTACAAAATATTCTTGCCTGTTCGGACATATTTAACCATGAGCCAGACACTATCACTGCACATTCTGAGATAAATTGGAGCGCAGGAATGTCAATACTGAAATTGTCTTCTTGCTTATAAAGAGATAGTAGCTACTATTTATGCCTAGTTTTTTTTAATTGTAGTAAACAGCTCTTATCACAATGATAAGCATTACCCATTGCTAGAAATTATAGAAAATACATGTAATTTCAAAGCCAATGAACTACTATAAATCTATATCATGTGGAGAAAACGTCTAGTTAATAGGACTAAAATATTTTTGGTGATTAGGAACAGTTTTTTAAACAAAAATGGAACCACACTATATATTTTTTTCCACTTGGTATGCAATATTCAATATACAATGATTTTACAACATACTTTTTTCAATGACTGCAGAGAAAACCATTGTAAATGTATCTTATTAGTGAACTCCTTACTTTGAATAAATTTAGATTTTAAAATATTTTCTCTCTTTAAATTTATTTTATGAACATTTTTTGTATATGTGAAGTTGATGGCTCCTAAATTTTTTCATTTTTTTTTAGATTTAAAAAATATATTAAAAAACACATTACCATCATCCCTCTTCAAAATATCCTGCCTCATTTTAAACGCACTTATCCAACTGTGCTTGCCACTCTGAAGAAGTTCTAGAAGTCCTTTTGCACAAGTTATCTTAATTGTGATGATGTGGCTGCCTCAGGGGAATTGATTGAAAACTTTAACCTGTTGTAATCACTCTGACTTTTGAGAAGAGCTAGAAGTTGCACAGCACCAGATCTAGTGGATGAAGACACACCATAATGTATTTTTTCCTATGTACTTCATTTAAATGTTTTTCTTAAAGACCTATTCTTAAAATGTATATATTTTGAGATATGAATTCATAGATGAAAACATATCCTTATAAAAGCTTCAAAGTTTAACTGTTTTCATAGTTAAGAATAAGAGATTTTACATCTTTTATAAGAAAAACCACTCTGTTTTGACACTTTATGCCATAATTGAATAAGTAGAAAACTTATTATATGGTTTCTTTTTAGACTTAACATGTAAGTCATGGTTCTGATTTTTTTTTTTTACTGTTTTATGCCTTCTGTCTTACTTTTGTCTTGTGTATTTTTGTACTGTTGTTTGTTTGTGGTCCAAAAGCTAAAAATTTTTAAGGCAGGATATTTTCTTTTGCCAAAATCTGGAACAAGATTGATGATATGTAAAACAACAGAGCATGTGAAATATCATGACACATTTATGTGGAAAATGTTGCTAGTTTGTTTAATCATTTTCCTATAAAAAAGTTTATTAAAAGCTTCTAAAGCATATCTGAAATTGAAAACAACATCAGCATGTGGAGTAAATGTGTAGACTTTTTCAGCCCTCCCAAAAAGGTACCAGATAAAATCCAGCTTGTAAAACAAGGTAACAGTTAAAATTACTTCATAGCAAATGTACTGAGCCAGGTTTCCGTGCCAACTCATAAATATTTCCATCCACATACAGTTTCCAAAGGAGTCTTCCAGTTGCAATTAAAATCCAAGCTGTTGCATATTTTGTGGCTTCAGTAATTTTGCCTAAACATAATTAACATTTTAGAGATGGTATCCTTGACTTATTAGAATGGTAATTAATTTTCTTATGGAAATGTACTTTCCAATCTCAAATATGACAACCCAGTGGATTGTGTTCCAAATATGAAGATCTTCACATTAATGGAGGAAGAAGAACTCTGCAGTCTTCCATAGGCAAGTCCCACGGGGGATGCTTCAGATATACAGGGTAGAGTACCAAAGTCATCAAAACCAATGACTAACATGGTCATCTCAATCTTGAGCTAGTGAAAGCTTTAAGAATTATTTTTATAAATTTGATTCTAAAGAAATCTGAAGTTTGACTTCCTAAGTTTTTTTGTGGTAATTAACTCTTTATGATTTTATGTTTCAAACAACCATACATCTTGTGAAGTTGTCCTGTATTCTTTGTGATTTTACTTGGTTTTTATTGTTATTTACTTTAAAAAACATTCACAATGTGATAAAAATCCTTTTTTTTTTTTGAGTGCTCACTGTCTTCTAGCATTGGTCTTAGATATTTACTTAATCTTTGCAGTAGCTCTGTGAGGGAATTATTGCTACCTCTGAATTGTAATTCAGGAGGAGAAAAGAAAACAAGGGTCAGAGATGTTGGGCACTGTCACCAGTATCACACAGTTTGAAAGCAGCAGAGCTGAGCTCAGTCTTTGGTCTGGAAGAAAATAAGTATTTTGAAGCAGATTCCTGAGAGCAGGCTTGTTGTTGAAAAAATACAAAATTAAACACTAATTTAGTAATACTAATTACATAACTATCATTTTATGTAATTTTTGTTTTTATGCTTTTAACTACAAGAGAACTATATGTGAAAGATGACAAAATAAATTATAAATGTACACCAGAACTGCATGAGGCTATGTGTTGGTGCTGATGAAATATAAATTTAGAAACAAAAATAAGAACTGTATAGTTACTGAAAAGTTAAAGATCTGTTTTGGTAAAGACAGCCATCATTTCATATAAGTATTTCACATGACTTCAATAATATTTAAATGACTATACCATTCTACCCTTTTGTAAAGTTTATTACCATTTGCTTTCCATTAGAAAATACTTGTAAATTAAGGGCCCCTTTAAGATGAAAAGTCCATAGGCTGTAAAAATATAATAAATCAGAGAATATTCTTTTGCACTTCACCAAGGAACTATATACATAAATATTGAAGTATAAATTACGCAATGGTTTCATTTTTTTTCCTGTCCTTTTCCATAGCACAGCTACTACCCAGGGAAGAGAATGTACTCTTTTAGCCACTTCCAAGGTACTTAGGTCTCCTGAAGTGTGTCCAGTAATAGAAGTTACTTTTCTTATACTTGAAGCTAAAGCAAAAGCTGGGCAGGGCAGCATGGATCAAATATACTTGTCAGACATATTCAAAGAACCAGAGAAGCAGTGTGTCACATGACAAAGCTCATGTGAATCTTGTTTGGAAAATAGTACCTGATAAACTGTTTTGTTAAGTGCTGAATTTCTCTCTTCATTCTGTTTCTCCAAGCAAATGGTATTATGGCCTAAAGAAGGCTTTAAATGCCAAAACAAACTAGTGCCAGTGGAAAATTCAGCTAGTGATGAATGTAAGATTAATCACTGAGGAAATGAATATCCTTCGTTTGATGCATAGGAATTTAAGAATATAAGCAGCATTCTTGAGCTGCAGCTTGGTAGGCAGGGAGCAAGCCGCTTGTTTTCTTAGCAGTAGTGTGAGGAGTGAAAAGAAAACTAGATGTGGAGTCCAAAAACCTGAGCTCTAAAAGGGGAAATTGAATATATTTTTCTCTTAAGTGATAGATACTAAAAGATTTTACATCTGACCTCATAAAATTTCTCAGCACTGGGGCTCAGTGAGCTTAAGAGATTTGTTCTAGGTCAGAACTACAAAGTGGCTGAAGTAGAACAGAGCTATACATAGTCACCTGAATCTAGAGTTCATCTTCTTGGTGTCCTTATTGTTTAAGGAAGCTTATAATTATTTTTAGTTTATAATGAAGAGGAATCAAATCTTACCATATTCTTAAGATGTCATGAGTATCGCCTTCATCAGAATCACTTGGAAACCCTCAGTCAAATGAGACCCACAGGTGTGCATTACTTAAACACATTAAAATTGCAAAGAGGAGTCTGAAGTTAGTGAAATAAAGGCCAGCAGCATATGACAGTTTCAGAAGGAGGAGAAGGGGAAAGGGAAGAAGAAGAGGAAGATGAAAAAGAAAAAGTAAAAGAAGTGCTCCAGAAATAAAGAAAGAGGCAACAGTAAAACTACAAATCGCTGAGAAAATGGAGAAACTGAAAACAACACAGAGAAACAGTGAAGCAGTCTGGGACACTAACCCAGGCTCCCTTGGAGGTGCACCTGTTTCAGTGAACCTAAGGGAAACCCAGTGAGGGTCAGCAGCCCCAGATGGAAACAACTGTCTGGCAGTGCTAGACCCGAGAAAAACGAATGGTTATTGACATCTGCAAATACAGTTTTACTCTGAGAGTTCTTGTTTCTGCATGGCAGGTTAGAACTGAAGAAGAAATTCATTGCAGTGCCTGTAATATTTCAGTGTGGTGTATTAGGAGCCATTCTGGGAATAGATCGATTGTTTAGGACTGAAACTACTCCAGGAATCAGAAATCACAGAACCACTACACTTCTAGGGTTTCTAGAGTCACCTTATCAGGGTGACTGGTTCAGAGACCACCACAAACAACCATCTGGAGAGGTGGCAGGTTAGTCGTAGGCTACCTGAGATGTTTCAGTGGCAGAAAGCTCAGGCCTGGAAGGACACAGTGGTCCTACCCTCTGTGAGAAGGTGAGAAGCCAGACTGATTGGGTATGGTTTTTGGAAGGGCATCAATTTGAAAGAGCTGGCATTAAATCCACTGAACTGCTCCTCCATCACCTCCATGTGTTGCCAAATTCCAGCACCGAGCTCGGGGTTCTGTTTGCTTTCACCACTTGGCAAATGTGATCAAGGCTACAATCACCTGGCATTCAGGGTGCTGTGTAGCTTCCTTCCTGTTTCTCTCCAGTCCCACCTTTTAGATTTCTTATAATGTATGAAAATATTTTTAAAATTTTATTTTCATTCACTCACCCATTTATTTTTAAATATATGGGATTAATTTTTTTTGTTAATTTCTACATTGATTTAATTGGGGTTACAGAATGGAGTTTTGTGTGACTTATATTTTGAAATTTGGGGATTGGCTTTGGGTCTTACATATAATTAATATGTAAGTGGTTTATTTGGAAGAACATATACTCATTGTTTTGCAGTGAGTTCATTCAGTGTCATTTAAATGTGTGCTGAAATTTTCTATAGTTAGTGGTCCTTTCTGTCTTTGATTCATCTATCAATCCTAGGAAGGGACATTTAAAATTTTTTCATTATGCTTATGTGATTATCTAATTCTTTCATTAGTTTTGTCAACACTTTTTGCTATTTTATCAATTTTAAAAATAATTTAAAGACATAATCTATATACTATGCATTTTGCTCATCTAAAGTGGTTTTACCATATTAGGAGACATTACCAACTATCACCACTCTCAATTTTAAAGCATTTTTATCATCTTGAAAAGAACTCCTTGGGTGGCTGCGGCAGGAATATTGCTGTGAGTTCGAGGCCAACCTGGGCCACAAAAGAGTTCAAGGCCAACCTGAACTACATAGCAAAACTGTCAAAGAGACAAAAAAAAAAAAAAACCCTAAAACAAAACAACAAAAAAACCTCCTGTACCCCCCTTCCATTCTCAATTAACTACTAATTTACTCTTTCTATAGATTTCTCTATTTTTAGACTTTCATATAAATGAAATCATATCATACATGAATGTTTTTGACTGATTTCTTTCACATAGCATAATATTTCAAGTTTTATCTAAGTTGTAGCAGGTATACATACTGTGCTTCATTTGTTTCTTATGGTTAAATAATATTCCATTGTATGGATATAAGGTATTTTGTCCATTTGTCTACTGATGGACATTTGGATTATCAACAACTTTATTATAAATAATGCTTTTATAAACATTTATGTATTTTTCTGTGGGTGTAAGTTATGTATCTCATGTATATAGGAGTAGAATTGCTGTATCATATGGTGGTAATTCTAGTGAGTAGAACTGCCAGATTTTCTTTCCCAAGTGTTTGCATCATTTTTCATTGCTACCTTTGGTGTCTGAAGATTCTGAGTTCTTATATATTTGCCTCCATATATTTATTAGTTGACTTTTTGACTCTAGCCACCCCAGAGGGTGAAAAATGGTGCCTCATTTTATTTTCCTGGGCCAATGTCATACATCCTCTCCTGTGTTTACTGTTCACTTGTATATCTTCCTTGGAAGCATGTCCAGTTAGATATTTTGACCATTTAAAAAATAGGTTGCCTTTTTTGTTGTTTTAAATTGATCTGTATACCTATACTTGGGACAGTCCTGTACTGTCTTGATTAGTGGTGCTTTATGGTTTGGTTTTGAAATCAGGGGATGTGAATCTTTCTCCTTTGTTCTTCTCTTTCAACTTAGTTTTGGCTACTCAGAATCCATTGCAATTCCTATGAATTTTAGAATCAGTTTAGTGATTTATGCAAAGTATTCAGCTGGGTTTCTGAAGATTAGCTTGACTCTGAGGTTCAGTTTTCTGAGTATCACCATCTCAACAATGTTAAGTCTTAAAATCCATGAACATGAGACATTTTATCATTTATTTTGACAGTTTTTAATTTTTTAAAGAGAGGGTATAGTTTTTAGAACATTCATTTTCAATCATTTTGTTGGTTTGTGTCTTTCTAGGAACATGTTCTTTTCACCTCTTATCTGATTATTAGCATATAATTTTCATTGTATTGATTTTATTTGAGTTTACTGAATGAATTTATTATTTTTTTTTCAGTGTAAGGGAACAAACACAGGGCCTTATGCATGCTAGGCAAGCACTCTACAACTGGTAACTCAGCCTCCATAATATTCCTTTAAAATTTTTTTTATTTCTATAAGGTCAGAAGTAATGTTTCTTTGTTGCTAATTCCAGTAATTTGAGAATTCTCTTTTTAATCTTGTCTTTCTGTTTAAATATTTGTCAATTTTTTTCATCTTTCAAAATTACTTGCTTTTGGTTTCATTGATTTTCTGTTTTTAAAAATTATATTCTATATTTCATTAGTTTCTACTCTAATCTTTATTATTGCCTTCTTTCTACTAGCTTTAGGTTTGGTTTGCTTTCATTTTTCTGGTGTCTTAAGCAGAAAAACTGGTTATTAATTTGTAATTTTTGTTATTTCTATATATAGGTATTTGCAACTATACATTTTCTTCTAAGCACTTCCTTAGCTGTGTCTTGTGAGTTTTGCTGGTCCATGTTTCTATTTTCTTTTTATCTCTATATACTTTTTCTCTGACCCATTGCTATTTAGGAGTGTGGTATTTCATTTCCACATATTTGTGTTTTTTCCAAATGTTTTCCAGTTATCAAGTTCTAATTCCATTCTGTTGTAATCAGAGAATATATTTTGTATGGTTTCTGCCTTTTAAATTTTATTGAAGCTTATTTTAAGACTCAACATATAATCTATTCTAGAGAATGTTCCATGTACTTTTGAAAATAATGTTTATTCTGTTTTATAAAATGTTCCATAGTTGTATTTTAGATACTGTTGAAAAAGTATTGTTTGAATCTTCTGCTTATCTTTTATCTAGCTGTTCTATCCAGCTTTGATGAGGTATTGATGACTTCAGTTATTACTGTTGAATTGTCATTTTCTCTTTTCATTGTTTTTAATTTTCTTTGTATATTTTGGTGCTCTGTTATTAGGTACATCCAGATAGAGACAGCAATAAAGACTGTGTAATGAATCATCATAAAACATTAATTCAACTCTGTTTAATGTATTTCTAAAATAAAAAACAATGGAACTCTTTCTTTAACGTTAATGTCATCAATTATATTATTGATTAAAAAAGTACTATATTATAATAAATGCTCATGTTGATTTTATAAGAGGCACATTTTTAAAAAAATGAATCAAAATAGCAATGTTGTATTTAACCAATGGAATTAATTAGCTTTTCTTCAATTAACTAGCAATCATGAATGTTGGAGAATTTCCTTTAGGCTGTGTTTGGTGCATCCTGAACATGCTTATCAAGAAATATGAGAGTCCAATGTGTCTCTGAACTCTCTTAGACCTCAAGTAAACAATGGTAGCAGGTGGATCACTTGCTTATGGACCTTTGGAACTAATTGATGATAATGAAGCAGTTTGATCTCAGCCAGTCAGAAATTATTTTCATCAACCTACCTCATTTTGATGAATTATCTTGGGTCTATTTTCCAGCTATGACAACACATTTTTTTCAGACAAATATGAATAAATCTTCAAACATCAGGTTCTTTGAAGACTAAAGATGAAATATTTTTGAATTAAGTAAAATAAACCTAATATTAATTTAATATCTTAAACATATCTCATTTGCTCTGTTACATTTTAAAGTCAAGATTGGTAGGAAAATACTGCATATAGAACTATAAAACAAATGAGCT
This sequence comes from Hydrochoerus hydrochaeris, assembly GCA_004027455.1. NCBI lineage: Eukaryota > Metazoa > Chordata > Mammalia > Rodentia > Hydrochaeridae > Hydrochoerus > Hydrochoerus hydrochaeris. Next base: position 228,032 of record PVLA01000530.1, on the reverse strand, counting down.
ATCAATCTATTTGAAAAGGTTAACTCCTCACTTGGCGTAGTACCAATTTGGATAATATTTTTTCTGTCTGAAAGTGCATGGTTAGGGATGATTGTTTCTGGCATAAAAGATCACAAAACTGGAATGGTTGCCAGTGAGTAAGGGCCAAATCTCTCTGAGACAGTCATCTTTTTGACAGAAATTACACAGAACTGCTCAGTTTATTCAGGAATAATTGGAGTCAATAATGTGCACAGAAGGTTCCCTCTTTGATGTCTGCGCTGCTTTCTAACGCAGTTCAGAAGGCCAGTACTCCATTACAAATGCCAAACAAATTTTTGGAAATAAACATTATGGCTCAGTTGTAAGTCTGTACATGTGCTGTAACATTTAGTGTGGTGCTTGCAATTAAATAAATATGCAATGAAATAAGTATTTTAAGAAGGGAGCGGGTATATTTTTGAATGACCAAATGTATGCTTTGTTCAAAATGATGAAACTTTATTGTTTTTCAAGGAAGAGACTTTCAACTCCTATCACATTCTGGCTGTAGTAGACCCACCATTTGTCAGTTTCTTCCTTGTACAGAAGGAGATCTCTTATTATTTCCTTCTCAAAACTATATATTGCAGCATGCTTGCTCATAATTATAATATGAATTTCATGCTCAAGAAGGTTTGAGAAAATTCTCATTTTGACACAGTTAAAAAACTTGTTTGTTTTTAATTTTCAAAAGCAAGAGATCTCAGAGCATTTTTTTTTTTTTTACTTGTGAGTCCCTAAAGGTGTGATAGACAGTGCAGTATTTTGCAAATCTGTTTGGCCATGAAGCCTTTCTAATGAGCAGCAGCTATTGAAGCTAGCATTTCAAGAGGGCCATTTTGGGAAACTCTGCTGTGATCTACAAATACATATTAAATGTCTCACTTGTAAGACTTACTCTATCCTTATGCTTATTGGAGGGGTAAGTTCAAATTATCCCTCCATAAGGGATGCATATTCAAACTTTCCTAATTTCCCAGTTTTTCTCTTTGTCTGGGTTGTTCCTATTAAACAATGGTTTACTAACTTGCGCTTTGGAGATTTTTACCTTAAAGTCACTCTGAGAAGCAGCCTCTAAACTTAAAAGAGTCCTGTGAATTCTTTGTGTATCCTTAGTATAAGAATACATTATCTAAGCATCATTCTGGAATCAAGTCCTTCAAAGGCACCGAGCTGGAGGGTAGTGGTGCACAGAATTTATAAATGGGCATTTTGTCTGTGTTTTAGAGCTCACTGTAAAGACTGATTCTAGAAGAGTGCCATCTTGATTGGGAAGCGATGTGCCCACCTTCAATAATTTATAGTGCTAAGTCACCTCTGAGCCATTAAAAAAAGTCCCTTGTATAGGATGATTGTCTTTGATTCACAATATTTCTTTAATCCATTCTTGAGTAAACCATAGGTATTACAGAAGTTGCAAGAACAAATGTTTGAAAACACAGGTGTAGGATTTTAGCAAATACAAGATATATTAGTTTGCTAAGGTTTTTGTAATATAGTGTGATATATGGGGCATGTCACATAACAGAAATTCATCTTTTCTCAGTTAGGGAGAGCAGAAGTCTGAAATCAGTGTAGTCAGGATTGATTTCTTCTGAATCTCTTTTTCTTAGCTTGTAGATGATTTTCTTTCTCCTATTCTTTTTAGAGGCATAAAGGAATTTATTAGGCAGACTTTTAAAAGTACACACTCAAAGTAATAGAGTGTGGGCCCTCATGAGAGAGTCTGGAGCTGGAAATATTTATGTGCTTTTGGTGGTGGAAATCTGTGTATCTGTAGAAACTTGGGCGTGGATTATAGAAAAACAAGCAGTAACCCACCCATGGACAGAAAGATAATGGCTCATTTTATAGTTGAAAGAGTAGTGCCCCCCTCCCCAAAAGCAATGTTTAGGTGGGTGTGGTGGCTCATGCCTGTCATCCCAGCACTCAAGAGACTGAGGCAGGAGGATTGTTGTGAGTTCAAGACCAGCCTGGGCTACAAAGTGAGCTCACGGCCAGCCTGAATTGCATAGCAAGACCCTGTCTCAAAAAGACAAAAAAAAAAAAAAAAAAAAAAAAAAAAAAAAAAAAAAAAAAAAAAAAAAAAAAAAAAAAAAAAAAAAAAAAAAAAGAAAGAAAGAAAGAAAGAAAGAAAGAAAGAATAGCTCATGTCACATTTTATAAGAGAAAGGCACAGGCCCAGTTAATTGTACATTTTTTTTTTGAGATGGATGATCTAAGATGTTTTCCCTAAAAGGATTATGAGAAACCTTAAAGCCAGGTGCCTGCTCTTTACTTTATCAATTTAATTTATGGACTTATCATATCTTTAAGGGATGCTGAGTTTGATGTTCCTGGAAACACAGAAGTAAAAACAAGCTTAGGGAGGACAGATAGGGATAATCTTGAGTAATTTTTATTACACCTTGAAATTGCAGTGTTTTTAAAAGTATAATTTTGAAATTATGATTTTCTTGTCTCCTTTTTGTATTTCTTCTGTCCTTATCTCATCCCCCGTAAAACTGTGATCCTTTATCTTTTTAAGGGGTGCAGAGTGGTTGAAAGTCTGTCTTTCATGCCAGCTTCAGGCTGGGAGGAAGTGAAGACCTTGGCCAGCTGAAATCTTACTCTGACTTATCAAAGGAGAAGAGTTTGGTTGTTGAACCATCATTCTTTGATGGTCTGGAAAAGAGGACAAGGACATTAGTAATTCATTGACTCCTAAACTTCATTTTATAAAAATGTTAAACAAGCAGGAGCCAAAAATTAAAAGCAGAATGTTGGCTTATAGTGGCTCTTAAAAGTTGTAAAAGTCAGACAAAATTAGATGGCATTTGGTATAAGGCTTTTATTTTTAATACTAACATTTACTTGTCTAGAGATATTAAACCCAGATAATCAAACACATAGTCTCATGTATATAACAGAAAGTTATTTTATACAAAAGTAACAAAGCTTAGTAGCTAGAATAATTAAATTGGTATTTCTATCTTATAGGCACACTTATACAAGAAGCCAAATCTTTAGCTGAGAGATACTTTAAAGTACATTTAAAAAGATGATGTAAATACACTAAGTGAGGTGGAAGGACACATTTTTGGAAGAGCTAGTGGTACTGGCAATCATGACCTCTTGTGAATGTAGGTTAATACAGACGGAGTCTGGCACTGGGTGCTGGAGTAGTGTTTGGATCCCCTTTTTATATTTAGACTTGCTTTTTTTGTTTTTATACTATTATCAATTCATTTCTTGTTTATACTCTTATTCTTGTGTTTAAGACCAAGTCAAAGTAAGATATTTGTCAAGGATAATTAAGGCTTCTCAGGATTACTTTTGGGGTTGTGTGAGCAAACTCTTTGCTCTTCTAATTTTTTTCCTCTACCAATTGTGCCATCTGCCACAGTGGATCCCTGTTTTGACTGACCATATGGCTTCTCCTGGAAGCACAGAAGACATTTCCTCTTTAGTGATCTTCCATTTTGTACAATGTACATTGGTTGACTCTTGTCCTTTGGCATCCAACAATCCCTTTACTGTGGAGGTTGGGTGACTTGCCTACACTTCACAGAACTTTCAGAGGGTCCTATCATGTTCTTAGTCCTGGCTGATCTTCAAGAGCAATGGCCCAAATGTTGACTGTCCTCTTAGTCATTTTGTCTTTTTTAGTTTTAGTTGTTAAGCCTTAGTCACACCAGTCTTGAAGTGGGAGAAGTGGGTTTTAATTCTAACTTTTTTATAATTTATATCTAGATATGCCCTGAAGCCTCATGGGATCATAGGTAGAACTCTTGGAAGATGATTGGGTCATGGAGGCATTATAGGTGATTTGCTGTTAGGAGGTAGAGTCTGGTCAGAAGAGATGGGTCACTATGGGAAGGTTATAGTTACCTTACTGGCTCCTTCTTTAACTCCATTTCCTGTATACTATGAGGTAAGCAGTTTTCTTCCACCAGACCCTTCCACCATTGGAGCCAATTAACTGTGGACTGAAAGCATGAACCAAAATAAACCTCTCTTCTTTTATGTTATGGGTGTCAGGTATTGTATCACAGCAATGAGAAACAACCAAGACACTGTTGTAATCCTTTCTGGATATCAGGGCATTTTGAAATTAGAGTATGAAATTTAATCATAATCAGAGTAGTATTAGGAATCAGTGTCGTATTTTATCTCTCCTTTACATGATAACTTACCATTTTAAGATACTGTTTAGGTTGTCTTTTAGAAGCCATATTCCTATAAAATGTTAACAGACAACATTTAAAAAGTTTTAGTAAGAAATGAAAAATAAAAACAATAAGCACAAACAGAATTTTGGGCTAACAATTATGGTGAAATTATTATACCAGGAATATTAATTTCTATTACCTCTTTAAAATACATTAATTTTTCATTTGAGTGTTAAATAGCTTAATAGGTTACCTTTTTTGCTTGTTTTTGGTAATGGAAATTGAACTCACATTTGCGAGGTAGGTGCTGTGTCACTGAACTATACCCTCAGTAATAGGTTACTTCTATGAAATGATAAAATATTTACTTAAATAAGTTCTCATTTAAATTTGCTACCTTTAAAAAAATAAAGTGCCTAAGTGTCATATACCTGCTTAACAATGTACTTTATAGGTGACTGATTCCCAGTCTTTAATTCTTAAAGTGACACTGCCTGAATGCATAGTGTTCAGGCACATCTAACTTTCATAATATAGTTAGGAATACATACACATAAGCCTGAAGATGTCTATCATTACAAACAATTTGTTTGAGGACAGCAGTATGGTAAGGTGTTCTTCTAAATTTTTCATTTCAGGAGACTCATACATTTGGGGAACATAAATATACAAAAAATCAAAATTAATTAGCACCACAGCTACAGAGAAGTCTTTGCATAGTTTTTACAGGTAAGGTGAAATTTAAGTTCTTTTACGAGGTTTTCATAGCGTAACAGTGCTGACAAGAGTCTAAGGAGAGAATTAGAGTTCCTATAAGTTTAAGAAACAGGGCTAATAGACTTATTACTCAGTATACAATGGTATCTCATTTGCGCAATAACAAAAGCTTGTGTAATCAAAGCAAAAGATGCAGATAAAGTTTTAAAGATAGATGTGAATGGAACCAAGTTAAAAAACAGAGATACCAAAAATTTTGATCATTTTACACGCTTAATGTCCAGATGTAGTGCAGAGTATGTTATATCAAAGAAAGAACTTATTGGTTGGTTTGCATGCATTAAATTTATGCAATCTGAACTCTGTAAGCATCTTACATTCAATGAAACTCAAGACTTGCAGAATATTCTATCTTCAGATATATACACATCTGTAGTCCAAGATACATATATACATGAGCACCAATCTAAGGTAAAAAGTACTCATTTAATCAACTATAAACTGATAATTGAAAAGATTTTACAATCCAAACTTTAGATAAACTTTAGCTCTTAAAACACAGTTTTGTAAGTAATCAACACAGCTGAATACACAAGAAATTATCATGATAAAAATACAAAACCTTTGTTCCCTAGCCTAGATTTTGTAAGTTTAACAAAGAGTATTTTTATATCTTAGACTTTTGGGGGCTCTGGAAAAACAGGCAGCCAGCACATTGCTCTGGTAAGTGGCTGTGGCCTCCCAAGCCATGGCCGCACCAGGGCAAGAGCCATATCAGCATTTCCTGATATCTGCACCATGTTGGAACTTGGGGCTCTGGGAAAACAGGCAGCCAGCTCACCGCTCTGGTGGGTGGCTGTGAGCCAACCGGCCCTCAGGCTAAGTATCAAACATCCATCTCATTCATTCTCCCACCCCTAGCAAGTGAGAGTCAGAGATCTGAGCATCTCTTGTAAGTTTGACTGTATGCAATATAGCAAATAAGGGGATTTTCTTCTGTCATCTCTTTGAAAGCAAATATTTTTATCTCTGTTTTGTTCTGTTCTGATCAATGGAATTGCTCTATTCAATATTCTGTTTTTATAATTTCAGTATTTCCTTTGATATTGCTCTACCTGATTGAAGGAACAACTATTATGAAGAAAACCAGATATACAATAGTACCTATTACTGTTATCCGGGTAACTTGCTGTTAGGTTCTGTACTAATTTCACTGCATTGCCTCAATTGGCTTTGTCCTGTCTTGTTCTGCTGTATTTTACTACCTTCGAAATAAAATAAATAAGTAAAATAAAATAAAATAAAAAATAATAATAAATAAGAAAAAATTTAAAAAGTACATAGCAACAACAAAACAGATCAGTAAGGCACTGAGCAACCTGAAACATGATATAACTAAACAGATAATGGACTTAAAAAAACAAAAGCAAGAAAAGAAAGTGCTCTAAAGGATATAATTGCATGTATCTTTAAGTGTGTAGGATTGATAACCATGTTGCTAAGTTTTTGTTGGATTGGTGAACAGAACTGTTTGTAGCCTCACTGTTTGAATGTCCACTTTGTATGCTTTAATTTTGTAACTTGAACAACTATATCCAAGAAGACAATATGTAATGTATCAACTAGTGATTTCTTACTGTTTATTTTTTTGAAATTCTGTATTGTTTCTACCTTTTTTCTGTTTTGCTTTTTTCCCCCTGTCTTTAAATAAAATTTTAAAAAGAGACTCTTATTGCTCTAGACACAGAAAAAAATTAATTATAACCAACTTAATTACATAAGGTAATTTTCTTTTGAAATCTCACTCGCTGTAGTAGGGCACACTAAGGGGGAACCCCGGAGGTGCCGCCCTTCGCAGAGAAAACTGAAACGCATTGCTTCCAGCAGCTGCTTCCCAGCCACAGAATAGATTTCATTCAGCAGTCCTGAACACCTTCAGGGCCCCCAAAGGAATTTTTTTTTTTTTTTACTCTGACTCTATTTTTGTATATTGAATTATATATTAAAATTTTAACTGCATGGGTTTATGAAGAAAGCAATGTTAAAACTTTTGTTTTCTATACATTAACATTTCATGAAAGCACATTTCATAGACCAAAATATGTTATCTTTATACATTTTAAGAAGTCAAGAGTACTTGAACTTAGTAACAAATGCCTCCAATGTTGTTTGTAAATACAAGTATTAATTTTATTTTTATTTAGTTGTTTTAGATGGTTATGATATTAAAGATATTAAATGAGCATAGGTAACATTTTAAACTATGTATATTTTTTAACCAAAGGAAAAAAATTCTAACAGTTTTTGTACTTGAAATATAAAAAGCAATGGACACTGCACCTTAAATTTTTGACAAAGATAATTATCTCAATTGGCTGAAAAAGCAAGGCAAAATGTATATTAGTGATTTTAAAGATATCTTTACTTTTATCTTACCAATCAATTCAAATTAATTCATTTGTTAAGTCATGTGCACTCAAGGTATTTTGGTAATCACATTCATCATGTCTACTTTTCCATAAGTCAATTTAAATAGAAATTTTGGAGGATAACATGTTAACACAGGAAAATATATTTCAACCTAAATCATATAAACGTTATTTTATCAAGCTTCCAGGTGTTTGTTTACAAGTTTAATGTAAAACTCTTTTAGGGTTTTTGAAAACCCTAAAAGAACTGAAATTCTGTAAGGGCAAAATAAAAATAAATTAAAAATCAGAAAATAAATAGATATTAGCTAAATTATTTTCTTAAAATTGGAGCAGTTTTATGCATGTTAGCCAATTACTAAAAGTTTAGATGAACAGGAAGACAGACAAAAATAACATATGTGACACAAAAAAATTACATTAAATTGTGCATTTTTAGATGTTTTGCCCATGATAAATTACAACAAGTTTTTGATTTAAGTTTATAACTATAAATAAACTAGTCAGTTATGATATTCTCTAGGAGACATTATTTAGTGTTTCTCTTTTCTTCTGTAAATCATAACAGTATTTTCTGTAATCCTCCAGCTACTCTGAGTACTGTCTTTGTTAGCATCAAAATTAAACCTATGAGTCAAAAAAAGGGAAAAAAGAGCTGCACATTGCTGCAGGAGACCATTGTTCATTTTTTATTGTCTTCATGAAATCAAATTTGAGGTCGTGCTTTTTATTTTTTTTTAACTGTATTTCTAAAGTATTTAGCAAACAAAATCAAAGCAACCAGGTGAGGATCCAGAAGAGTAGTAAGAGGAGCTAAGAGGCTAGAAATGCAGCTCTAGGATGCAGGAAGGTCAGAGTGGACATGTATGGGCAGCCACAAAAGACCAAAAGGGAGCCATTCTTGGGAGGGACCTTGGACAAAGCCCTGAGCGCATGCATTTGTCAGGTGAAGCCCAGTGGAAGTGGAATGTTTTGCCTACCCCTTTCCAGAATAGCAAGTAGCTGCTAGTCAGGTGTGACCAGCAAGTAGAAAAGACAAGAAAGGGAATAAATTTTTAGGAAAAAGACAAAAAAAAAAAAAAAGAAATGGAAAAGAAAGAAAATTGAGGGGACTCCTTTTCAGGTTGAATACATAAACTATACCACTTCCTTAGGATAGCATCTGCCATCACCTAGAAAGCCATTGAACTCTATATGACTTGGAATATGTCTCCAGCCACCCTAAAAGGAAGTCATGGCATCAGGCAGAGTTGATCTTATGTTCTTCAGTTTTTGAGAATGAGAGAGGTAAGGGAAGGAGAGAGAAAGATGAGTAAAAGAGCAGTTTGGAGGATCTTCATTTTAGGACCCGAAGATGTGCTACATGATTTGTGGAGATAGCTTCCTCAAGTGTCATATAGAGGCTGTTTTTCTCTACTGTCTCAGAACTAGTTTTCAGCAGTTGCCTGGGAAAACTTTGCTCAAGATGCTGGGTGAGTCTATTTGTATTTGTGTCTTCCTAGCAAATAAGTTTCAGTTTCATCTGGTCCAGGAATGAGATCTGTTGACCTAACAGGATGTGTAATGAGGCTGTTACTTGTTCTTGAGTGTAGCTCTTGACACTTCTTCCTGTTTCTCATTAGAGGAATCCAGAGCCTCATATTTTCAGTGCATTTATATATAGGTTTTTTTCTGAGGAGTTAGGAGCCTCTATCTGCTGAAAAGAAAAAACTCAAAGCTGCAGAGGTTTGCAGAGAGGAGGAGGGCAGAGCACAAGAAAAGAGTGTGAGAGAATGAGGGAAAGAGAAAGAATGAGAGGGAAGAGTAGGTGGAGAGAGTGAGAGAGCAGAGGGAGAGAGAGAAATAAGGTATGGATCAGAAGGCAAAGGGGTGACTAGGTGTGGGGGAGACTAAAAGCCTTTGCCTGGAATTAACAAAGTTGTAGCTCAGATGTCTCTATCTCCTGGAGCTGCCTTTCTAGAGGAAGTATCACCAGAGGTCTGAAATAGCAGCTGAAATGGATTTGGAACCTTGACTCATCCCATCCACAGGGCAGGTTACAGACTTGTTGACATCTATCACAGAAAAAGAACTTTCCGGATATATCAGTAAGAGGCATGAGAGGGCTTATTCAGCAGAATTTTAAAAGAACACACTCAAAGAATTAGAGCGTGGGGGCTCTCAAGAGAGAGCTTCTTCCTTTATGTGGTTTATAGCCTCTGCGCATCTGTGTCTAATCTCTTCTGAAATAACCACCAATGGTATCAGGATAGGGCCTGCCCCAATAACCTTATTTTATCTTACCCAACTCTTAAAAGATTCTGTGTCTAAATACAGTCACACACTTACATACAGGACATTGGGATTTCAACATACAAATTCTAGGCAATACATAATTCAGCTCTTAACAATGGTTAAACTTCTTCTAAAACCTTTTACCTGTATTCTCTGAGGAAATATATTAAGAACATTTCAGAGACAAGCAAATATTTCAGAATGTCATGGTCCATGAATAAGTAGAACGGTGTTAAAGTCTCACTTCGCTGTTCTATGAATTTTTCTAGATTTTGCAAACCCAATGGTCCATAAAAAACAATATTTTTCCTGTGTTATAGGGTATTTAAAAGAGCCAGTGAAAGCTAGAAGTTGTTTATATCCGTGTATCTTAGAGTCCCTTCACGATTTCCACAATCAGAGCTTGTATAGGAAGTAGTATTTTTGGCTTTCACACTAGAGCCACAATAGCTGGTACTTGTGGTTTTCTTGGTCTATGGTAAGGTCTGAGAGAGTTATTATGTCAACACATCTGTAATATCGTCTCACTGACATGATTGGGGTCATGGCATATAGACTTAACTGTAGGTAACACCTAAACTTGCAGAGCTGGAAGGAAAACCCAGATCATAGAATAATAGAACTTTGACTTGAATAGGACCTTGATGTATTATTTTTGTCATTCACAAATCTCCTTACAGTTGTTTGTTGTGATTTCAGTGAAATTAAATATTCATGTTGTTATTTATCTAATAGTTCTCTTTATATTGATTTCCTTCATAAAAACTGCAGTTATAACCACATTTTAATAAAAATTTTATTATGAATTAAAATTCAAAGTATGTTTCAAGCATCTTCTGACTCCTAAAAAATGTCATTATTTCATACTTGCTGTCTCCTCTCATTCAGCTGTGGGATGCAGAAGAGCCAGTAATGGGCTTTGAGGCCCCGAGGATGGTGAAAGAAACCTGGGTCCCTGAATAACTTCAACAGAATAAGTCATGAATAAGAAATAAGTTACTTTATGTCTCTGAGATATGGGTACTATTTGTTACAATGGTGCACTTTAACGTACAAACTCATAAAATTTAAGGATTCTTCCCTCCAGTAATACCTTCATGCATTTAAACTGTAGAAACTTCTTTTTATTAATTATTCCCAAATAGCTTTTCCTTGTGTTAGTGCTTTTCATAAGGTCATTAGAATTGTATTTTCAGCTGTGAGCCCTATGTTAAAGATAGCATTGAAGAGAATATATTGTTCAATCTCAGTGTCCTTTATGTATTATACTAAATATCCTATCCAAACATTTAAATTTATTTGATTTCAGAAATTTACCACCTAGATGGTAAAAAGAGAAGGTGGAATAGGGGGGGTGCAAGCTGCAATTGCCTTTGCCCTTTCTGTGGTTAGAAATCATAAGATTGTACCTTTGGATGAATTCTCTTCACTTCTAGGCACTTAGAGTAAATTGTTAGTACATGGAACTTCAGAATAGGTAAGCAATGCTTATCACTGAGAACTCGGGCCATTTCAAAACCACCACCAAAAGGAAAAAACAGCAAAATTTAAATTTATACATAACATATCTATGTAAAACAGATTGATCAACTTGAAAAACAAGGTCCCCTCTATTTTCCAGTAAGTGCATTTTAAAATGGCTTTTATTTGTTTTATTTGGCATGGAGTTTGACGGGGCTATTTTCGGCAGGGGAGGAGAATGAGGGGTAGTTGTATTTGTTTCCAGGCACCATTTGCAGATAGATACCAGATATAATCATCCGGAGGATGGGGAAGGCAATAGTAAATATGCACCACTATAGACAATTGAGGTTTTAAAGCAAATAAAGTAGTGGAATGTTAATGTGAAAATGGAATCGATTCATTCAATAATATTATTGAATGTCAGTGGGCTAGTTACTCTGTAGTTTTACTGTGATTTAAGGGTGTGGACCAAAACCATCACAGCCCCTCCTTTATGGGGCTCCCAGTCTGTATGGAAATACAAACAGAGAGACAATGGGCCACTCACACTGTGCCTGAGTGTATGAGAACATCTTGTGCTTCCCAGGCCAGTGTGTTCCCTCAAGACCACACTAATGCATCCCTCCACACCCACAGAGAAGCTTCTCTGCTCCTCACATCCCTGCCTTCCCCCCCTCACCACTTCAGGATGATCGTACCCTGGGGACTTCTTCCTGTTCCCAGAGCTGCGTTCCCCTCTCCACTGAAGCCCCCTACTGAAAATCTGAAAAGTGTTTTACCATCATGATTGTTACAAGGAAATAACCCTGAAAACTATTAGTATATATTTTTTGTTAATATAAAACATTTTGAAATGCAAGAATCCGTATAATCCCACAAGGAGTCTAATTAAATTAAAAAAAAAAGGTTTACTCAAGTCAAATTAATGAAACCACACCTTTTATATACAAGAAAACTTAACGTTACATATTACAAGAGTATTCTCATAAAAAGTCACAAAATAATAACAAAAATCAAAGCATAGATAACAATATGTAATTTATCAACTAGTGATTTCTGGTTTTTTTTGAAATTCTGTATTATTTTTACCCTTTTTTTTGTTTTGCTTTTTTACTCTAAAGAAAGAAAAATAATGACAAAAAGTTCCAATCACACTAATGAGTTTAAGTGGTAGAGAAAAAGATTGTATTAATGTAATATGTACATGAGATTAATTGCTCAATAATGATCAAGGAAATTCTGGAAATAGAAAGTTAGATCATAGGAAGATTTTTCAATAGATATAATCCTTGAATTTTAGATCACTCTAATTTTGCAAGTTTCTAGAAAATTTAATTATATAATTTATGATAATTCTACTTAAAAATTCATTACCTTGGTCTCTAATACTTTATGCTATAGCTACTATTCCAGTGCTTAGTATTTGCAGTCTTTAGTACGTCTTTATTAATCATATCTTAAGTGTTCTTTGTAGATTACTCTGAAAAAGAACAGAATTCTAATATCAAACTGTTGCAGATATAATTTAAGAAAAATTATGGAATAGGATAGTTTTCATCAATAAACACCAAGCCATTATACATATACTTGGTTTGTTTTGCTTTCCTTTTTAAAATAGAGTAACAGGGTTTTACTCAGACATTAAGTTTCCAGGCTGGTCTTGAATCTGTAATCCTCTGCTTTGGCTTCCAGAGTGCTGAGATTATAGATGTGCACTGCCATGCCTGGCCTCATGATATTTTTAAATGGCTTTGCAAACAGAATTGGCTGATCTAAGTGATATATTTGGACTGTTAAACTAGGTTGACTCTCAGTTTTTTATTCTTAAAACCTGTTGTCCCCTTTCCCCATTGGTCTCACTCCCTAGATTTCTCTTCTTGGAAGAATTAATTATAAATGGTGGTAAACATGGATGGGTACAGGTCAAGTTCGAAAAATGAGAAGGCTTAGCAATTCCTTTGTAAGAGAAAAGGTAATAAAAGGAAATTTTCTCTCATCTATAGCACTTTGTGTTACCACCCTACTTCTCATTTTCATATCTTATGTCCATTCTTCATTTTGTTAAGGAGATAAGTATTTGAAATTTTTGCTTAATCACAACCCAGAACTCCAGCAATATAAAATATGCTTCTTCCTGGAGTAAATATTTAATTTTCCTTCTTGATATAGATGCTCTGATGGTGTTTATTTGTCAGTAGAAAGTATTTTTGTTTATATGAAGCCCTTTGCCAACCATATAAGTGGATTTTGAAATTTTAATTTAATGGTAAAATTTTCAAGTTTAGAAGAAGCTATGGTTTAAAAAGAGTTCTTTTGCAACTTAAATTGAGCAAAGGATGTGTCACATAGCAGTTTCTGCAGTATATGTCACAATTTGATGAGTTACTCTATAGGAGCAAAAATATGAAAATTTTACCCAATATTCAACTTAAACACTTAGGTATATCATAATTTCCAACCTTAAGTGCTTCATTTGTTATGTTCATTTATTTAATTTCTTTAGCCATAGCTGTAAAGTACACAAGAAAACTTCCTATAAACTGACACCTGTTTATTCTCAATATTTACTGAGGATTTTGGTATTTGGGGTTTTTATTCCTCTAAGCAAGGTTAAATCAATATATGATTCTGTGATTAGTTGATGCAAATTTTTGTTTTATCTACATTAATGAGGGCTGGTCAGAACTCTCAGGAGGAGTGGAGAAGCCAACCAGCCAAAAACCTTTCCCTGGTCAATCTTAAGGACTTCTTTTACCCAGCAAAGTCACTACTTGGGTAGAAAAATAATTTACAAGTACCCTGGTAACTTAAATTCTTTGTTTGCTTGGGCATGGAGGAGAGTGCTAAGAAAACCTTTTTACCTCTACACCTCAATATTACCTAAGCAAAGAACTCTCTTTTATAAACAATTATAATATGTTTCAGGTAGTATGGAAAACATTTTCCATTATCTTGTATAAATTTTATAAACCTAATTTTGCATGTGTTTTTGTTTACTTTTGTTGAGGGGAAGTGATTGAGCATGCATTTCACATAGGATTTGATTAGAACAAGTATCCATAACGTAGACCCCAGACACTGGAAATTTGCCTTTGCCACTTATTAATTATTATACCCTTGGACAAAATACTTCTTTTCTTGGAGCTCTTATAATCTGCTCTGTACAACAGAAAAAAATGACTCAGTGATCAAATAATATACTATGAATCAAAATATTGCCTAACTTGTAAAATTTTCTTTTTGAGGTCAAATCTATGTTGATATTTACTTTGTTATTATTCACACAGGAAAATATTATGTCATAGGAGTTTTTTGTTGTGTTATTATTGATAAGTAAAGTGAAATGTGTAAGAACTTTTTATTAGTACTTATTTATACTGATAATGTTTACATTTACTATGGGAAGTTGAAGGTGGTTGAAAAATAACTTTTACTTTATTTTATTATTGTAAGAAATATATATTAACTGTGGAAAAAATATCAATAAAAATTTTATAATTCATGATTATACTTATGTAAGATGATTTTGGGGGTGCATGAATGAAACTCACATTTTCCATGGTACTGGAATGTAAACATGGAAAGGTTTTTTTCTTTTTTTTCATTTCATTATGTGATTTTGAGGCTCTCTTTTTTGAAGGTAGTAAAAATGCCAGCAAAATTGTTTTTTCAGACAGTTACCCATCCTGTTTCTTTAGTACTTGTATTTAGTATCACTAATTTGTCCTTGTAGGAAGGAGGCTTAGCTTGTATTTTCTAAAAGAAAAATGCAATTTATCACTCAAGTATATCTTGCAGTCCAGCTGGTTCATTCCCAGCTCTTTACCACTTAACCGAGGCTGAATTAGACTAATAGTTTTGTGCACTGAACAGTGAGACTTTCAGCTTCTTATAATGATTCATGGGTTACAGCTGTGGTCCATGTTCATTAATAACATCTGAGTTTTTACTGAACACAGAGCTTCCTTTCCTTAAAGTTTATTTTTTGATAAAATTTCGACTTTTCAGTTTTCTGGGTAAGGATTGGAACATTAATAAAATTCATAGAATTCAAGAAATAATTATTCAGAGTAGATTAGACTGCACAAAGCTCAAGTACTTTGAACATTTTACTAATACTCATGGTTAGAAAATATATACGTTTCCAGAAAAAGGCTTTTTCATGTTTTCAGAGAAATTATTAATTCACACGTTTTTGAGGGGCTGGATTTAAAACTTCCCAAATGTATTGTAGTCCATAAATTTTTGTTTTAAATAATCCAGAATTGACTTTTATAACTCACTATTATTGTATTATTTCTTCTTGCATTTACCCAATTATCTTCACATTTTGTAAACATAGTAAGAGAGGAAATGACAATTGGTTCAAGTCAAGAGATAAACTAAAAATTTGCATTTTTCTTAATATCTTTGAAATATTTAATTTTGAAATATTCTTGTTTAAAAGACTGTCAAAACATAATACATTAATCAATATTATGGTATGGGGTGCAAAAATATCATCAAGTGAAATTTTTGATATATCTCTGATATAAGACTACTAGAATTCTTTTTTTTTTATTTAAAGAATATCAAAATTTGGACTTGAGGAGAAGATGGTGGATCGATAAGTAAGGTACAGAACCTCTCTGAGAGAAACAACTCAGATGCTAGAATTTACCACCATGGAAAAGACTGGATGAAAGGAGAGGGATTCTCATAACCCAGGAAGAAACTAAGAAAAAAGAAAAGGAAAAAAAAGAGAAAGAAAGAAAAGAAAAATGCAGACAAAAGGCTGAAGCCAGATGTGCTCTTACCAGAGCTGGTCCCATGCTGTGCTAGGTGTCTTAGAGTAAGACGACTTGTGGTTGCATTGAAGTTGTGGTCACCCCGAAATCAGGTGAGCCCAAGGCCCTTGGTGGGAGGATGCACCACAACAAAGAACAGAACCAGCATGGAGAGCTGCACTAACCCATGGTGAGTGCTTGGAATTTGGTCCTGGGGTGGAGGTGACCGACTGGATTACATAATGGAGCTGGGCAGGATGGGCCTGAACCTGGAATTGCAGAGGCATCAGTCACTCCTGCCCCAAAGTGGACTGGTATGATCTGCTTGGGCTGGGTCATGACCCTGGTTGGGACCCAGTAGTCAAGGATGAAACTGTCCCAAACTGGTGATGTCTGCATGGCACAGACTAACATGGTGAAGTGACTCACTGGTTGACTGGCACAGAGGGGAGAGGCCAGCCCTGCGTGCACCTCACTGATCAACAGCAAACTGGAGAGGGCAGCAATCCCTTAGTCAGCACACTTCAGAAAAACTGTAAGCAATACAGAAAGAGTCTGAGACCTCCACCACACACCTGTCTGAAAGAAACCAGAAACATGACAAGAGAAAGAAACAAGAAAAAGCCTACAGCAGCCAACCCAGGGAATATAAGTCCAGGAGAGGTAAATACAGAAGAGATTGAGGGCAGCAAAAATGCAATATTGGACATGGCATCCAACATAAAGAAATATCTTCGTGACATCATAGATGAATTCAAAACTGAAATGTTAATACAAGTGAAGCAAGACATAAGAAGATTAATAAAAGAAATGCTAAGCACCTCTCAAGGAAACATAGATGGGGGAATGGAGGATCATAGAAAAAGGAACGAAACCTTCAATGAAGAATATAAAAAAAATCTAAAAAACATGAAACAGATTCAAAGAAATTACCAGGAAATTAAAAACTCCATTGAAAGCTGGCAAAATTCCTTGACAGAAACTAAAGTTAGACTTTCAAAACTTGAAGATAGGCTTGCAATGTGTGATCGTGAAAGGAAAGATCTCTTAAAAATAACAAGGAACCAGGAAGTAATAATACAAAGGCTAGAAGGTGACAAAAATATCTATAATTTAAGAATAAAAAATGTGAGTGAAGAAGCAGGGGTAAACACAAATGAAATACAAAGGCTATTTACAGAAATAATTAAGGAAAACTTCCCAAGCACAGCAAAAGGAAATGTTACTCAGATACATGAGGCATACAGAACTCTCGTCAGCCATAACCAAAATAGATCTACATCTAGACATATAATAATCAAGATCCCAGAAATTCAACACAAGAAGAGAATATTAAAAGCTGTCAGAGTAAAGAAACAGATCACCTATAAAAAAAATCCATCAAAATCATGACAGACTTCTTGACACAAACCATCAAATCAAGAACAGCTTGGAGTGAAGTACTCTAAACCCTGAAAGAAAATAATCTCCAACCCAGATTGATGCACCCTGCAAAACTGTCTCTCAAAATTAATGGAGAAAGATGCTTCCATGACAAAGAGGAACTGGGGGAGTTCATGACCACCAATCCAACCCTACAAAAAATATTGAAGGGCATTCTAGAGAGAGAGAGAAAAAAAATCACCAGGATTCCAGGAACAGTGGCAGAGAGGCCTCAATAAATGGGGCAGACAGTGGAATGAAGGAGAAAAGTAGACAACCAATGGCAGAAAAATAGCATAGCAGAGATGAGGCAGAGAAGATTGGCTATAATCACTAACACAGATGGCCTTAATACACTAACAAAATGGAACAAAGGCAGAGTAGACCAGGAGATAGGGTCCATCAAGATGCTCTGTGTAGAAAATATAATCAACGTGAAAGAGGGATTATGAACCAAAAGTCAAAGATGAGAAAACAGGGAACCAGAGAGAAATAGGGACAGCTCATCCAGCAACTGCAGATAGGTTGGAAAGACATGAAATTTTTGTGCAGTGGAGAACTACTCAACCATAAGGAAGGAAAACCTTGAGGCTCTTGTAGGTAAATGAATACAACTCAAGATCAAGCTCAGGGATAAAAAGGTTCAGAACCACTTAGGTAAATAGCGGGTTGCCCCCTAATCTAAAAACTAAAAGCGTTAGTGGGACCCAAATTATACAAAGCACCCTGTGAAAGTGATAGGGGAGGAACTGTC
The DNA here is from genome assembly GCA_004027455.1 of Hydrochoerus hydrochaeris. Taxonomy (NCBI): domain Eukaryota; kingdom Metazoa; phylum Chordata; class Mammalia; order Rodentia; family Hydrochaeridae; genus Hydrochoerus; species Hydrochoerus hydrochaeris. Next base: position 210,034 of record PVLA01000530.1, on the reverse strand, counting down.
TAAAAAAGGAAGGCAGAGGACATTATTAATAGTGTATCAGGATTTAAAATCCACATTAAACTTATTGCTTTCTTTAGCTTGATTTTAGTCTGTTCCAGTCTGTCTACTAGTACTAGATTTGAGGGCACAGAGAGCTATTCCAAAAATAGCAGAATATACTACAATATTTCTCCTTAATTTCCTTTTAATTAATTTCATTTTAATCTGAAGCCCTGTATTACTTACACTGTCTTACTATGACTGATCTTATTTGAATCTGGTTTGTTAAATCACTGTTTTGTCATGACTGATTTTATTCGAATCTGGTATGCTTGAGAGCATCAAGTCAGAGAGTATGCAACTACTCTGAAGATAACAAGATTCACTAGGATACTCATTCTTGTTCAATTATTAACTGCTTTTGAAGTCATATAATGTCTCCAATGTTTTGTTTTTATTAATATTGCTATGTTCAATGATATTATGCCTGATGATATGGACAATTATATTGAAAATAACAAGAGATATCATAGTAACTACTGTAGATCACCTAGTATTGTGGTTTTATATGTCTTTTTCATTTTGTTTTTCTAGGAATTTGTTTTGTGTTGCTTTGATTTGTTTTTCCCTTTAATAGAGAAAGGATAGGTATACATGTAGAGATTCATGCATGCATAGAACCTCTGGACAGTTTGCTAGAATTGATCATGTAATGCATGATGAAATGAACAGATACAATGAAGAAAAAGACACACTAAGGTACCCAGTGCTAATTCTGTAATGTCATGATACGAAATCTAGCAATGCTGGTATTCTTTGCTCAGAATGATAGTAGTCTGTTTTGTTTTGTTTAATTTCAACATATGTGAAGTTTTGACAGCTATTTTGAAGAGAACGAGAGACAATATGGCAGCCATTGTTGATTTCCCTATTGGCTGGTCTTGAAGACCTAAAATACCTACATTATCTTGTTCTGATCAGTTTGATGCTATTTTGTTTTGTATGAATTCACTGTTTGTGAAGATATGGACGACTATTTGGAAGAAAACAAGAGACAATATAATAGACAGTGCAGATCTCAGGTGGTCTTGCTTTGAAATCCGTGTCTCTTGTATTGTTTTCTTGTGATCTGTTTTGTTCTGTTTAATTGTACCCTCTTTAAAAAAATAGAATATCAGCATTCTTATAGTTTAGTTAAAAGTCTTCCAAAGGCTTTATGCACTCACAAGCAGGGTCTTTGGAAGGTGACTGAACCATGGGGTGCTGTACACATCGTGGAAATGGTTTGCTGGTGATTTTGACAACTGAGTATGCTGTCTAAGTGGAGCAGCTGGCCACAAGAGACAGGTCACTGGGGGAGACATACCTCCTTCCTTCTTCTCTCTGACTCCTTCCCTTTCTGCTTTGTGGCTGCCATGTGACAGGACCGGTTTTCCTCCACTCAGGACTTTTGCTATGCCTCTTTTCCCAGAGCTGGCAGACAATGCAAGGACCGAGCCTTCTGAAACTGAGCCAACATGAACTTCTCTTCCTTTAAACTGTGGGTGTGAGTATTGTGTCTCAGTGATGAAGAAAGTGACTAAGACAAGACTAGTCTCAAATTTTACAGCCAAAAAAAAGAAAGAAAGAAAACAAAAGAAATTTAGCTAAACAAAGAAAAGGAAATGATGGAAGCATTTTATTAGCTTTAAAGAAATGAAACATGTTTATGTATTTTCAAGAGTTCACAATAATTCTTTAGCAAATGGTTTGGCTTAAAAGTAGTAAAGTATGAATCTTTTGGTTCTGGTGGTTTTGAATTTGATTCTGACAAGTGATCATCTTTAATGTAACAAATAAATCGATCTGATTTTATTTTCAATACTCACTATTGAGGAGAGTATGGTTTCTTCAGCCTGCAGTCTGTATTTGTTTGTTAAAATCACTGCTGACTTCTGTGGTGGCTCCTGTGGGTCATAGCCATTAAATTTTATCCCAATTTCTTTCCTCTGTGGCTTCCAGTGCCGCAGTACCTGAAGGTTAGAAACTAAATAAAGCATTTACAAGGTCCCTTACAGCTTAGTTTCCAGTTATGATTTGGGTTTTTCCAATTTGGTACACTTTTGGTAGACTTGTATTCCAGACTCAGTTTATTGCAGTAGAGATCTTAATTCTGCTATTTTGGTGGTGGCCCAGGCAGTGTGGGTCTGAATCTGTCTCCAGCTTCCAGATCCAGTAACTTTCTCCAGTGGCAGAACCCCCAACTTAAATGTTTATTCTTGTGGCTAGGAATTTATGGGTTATCTCATCTAGAGCTGAATCTGCCTTGATCTCCAGATCATCCAACACTCCTAAAACCTCAGACTATCTCATGATATGTCTTTTGTGGCAAGTTTCTGTAATTTGTAATAGAAGCCTAATCAATAAATAACTTACCTCCATTATAAGCTGTTTAAGAGCATTTTAATTACTTTTTTTTTTCTCACCAAGAATCAAACTCAAGGCCTTGAACTTGCCAGGCAGGTGCTGTGCTGCTGAGCTAAATCCCTGGCCTGATTACCTATTCTTGATAATGGAACCTATACATTTCCCAAAATGGTTTGATTTGTCATTTATCCCATGATCAGAGTGAACATTACTATCAAGTAAAATGGGTTTCGGAACAGGCTTTTAGAAAGAAAAAGAAGTATTGAGAGTGTGAGGGAAAATATTTTTTCTTCTAATTTTATTTTATAGGAAATAACTTTATTCAGTGAAGCAATCAAGGTTAATACATGTATACAGGCATTCATATAATCACACATTTGTTGAACTGTTAGGAGTTAATGATATGAGAAATTCAAAAGCAATACATTTGATTAAGTTATTGCTCAATCATTGCTTTTCTTTAATACTGTATATAATTTATGATGCTCAGGAAGCTTTCTTTCCTTGCCCCTCCCATGCTAGATTCTCCAACCATTAAACAGAATCCCTATTTACCATATGTACATAGTTACATTAATACTTTGGTCAAAATGCATGACAACCTTTTGTTTAGTCTATTTTCTATTCTTGATCAGGAAGTCAGAATGGTAAGAATTGTGTTTTTATTAATATTTGAATTGGAAATATGGAATATCATAAATGTTAACAATCATTAGTAAACTGAACAAATGAAAAGCAGGAGGAAGGAGAATGTGAAGAGGACAGCATAGTGAAGTATGGAGGCGACTGGATGAAGATTCTGGGGCCCAATGTTGTGATTGTTATCAGGACCCTCTCACCCCAGCCAGTTCAGAGACTTAAGCAACTGTTGATCAGTTTTTGTAACTCCGTAGGTGGCAGGCCAGTCTGTCTATTGCGTTGTTGGTTGTGTCTCTGGGATAGATGGGTAATCTGAAATGACTTTCCTCACATGTTTAACTGTTGGTGCTGGCTTTTATCAGGCAGGAGATAAAACCTCAAGGCCCTACTTTGGAAGTTACAGAGCCTCAGTTTTATTGCAGTTTATTGGTCATAAATGTCTGCTGGGCTGTCTGATTCAAGAGGAAAGGAAACTGATACCATTTCCTAAGGGCCTGTTAGCAAAGTCATATTGCAAAGGGAAGATGGGAGATACTGTGCTGGAGTTGAAATATTTTCTAACATACTTTTACTTTATTACCGTCTCTTCCTAGATGTAAAACAGTGTTCCCAGGCCCCAGTTTCCCATCTTTGCAATGATGCTAATATACTTGATAAATTCCCTTCTTGCTACAGAATGATATGATATAACAATGATATCATTGTTCATAAGATCCATATTGAAATCTGAGCCAGATTTGATCCTGCCTTTTTACCACTGGGAATTTATCAGGCCTTTCTTCTTGAGGCTTTTGTGCACTTCAAATTACTTTGTATGCTACTAATATTGTTCTCAAAGTAAGCATGGTTATCAGATCGATGGTATCCATAGATACTGGGAGCTTTTGTTAGAAAAACAAAATAATGGCACTCATCCCTGAACTACTGAGTCAGAATCTGTGGAAGGTGGCGCCCAGGAATCTGGGTTTCAATAGACCCTCTGGGAAATTGTAATGCATGCTATGTTTGAGAAGCTCTGGTATAGAGTATCTCAGAGGAAGTAAAACCATAAGCAGAAATGTAGCAGTGCTTCCTACTGGCTATATATGTAGTCAAAATTTATATATAATAATATGATTAAATGTTATAATTTCTCATCTTAGCAAACTACATTAAAATTCTATTATATTTGTTGAATTTAAATTTAGGTGTCCATTACTGAAATACACAGCAAGGAGAAGAGAAACATAATTGGCTACATAAATTTACCTTGTTGTGTTTTTTAAAAAATTTGGAACTCATATAAATAAGACCTAAATAAACTGAACACCAGATAACAAATATATTTATATATATTTTTAATGCAACTCAGAAGCAAAGATTAATCTTTGTGGTTTTAAGTCTCCCAAAGGAAGAACAAAGATCCATAACAGAGGTACTCAGAGATGAGAAACAGTGACAGGGGTCATCATGGTAGTCTGAGAGGGTTGGAAGATGACATCAAATGGATAAAGAGATGAATAAAATGGAAGTAGAGAGACACCAGAAATAAAGCCTGCCCCTCCTTATTTGGCAATGAGGCAGGCATCGTCCGTGTTACCATGATGATGAATTACAGTCACTTATGAACAACCGAAAAGATGAAGAAAGGAAACAATGAACTACACAGAGGAATTGCATTTAGTTGCAACAGCTAAAAAAATTACAGAAGCAGATTATCCTTCTGAAGACAATACCTGTTGTCTCTAGGCAGTAACCTAAAAATAATGTGGAGCCAGGAAAATAAGGGATTCACAAGTGAAAAATTCCCGTACTCCTTTGTTTAGAATTTAACTACTTGTCCGCCTCCTTCCCAGCTGCAAGGGAGGCTAGGGAATGTCCTCTGGCAGCTATATGCCCACGAGGAGAAAGGAATGTGATTTGATTCATACACAGCTATCACTACTACACAGATGAAAATAACATATAGCTAAAAACTTATACCAGTCTAGCCTTTAGAAATAAAGATGAACAAATTTAATCAATAATCAGTTATAACTATAGTTTATAAGAGATTGAAATTTATCTGTGGTCACATGGATATAAAATAAATGCATGGGTTTTCTTTGAAATTTACTTTATGTCTGCCTTAGTAGCATTTACTTTTTCAGGTGGAACATTATCTGTTCTTGACATAGCAAGTAATGTAAGCTCATAGCTCATAATATGTCATTTTCCTCAGTTACTTAATATTAAGTGTTTAAATATCACAACAATGTAGAATTCTTAAAACAATTGTTGAGGGAAGCAAAAGGTGTTTAATAGAAGATAAATTGATTTAAATTTGAATACAAGTGAAATTTCAAAGCATGATGCTAGAAAATGGGGGAAGGATAACAGCGTCACGGTGTAGATATCAAATATATCATTGAATGTTTAAGAGAACAGTGAGATACTCAATTCACTTGCCACCTCAGACAGTTACCTACTGCCTAACTTTGAGTAGGTTGTTTAATGTTCTAGAACTCAGTTTCTGTATCTGTGAAATAACAAAATTGAAAAGCATTGAAAATCAGGGTTACCTAATCTCTAATGTCCTTTCTATCTCTCAATGCTTAAAAGATACATCAGGCGTAAAGGAAGGCTGTAAGACCCTTGAACTTTTACAAGTATAGTAGAAACCTGTCTTTTCTTAGGTAGGACTAAACTAAGAACATTTTAGTTACAAGCTTCCTTTGTGGGAAAGAAAAGAGGAGTTGTTGGAAGCATAATGAGATAATTAATATTCATATCTGCAAAGCACTTCACATAGGGTCTCATAGAGCTCAGTAAGTTAGCTAATTTTAGCCATTAGGAAAATCATTTCAGAGCACCTTACAGCCCTCCAAATTCAAAACATTGGTTTTTTTTTTCTTAGTATGCAATTACCTAAACATCCTTTCTGATCTGCTATGGTTAGGATATAGCCCCAAAGTTCATATATTTGAACCTTAATTCCCAATGAAATGGTAATATGAGGTGGCAAGTTAAGAGATGATTAGGTGGTTAAGAGGAATACATGTCTTTCTAGGGGGACTGGGTTGCTTTTCCTGCCCCCCCACCCCAGTTCATATGTGAGTAGGTTGGGAATACTGAAGTGAAACAGGGAGAAAATAGGGAAAGAAAGTTCTTTGATGTTCGTCTTTCTCCAGTCTCACATCTCTTTTCAATCTTATTGGCCAAACCTAATCAGAAAGCAGAGGGCAAAGAGACTGAGTAATTCATTCTACAAGGACAGCCGGAAGGACAACAGAGGTGGGGAAATAGTAGAACACTAACACTAGTACCTTTCAAAGACCGAAGCCCTGATCTGACCTCTAAGACCCAGAAGGACAGACATTTTCTACCATACACCACTTAGTCTTTGTTTCTCTCCTATTTCACTGATCTTTAGCCATATTTAGATTTTTGGTTTCTTGAAGGTACCATGCTTGCTACCTCCCATTTTGGTGCTGTTTCTGCCATCTTGGCTGGAACACATGCTGTTTCTTGTCTGATAAGTTCCTTCCCAGTTCTTCATTTTGTTAAAGTTTAATCACTCCTTAGAACTCAGCTCAGGCAAGTCTCACCTGCCTCTCTTGGCTAAGTCAGATCCTGGTGGAATATGCTTAATCACATTTTGCTACTCTCCATTATAGAACATATTGCTTTAATGAAATATCTGGGTTTTTTTTTTTTAAATTGTAGGTTTGCTGAATGTGATGGTGCACAACTGTAATTCCAGCACTTGGAAGGCCGAGGCAGGAGGATTACTATGAGTGTGAGGCCAGCTTGGGCTACAAAGTGAGTTCAAGGCCAGCCTGAACTACATAGTGAAACCTTGTCTCAAAAAGACCAAAATAAACAGATAAATAAAAATAAAAGAATAATCGTATTTTTGACTGTGATCACAGATATTATGTCTATCTTGATCACCACTGATTTCACATGTTGTGCATATATGTGTTGAAACCCAATAAACATCAATGGCTTGAAAGAGCAAACAAATTAATGAATAATTAGTTTTCCTGGATTGTCAGGAGATATAAAGCTATTGCATATACCTATTTAATTTGTATCAAGCTTGTATGTGAAATACCATTGGTGCAAGAGTAAACTTTTTTATTTTGTAGTTTATTAGTACATGTGTGTAGTACATGCGGGAAGTTGATGCATGTACATAGTGTATCTTAATTCCTTTTTTCATCCCCTTTCCCTTCCTTCTCTGCCCCTTCTACCCAGCCCTTGACTCCCTTCCTTCATTTGTACATCTGTGCAGTACTAATGTTTCCATTCCTTGTGTGGAGTTGCTACCTGTACATAACACATTCCAACTCCTTTCTTTATCCCTTATCCCTTTCCTCCTTCCTCTCTCCCTTCAGCTCTTGGTTTCCTTGTCCTCTGAGAACCATCTAGCGCCCTAGTTCTTACTGTATATATTTCATTTTTATTCTGGTTTTCTCATATAAAAGAAATATTATGATATTTAAGCTTGTGTGTCTGATTCATTTCACTCAACATTATGGTCTTAAAGGTGCATCCTAACTGCAAATGACTCAAGTCTGACCTTCTCTATGTGTATTTATTTTGTAGTCAATTTATGTAGGAGAAAAAAAAAGAAAGAGGAGACTTGTACTTAATATCCTACTTTCCCCCTGCCTGTTATAAAGATAGATTGAGTGATTACTTTCTGTACAAAGTGTAACTGAGAGCTTGTGAAGTTAATATTTACAAGGGTAGAATCATGATTGAATGTTCTCTAGTTGTTTTTAATATACCTTTCCCAATTATAGTATTATGTTTTATGCCTCTACATCTCAATGGGTGGCAAAGGACCTCTGGGAAGTAAAAAGTCATTTTACTCATCCCTTATATCCCAATATTTTTGTATTTCTTCTGCCTTAAATAATATTTGTACTTACAAATAAATGAGTAAATTGAAGATAGCATGGGGTAGAGGGACTCTGGAAATGTACTATTTTCAATGCAGCATATATCTTGGAAGAATTTTAATATTTTATGTGGTATGCAGACATCAGACATGGTAATTTTAGTTCTGCTAGATCTACTAAACATAATAATTTTCTCTATTTGACAGCCATTTAAAGTATGATAGTGAGGTGATTATTTCAATGATACTTCAATGTGAAAAGTATTAATGCACTGCACACAAAATAGCAAAAGATCTAACTGCATTTCTGCCATATCCCTTGAATACTTGACCTCTTCTTTGCTTGTGTGGCAGTTCCTGGTGTAAGCCTCATCTGTCTCATGGCTTCTACTTCCACTGCATACATGCACTTGTTTACATGCAAGCATGCTAATAAATTCTTGGACTTTATTCTAACATAAACTCCAGATCCATATCTCCAAGCTCCTTTTCTCTTGCTGTCATAAAGCTAAACCTGATAAGCCTGTTGTATTCTCAATTAATGGATCACCATCTACCTAGTTTCCTAAACCAGAATCCTTGGACTCATCCTGAATCCCTCTCACTCCTTATCTAACCACCCACCCTGTCTTTTTAATTTTGACTTCAAAATGTTTCGTGAACTTACCTTCAATATTTTCTCCCTATTGCTATTTCATTGGGTCCGTTTTTCAGTACCTTATGGAAGAATTTTCTGTGTTGTGATCCTTTATTTTTCTTTTTCATACTCTATGTTGTTATGAGTTGGATTCTAAATGTTCCCCTGGAAGCTCCAATGTGAAAGGCTTAGTCATTATCCTGAGCTGTTGTTGGGAGCTGCAGAAGCTGTGGAAGGTGGGCCTAGTGGAAGGCAGTTGGGTCATGGTCAAGATCTTAGCTCCTTCCTTTGTCTTCCTTGCTTCCCGGCTACCATGTGGCGAACAGCTTGGCTCCACGGCGAGCTCCCTGCTATGAGGTTCTGCTTTGCCTCAGCCCACAAAGCAATGGGACCTTGGCTGAAACCTCTAAAATTGTGACCCCAAAATCCTTTCTTATTTTAAAGTGTTTATTTCAGTATTTTGTCATGGTGACAAAGTAGCTGATTAAAATACCTGTCTTCTGGACAGAGGTACACATTCCAAAAAGAAAATGTATACCACTCTATTGTTAAAAAATAACTACTGTACCTTAAGTTTCCCTCTGTTGACCCTTTCAGTTACCCTGTGCTTACTCTGACCTTGTTTCATAAAGAAAAGCTCAGAAGTTCTTTGAAAATGTGTCTTCCTGTGCATACCTGCCAGGCAACTTCATGGCTCATTTTTGGCATATCCTGGACCCCACTCACCAGTTGATCTCTCAAGAAATAAATAATGTTAGTAGGAATTATACTGAAAATACTTTTCCTTTTATTTAAAAATCATTTATTCAGTTATTCAGTAAGTCTTCATTAAATGCTTACTATCTGCCATGAACTAAATGTGGAACCACAGTTGTTCCCATGGTCTACCAGATTATATATATAAATAAAAGTAGGAATTAATGATATTCTACCTTAAATTTAAGATATATTTATGTTTGTAAATTTCTGGCAAATGAGTAGGGCTGTGCTCTTATAAGAAGGACAAAAATGTAGGCGACTTAAAATTCTCCAATTAATTTTATTATTGTCAACTAAAGAAAAGATTATTTTAATGGTTTCTTTTTCATCAAAGCCTTTATATCTCAAAATTCTTCTTTTAAATATCTTATGTTACAATCATAAATATGTGAAGTTCTCAAAATCATTCAGAAATCATAAGTGAGACCTTACAGCCAGTCTTACAGCCTTTATGTTTTCCCTAAGTGTTCTCTGACATTAGAGCTATTGAACAATTAAAATGTTAACTAACACAAAAGGATAACTAGCAACAGATTTGTTCCCTGAGCCAGAAATTGGGAAATAGCTCCTTTAGAAAGATTTATAAATAGCATGTATAATTAACTATATATTCAAGTGTGTATGCACAAGATGTCCTAGTATGCTTATAGAAATAACTGGTTGACTTATGTTGTTTAAGAAGTTAATTATATCTCTTGGAGAGTGCATCTAAAAATACTGAAATTCTTTCTACAATCATTTGCTTTTCACACCACAAACTAATTTTTACTTTATTATTTTAACTTTGATGGGCAGGTTGGGCCTAAATGTACTTCTATATATTTTTTCCTCTTAACTTTTTACAAGTGATTTTCTATATACTTTTTATCAGACAACCATGATTTCAGTAAACTCCAATAAATATGTAAATGTACTTTCCTCATTCATAGTTGCTTATAATTTTTCAGTGTTTAATATGCATTTTTGAATTTATCTAAGGGTGAATTGTAAAGCAAAGAGCTAGAAAGAATTTCATAGGGTCACTTGGTTGCCCTCTTGCCTTAGACATGAACAAGCCCAACTTATTTAAATTGGCATTCTTTGCTGAATCTCTCTCAATACAAAAGGGTCACAGCCTTGCTTGAGAAGTACTTAATCACTCTTACAGTGGTTCAATTGTTCTTTATTAGGGTGTTCAATCTACTTGGCCTTTTTGTTGCAAATTAAGTCCAATTCCTTTTCAATTTTTGATAGGCATTCACTGATCACTTTCCTTCAACTTGAAGGCATTGATATAGGACCTTGATCCTCTTTTTGCAATATTTAAAAAGAGGAAACAAAACCTCAAATTCCTTCATTCCTTTCTTATAGATTCTATTTTTCTCCTTCTTAATATTCCTTTTTTTAAAATTAGTACATGTTTGCAGTACCTAATGTTTACCTTCTGTGGGTGGAGTTGATACGTGTGTATAACACACCTTATTTATTTTTTTAGCCAGTTTCTCCTCCCTTTGCTCTCTTTCCCTCCATCTCTTGATCAGCTTCTTATTCGAGAAAGATGTGTCTCCTTACTTCTTATTATTTGTTTTTTATTTTGTGCTTTTTTCTAATATAAGTTTCTCATAAAAGAGAAACCATGTGTGTCTGATTTATTCCTCTTAATACTGTGGGATCAAGGTGCATCCATTTTCTTACAAATGATTCAACTTTTTCTTTATGGGAGAGTACTACTCCATTTTAGAGGAATATCACATTTTCTTTATCCATTTATTTGATGATGGCTGCTTCTGAGATTTAGCTATTATGAATTCTGCTGCTATAAACATGGACCAGTAAACATCACTATGCTTTGATGTCTTTAACTCTTTAGAGCAGATACCTTTTTAAAATTTTTCTTCTAATTGCAAATGCTAAAGAGTCTAAAGATGATGTTAAACAAGAAAAAGAAGAGCCGATTACTTTCTTGTAGTTCATTTGACAAAACTCTATTGTTCTTGTATTGTGTGTTGGATGTTACAGAGGCAACCCTGATGAAGAAAGAGCCAGCTGTGAAGGAGGCAGACAATACATAGAGGGATGAGTGCATTTTAGAACTGCACCATGTACACTGTTTTTCTTGCTATCATTTTGCAATAATTTTTGACTCAATTGCGTTTTGCTAGAAAATATGGTTTGTATGATGTCAGTCTTTAAAACTTATTAGAAAGCTTTGCTAAGTCTATTTTCTGTTGCTCATACAACAATCTTAGACTAAATTATGAGGGAAAGAGATTTATTTTGGTGCCAGGTTCTGGTGCATGAGCAAGAGACCACGTGTAGTGATGGCTTTTTGTTGGCCAAGTTCTACAATAATGGAAGGCACGACGTGACGAGAATCAGGGGCTGTTCTCGTGTGTGTATCTGTCTGGGATCTCTCCTGACAAAGCTCCCAGATCAACCATAAGCTCTACTTCAATGATTTTAATCTAATTTTGTCACTTCTCAAAGACCTCATCTTTAAATACTACAATCAGATTAAACTTCTGCCCTTTTATTGTCTCAAAATGAGGATTAAATTTCAATACATGAAGCTTTGTAGGACACTCAGATTGTATCCAAACCATAATAGACACATCAAAAACATTTGTACAAGATCAGTATGTATTTGAAGACTCTATGTATTCTTTACTTGTTGAGTGCAGATTTGATATGATAAAATTTATTAATTTTATTTTTAATTCTGTATATATCCTTCCTAATTTTCTTACCTACTTGTTTACTGTTTCCAAGATATATGTGAAAATCACACAAAAATTGTGATTTTTGTCAATTTATTTTTGTATTTCTACTTTTTTATTTTAAAGTTGTTTTACTAGGTAAACATAAATTAAAATTGTTACATTTTCTTTTCAAATAAAGTTTTTGTAGTAACCAGTTTAATCTTTAAATTTTGTCCTTTTTGTCTGTTTTTATTAATGCCTCCAGTTTTCTTTAGCTTCATACTACTCAGATACATTTTTTCCATTCTTTTGGCTTTTAATTTTTCTTTTTTAATGATATATGAGTCTCTTACAAGCAAAATTCAATGAGATTTAAAAAATTAATGCCATGAACTTTATTTTATTGAAGAATTGGTTTGTGTTTGCAGTGATCACTATTGTGTTTTGATAGGTTTTATTATGTTATTATGTACCTACTGTTTTCCTTAACATTTATGTTTCTTCTTAACTCTTTTTGATAACTTATTGTTGATTTTTAATGTATGTGAATTTTTTTTTTGCCTGTGCAAAAGGTTTAAACTTTTATTGTTTACATTTATCAATTTTTTTGGAATTGTAAACTGGTTTTTGAATTCATAGTTTTGCCATTTCTCATTCTCATGATTGGTATGTTAACATTTATGGAAAATGCTTAGCTTTGATCTCTTCTCATTTTCCTCTATTATTTCTCTTAAAGCTCTGATTAGCTCTGAAAAATCTCACTTTAACCTCTCATTTTTATTTTTCATAATTTTTTCTGGGATATATTCTGGATAACTGCTGGGATTTATATTTGTTTATTTTCTCCTACACTTTTCATTACTTTTTCCAGTCACCTTGATATTTCAATTACATTATGTAAATTTTATTCAACCAGAGACTTCTCAAGCAGACTGAAACTCCAGATGAGGTTTTAAAAATCCATATAGGAATTTCTCAAGCTGTAAATCCACATCAAGCTGACATACATCTGAATTTTGAGGAGAAATTTTCCTTTCATTAAAACTCTCACCTTATCCTCACTTATAATCAGCTCCAATATAGGCAATGTTTCTTGATTTTTTTCTTCTTTTTCTTTTTTACTAGTAGGATTTTTTTCTTCTTTTTCTTTTTTACTAGTTGTCTTAATTACATTTTTAAAATCACTGGGACAAAATACTCAACGCCAGCAACTTCAAGGAAGAGAAAATTTTTAGTCACAATTGGCCAACTCCAAGGTAGGAAGGCATGGCAAAGGGCCTGGGTTCAAGGGAACCTGCTCACTTCATGGAGGCCAGGAAAAAGAGAGTTAAGGGAGCCACAGAGGAGGGGGTATACCCTGTCAAGTCATGTCCTTAGTGAACTGTGTCCTGATCAGATCCCTACCTCCAAACATCATATTAAGCTATAATGCCCCTATGACCCCACACATTTCAAAAATCTCCACCTATGAGCACATGAGGAAGGACATTCTTTGAGAGGATGTTGAAATATAAGCCATAACATTTTATCTCTGGCCTTGAAAAACTCATGTACATCTCTTTATGAAAGATACATTTGTTTATCTCTAAGGTTTCATCAAAGTCTTAAGAGTTCCAGCACTGCTGAAAAGTACAATTGCAAAGTTTCCTCTGAGATTCAAAACAAACTCTACATGTCAGCTCCTGTATAGATATAAAGTTAAACGTTGCCAACATACAATGGCACAGAAGAAACATTCCTGTTCAAGAAGAGACCAATAGGGGTTTAGAAAAGAGTGGGACCAAAGCAAGACCAAAATTTAGCAGAGAAAACATTCAGCGTATAGCTCTGAGTCCGGGACCTGCAGAAAGTTATAGCAAGAGGGCCTTGGATATAGCTCATCAGCACAGTGTCAGCCTGGCAAGTATGAAGTTGTGAGTTTGATCCCTGATATAGAAAAAAAAAAATGAAAGAAAGCTGTAGCAAGACAGAACTCCAAAGGGCTTGGGTGGCCTTGCCCATACGATATTACTAGAGGTCACAGCTCTCCTAGGTTTTCTCTTGGGCTCTTTTTGCTCACTTCTTGAAGCTTTCCTCAGGTGTTCCATGTTCCTGGTTTCTTCAACTTTCTGGGATCTCGACTGCACTTTCAGCTTTAATCTCACAGCTTCTACCACTCCTTTCTCAGAGGTACACTGCCTGGCCTCCCAGGACTTCTTCTGAAATCTGAATGGATGCCTCATTGATCCTCCGATTCTTGTATTCTGCATTCCTGAAAAACCCTGTGAATGATGCTAAGGTCTACCAATCAGTTTAAGCAGTAGTCAGACCCTCTTGTATCATGACTGTGGTGGGCTGTGAGTGCCTGGATAATTGAGCACTGCAAACAAATTCCAAGGAACCCAATTCAGTAGGCTGTCATTCTGGAGCAGATTGCTCAGGGCTCTCTTCTTAAAGGAAAACTCTTTTACTTTTTCAAGACAAAGGGAAGGTTCTTGTCTTCCAGTATGGTCTCAAGGCAGCCTTCCTATTGTCCTGATGGAAAGTCTTTGGTTTTGCTTGAATTTTTTTTAACAACAAAGTTTTTCTCAGTTAAAATTTTATAAGAGTTTTCTTTCTTCTAAAAATCACTCAATTGTGCTATTTCCTCTTGGTTGTTGATGTATAGATGGCTAAAATCCCCCTCCAACAGTACCTAACCACACCTTCAACTTTGGGTTGCCTTGAAATTTTGTCCAGTAGGTTTCTGTCACTGTTAATCTCTGTCTCCTGCAAAGTCTTAGGATGTGTACAAAGTGTAGACAGATTTTATATTAAAACATAACACACATAGCCAGGAATGACCAGCTACTGAAGTCCTTGATCCCAACTGAAACCACCTGAAGTTGATCTTTTCCATTTGCTTTTTAATCAGCATTCTGTTCTTCTGAGATCTGACCAGAATTTTCCCATCAAGCATGGCTTATAGCATTCAAAGGCTGCTTCTCCAGTTGACCTCTCTAAACCTCTTCAAATTCCTCCCACAAGTCAGTTCCACATACTTCTGAACCACACAGTCAGGTACCCCTCAATGACCACACTTCTTTAGTACCAAAATCTGTCTTAATCACTTTATTGTTGGGACAAAATTCCTGGCACCTGGGATTTAAAGGAGGGGTTTATTTTATATCATGTTCCAGTCCACAACTGACTAGCTTCCAGGCAGGAAAACCTGGTAGAATGGCTTGGGGAGGAAAGTTTCTTACTTCATGGTGGTCAGGAAGCAGAGAGTGAAGGTGGGTAGCAGGAAAGGAAGATACACCTTATCAAGTCATGCCTGAAGACCCTACTTTCTAACATATTTAGCTATAGCTAAATGATCCAGTCACCTTTCAAAAGCCCCATCTGCGAACACATGAGGCTTTGGGGGAACATCTAGATACAAACCATAACACTGAGGGTAGGAAGTCCTGAAAGATTTCTTTGAGCTAATTGCTTACAATTATCATCTACTCAGCCCCACCCCTGCATGCTGTGCAGTCATTAGAGGAAACTCATGTTTCCAAGGTGGGTCAGCAGTGTGCAGAGTACAAAAACATCTTTGGGATTGGCTTATATCCCTACTTTCCTGTACAGCCACAAATTTTTGTTTCTCTCTCTCTTTAAAGCTTTATCAGTCCATTTACAATTAAAGTTATTCATATATATTTGTTTAGCATATTAGTTGATTTTATTTAGAAACTATTTCAGGTTACCTGGTGCTCTTAGAAGAAAAGTTGGGACATAATCTCTTACATTACTTCCTGTGCAAAATCACCGTCCCTTATTGATTTGTGTGTTTTTAGTTACAATCTCAGCCTCCCAAGTGCTGGGGTTACAGGTGTGTGCCACCACACTCAGCTTTCCCTAGGTAGCTTTCAAAGTTGATAATTTTACCTCATTTAACTTAAAAAAAATGTTTCTGTATTTTGCCAACAGTGTATAAAAATTGTGGCATGATTGTCTTCATGTTTATATTTTTTATTTATGTTTATATTATTATATCATAAAATTTTCATGTTTCATTTTATTTCTATTTGTAATTAACATTTTAAAAATACTGTCAGCATTTTGGCTGGGAAAGGTATCAGACCCACCTCAACATCAGAGCTGTCTTACTATTCCTATTGTCCTGGCTTGACACTTTTTCACTACCTAATACAAATATTTAGCAAGTATTTGGTGTTGAACCTATACTGCTTCACCAAATTCTGGATTTTGCCTCCAACAGAAAGTTTCCTATTTCTTATTTAGGTTGATACCATCATCATTTCTGTCACTGAAGATTGTCAACTTTGGAATTTATTTAATTCTTCTGCAACCTAATTTTACTGAAATATTGGTTACACTTAAAAAATTTTTGATTGTACAGTAATAAAATACAATGTCATTTCAGTTTCCCAAAGCCTTCCCTGGAGGAAAAGAAAACACTGGAGATTCCATATATACAGGACTGCACCTCTGCCTTTCTGCTGACCCATGAATCTAGTGACGGCTTTTGGGGCTAAGAGTGGCAATATGTGCTTTAGCACATACTTCTTTCTGTAAGTGTCTCTTTTATATCAGTTTATATCAATTTCTTTGCTTAATCAAGGTATTATTTTTGTTGTGATCTCTTATCAGATGAATGCTATCTTTCAAATTAGGGGAACCAAGTTCCAACACAGGTGAGAGTAATGAATCTGGCGGTTCTATGGATGAGAGAAATGCTATGTGACACTATCGCCATCTGCACAGTGGCAAGTCAGATTTCTTCTCAGCAATCTGTAAGATGCTGCCACTCAGCTTTCACTGAGTGCATTCATGTTTATGGCTGTGGTGGCTGTTCCAGTTAAAAGTGAAAGAGAAAAAAAAGAAGGAAAGTTAGAGGAAAAGTCTTCCTTATGTTTTTAATTATTCTTACTTAATTACCAAAGGTATATTGATTACTTAAAAAGAAACCACATAAAGCCTCCCATAGAAAGTAGTCATTTTTTATTTGAAATATTTTTCCAGCTGCATCCATACCATTCATGAGCATAAACAAAATAGCATCTTGGTTGCCATTCATGTATAGATGGTAAATCATGGAGGGCAAGAAGCACGTTTCCCTTTCTGCCATTCTCCTTCACTTTACTTTCAGTTCCCTTCTCCTCTTCATTTCGTTTATTTTCCTCTTTCATTTAATTATAAAACTTGAAGACTTAGCACTTAGAAGGTCTTCAGTTAAATTTGCACCCAAGCTCTAGTTCCAGGGTTATTTCCTTTGGTTATATTGTCTATAAGATATTCTAAATACTGTTTTTGAGGGTAAGGGCATCTAAGATAGTTCAGATCTTAGGGCAGTGGTGATAAACTTACGGCATGTATTTCACATTGGGCTATTTGTCTCATTGAAAGTTTTAAAAGGTTCACTACCACTGCCTTAGAGGAAGTTAGGATGATGGATCTTTATATTAAATGAGATGTCTTAGAGCTAGTTAATATATAATTGTTGGTAAATATCTAGATTATGAGAATCTATTGGGGTGATGATAAAAGTCAAATAAATAGATAAAAGAATAAGTAGAAGTTGCTTATTAGCCAGGCCCTGGGTGTAGTTGAGCAAAACTGCAGGTCTGTATTCCGATGGACCGGCAAACCTCCTTGCTCAGGAGGATGGAGTTCAGACTATTAGGTCTGGTTTCCAGTTCCCTTTGAAGTGGACATCTCATAAAGCAGCACTGTCTTTGTCTTAGGTCAAAAGGAGAGAAATTGTAGCTCCAGAAAGGTCACAGGGTCATACCTACTTGGGAAAACTATCTTTATGTTGATGCAAGATGGTGTAAGGTTTGTTTTTCATTGCAACAGAATCTTTGAAAGTGAGCTACGAGTCTGTCTCCCTTCCACTTCTATTAGTTTTTTTCAACTTCCAGTGAAAACTTGGCACTTGTTAAACAGCTAGTTTGACTGCTTTATAATGTTTTGGTTTTATAGTTAGGTACATTCCTATCTGTTTCCGTGGCTATCAGAAATAAGAACCTGACTGGAGAACACCGTGAGCCTTGGAGAGTCAGAACTCTGCTTTGGCACAGCATATGCTAAGTCTATAAAAGTTCCAAAAGATGCTTTTGACCTCTGTAAGAGCTGAGGATAGTTCTTTTTTAGTAAGAGATATATGAAAAATAGTAAGAAAGAGACTGTATTTCTCATTCTCCTTTTCGTAGTTGCATCCTTCTTGGAAAGGCTACAACTTGATTACCAGCACTTTCTTCAGACCGAGAAATGATTGTTACAAGTCCATGTTCACATATAAAATACTGATATATTTGCTGTTTTATAAAATAAAAATCCCAATTTGTAACTCATGTGTGATTCATTATTCTTTGGAAATTAAATATGAATTATATTATAGCCAGTATAACCACTGGTGTGTTTCATACCTTTTCAAGCCACCATATTAATTTTCTGCATTGGCACCCTCTTCAACTGTTGCCTGTTCTTTCCCTGAAATCTTGCTCTATTTTGTAGCAAATCTGTAAAAAAAAAAAAAATTAAAAAAATAAAAAACCCTTTTGTTCTGAAAAAAGCCACCCATTGAGCAGAAGTGTGAATTAAAATGTTAAGGTCACTATGAAATCCCACATTTATTCAGCTCAGGAAAATCTGTGGTGACATCACACTTTTGTTAAATATTTCGGGGATAAAAACAAAAAGAGGCCAACACTTTCTGCCTCTAAGTGCTGAATGAGCCTTTGTTTTCTTCTGTCTAAATTCTCTCTCCTACCCCAGCAACAACCAAGGCAATGGACCATTTCCCATCATATAAAAAAGGGCCTGATTAATCTCTCTTTGGAGTATGAAACACTGGCATTTTTACTTTGAAGCAGCTTTTTTCTTAGAGACTTTCTTTTACTTTAATGTGCTTTTTTTCTAGAACATATTCAGTCCATAGGATTCTACCAAGTCCCCTCAAGTTCTTGTCCTTCTTATATGGACAGTGCATGCATTCTAGCTCAGCCACTAAAAACTGCACTCATTTCAGTACAACTTCTAAAGTGTAAAGTCCAAAGTTTCAACTAAATAGCATCTAAATAATATATGAGTGAGAGTACAGGTATAGTTCATCCAGAAGCAAAATTACCATCCCATACTGACCTTGAAACCAAAGAAGTTATGTGTATCCCAAGATACAGTGGTAGAGGCTGGATATGGTCGTTCATGCCTATAATTCCATCACTCAGAAGCTAAAGCAGGAGGATTGTTGCCAGTTTGAGGCCAGCCTGGGCTACAAAGTGAGCTGAAAGCCAGCCTGAACTGCATAGTGAAAACTTGTCCCAAAAAGAAAAAAAAAATAACAATGAAATACAGTTGTAGAACAGGCATAGAATAAAAATTCCCATTCCTGAAAGGAAAAAAATAAGAAAGACAAAGGATGCTGAGTTCAAAGCAAATCTAAAATTACCAAGGCAATTTCTATTAAATCTTATGGCCATACAACAGTCTCTTGTTTAAAGGGGCACTTTTCTGTGCCCACAGAGATAACAGAACTGTCTTGCTGACTCACTGGGTACGAGTTGTACCTCTTGGCTTTGTTGGTCAGATACAAGGCTCCAGGTGGCAAGATCAACTGGGTATTCCCACCCTCAGCCCTCTGGGATGACACCATCTGGGCTATTGAAATCAAAGAGGTGGTTGCCTTGTTGCCCTGATGAGTTCCCAATTGTTTCAGAATCATTTTCCCTTCTTGAAGAATAGGGCATATTTTCAGTTAAATAGTTCTGTTGGCCCTTTTTGTCAATTCAGAGGTATTGGACAGGCTTCCTTCATTTTTATTCTATCTTTCTGATCCTGCAAGTTTAAACTGGCAGCGTTTCTGCCTACATAATTTCATCTCTGTTCCTGCTTCTGTTGAGATGGCATTCATGGTCTCTCATCCTTATTCCCTTTTGCTGAGTATTTAGGTACATCTTAGTGTTCTCTTTGGAGCAGTGTTTCTCTCTCTCTCTCTCTCTGTCTCTCTCTCTCTCTTTCAGTATTGGATAGGCTGAAAGTTTTTAGATTTCCCTTTTTGCTTAATAACTCCTTTATTTCATCTCTCTTTTCTCACACTTTATTAAATGGACTGGTTAGAAGGACTGATGGTATGTTTGTAATACTTTGTTTAGAAATTACCTCAGCTGAAATTTAGAAGTTTCATTGGTCACAAGGGCCATCTCTCATAAAGCTGTGTTACAAATCCACAAAGATTTCTGCTACTTTTTAGTTAAGAATGGTAATTCCTCCAGTTTCCAGTAAGATGCTCTTCACTCCTTCTGAGACTTCACCAGGAACACTATGAATATCCATGTTTCTAGTAAGTACCTCCAAATTCTTGTCTCTTACTGTTACCTGATGGCAAAGCCACTCCCATATATTTCATTTTTTGTTACAGCAGTGTCCCACTGTTGGTGACAAATTTTGCATTAGTCAGGGTTCTTCAGCTGAATAGAACAAATGGGATGTATGTCTGTGTATCATTTATTTACCTCACATATAGAGAAACCTATTATAAGGGAATTGATTTACATGATTTTAGAGGCTGAGAAGTCCCAAGATCTGCAACCAGCAAACTGGAGACCCAGGAATGTCAGTGTGTACTTTCTATCAAAGTTTAAAGGCCCAATGAGCAAGCAAATTGATAATAATCAGCAGGGCTGAGACCGAGAAGAGCTAATGTTTCTGTTGGAGCCCATAGATAGGAAAAGTCCATCATCTCATTTAAACCAAACAGGCAGAACTTCCCTTTTACTCACCTTTTTTTTTCTCTACTCAGGCTTTCAAATGACTAGATGACACCCAAATTAAGGAGAGCCATTTGTAGCACTCAGTCTATGGATTCAAATGTTAATTCTATCCAGATATAGCCTCACAGATATGCTCAAGCTTGCTTGATTTCAATGTGAATTTCCTGGTAGTGTTCCAGTATGTTTTTACTTTTTAGGACTATCTATAACAGTATTGTATAACATGTTCCACATCATAATTGTACAACTGTGTTGTAGCATAGTCTTTTCTTTGATGTAGTAAATGTCTGTGTTAGACTTGTTCCAAACATTAAGGATAGAACATTATAGCTTTTAACAACTTGAAAGAAATATTTATATGGCACTTCCATATTTTTCAGTGTTCAATTTCTGGTTTATTTGTAGCTTGCAAATAATTGTCATTTTCCTCTACCTATCTAGAACAGAGCTATCTGTGCTCAAAATAGATACAGGCCAAGATATACGGCACTAAGTGGGAAATGGCAGTGGGCCTTAGTCTTCTAGGTACCTGACATATGTTAGTGCAATCACAGAAATGTCGAACTAGAAAAGACAGAACAATTGTGAGAGTGGATTTCAAGATGCAATTACTTGTTTTCTGTGACTCCTGCTATTGCTATCCATCTTGAAGTGGAACAGTTGGGATGAGCCAATGCCAATGCCCTCAAACCCTCCAAACTCTTTACTTCTCCATTAGTCGCTTCAGGTATTTCATTGCAGAAACCCAAATCTGACTAATACAATCACTAACGGAGGTCACTAGGAAAAGGGTCTCTTGAGCTCAAAATTTATATGGGTTACAAACAGTTACCAGAACTCATTACTGCAGTGAAGAGTAACCTTCATTCTTGGCTCCAAACTTAGACAGTCCTGCAGTATATTCAGGCCTTAATGATCTTCAAATTTTCCCATCTGGACAACTGCTTCAGAGACTAGAAAATAATCAGGATACACTCTATTTCTTATTAAAGGAGGAATACTTGGCAATAGATTAGAACTGCCTGAAAATTGCATTTGCTCCTATATCATTAGAAGCAGCATTTCAAGAAATCTAATTTACTCTGAGTTTAAAGATTAAGAAAATGAAATTTCAAAAGAACTTGAAGACTAAAGACACAGATAAGAGGCTAACCCTAGCTCCTTCTTGGTGATAGAGCTCTATTATTTCTCATAAATACACATTTAGGTTTTTGCATAACCTTAATAGCTATCCATTTTCCATCCTTTTATAATTTGGTAAATACTTTTATAAAATTGTTTCTTTGTGGCAGTGTTGCAAATGAGTAGAGAAAAAGAGGCTCAGAGAGACTAATTAACTCCTCTAGGTTACCACACCTAGTTAATGGCAAGACAAGGATCGAGCCCTGGTCACATCACTTCTCAAACCTGTGCTGTTTCTGCTGTGCTCAGCTTACCAGAGGTATTTGTCTTCCAATATCCCAAGAGAGAACAAGAATGAAGATGCAAAGGTATTGAAAATCAGTGTGACTGAGTTCTGCTTCAACACACAGATTTTGCTGTGCATTCATTTGATAACTTCCAATATAGCTATAATTCCAAGATATATATTTTTGAAAAGATGTTGTTTTTATAGTGAAACCAGCATTTCAATGATTCCACTCAATAATATCAGCCTCTGGTGTGGAAAGGTTTTTCTCTTTATGGGAACTTTAAAAAAAGTTTTACTGTTATAAATATATACCTTATTTTTTAGCATCAGAGCAGTGCCTCTTATACTGTATCTCTCAAAGGATTCCACCATTGGGTGCTAACTGGAGATCAAGCCCTTAACATAAGGACTTTTAGGGGACACCACCCACATTCAAACCAGAAGAATAACTTATTTGAGAGAAGGCTAGAAAGATATTCTGTACAGTGATCCAAATCATGGGAAATTTGAGACTGTTGGACATAAGCATAAAACAGAAAAATAATAATATTCAATAAAACTGTGGCTTGCAAAAATTCCATCAGTAATTTTCTGGTTAGGTGACTTTTGTTAGAGCATGTTTAACAAATTGTACTTCTATTTTTATTTAATATAGTTTCATGAATAAGTGTAAGGGGACAGAAAACATAAACATAAATGCTCAGTTGATTTTCAGTGAAGGGGAAGTGAATCATTACTTTTTAATTTTCTTTACCAACTATAAAATTCCCTATAAATGTCAGTGATTCCAAATTATAGTAATTTGAGGATCTTAAAGGTGATTGTTGAATAAACATTAGCCTCTTATCTATGTCTGTTATATAGTACACCATTTTCAAAATGAAGGTGAATTCTTAATACTTTTTTTTGGTACAAAATAAAGTATGTGTCTCTAAATCTGAAAATGTAATCAAGTCTTTATTTCTGCATTTTCTCTTCAGGGCACAGTGTTTCATTATCTTCAAACAAAACTACAAGAAGAATGAGAAGTAAAGTAAGTGCTTGCCCACTTAATGTTTCCAGAGATGCCAATAATTCCATTTTACTCTAGCTTAAGTGTTTTAAAAAGGGGAAATCAAAAAGAAGTCTCATTTTATAGTCACCGTTCTTTTAGGTCACAATTGTCATTTCTTAAGAATTTATGCATTTCACTCTGAAGAAAAGATCTGATAAGAAATAACTTACTCATTTAGAGAAGGGCATGTACCCTGGCTTGCTTTTCTGGTCATGCCCATAGATTTCTGCTGATCCATGCACACACCCTCTTGCCATGTTCCCATTATGAAACAGTGGCCTTTATTTATGATTTGACTGATCAAGGATGGGGCATTTGGCAGATACAGAACAAAATGAAGCTATTGGCTTCAACATGGACTGAACTTTTGGCTCTGAATTCACTGGTACTTTGACAAATGTGGGAAACTAGAAGAAGCTTGAAAAAATAATTATCCTGGATCATATGATGTGACCTAGTATTATTCCATCATCATTAGGATTAAAATGCCTCTGCTTGTGAAATGAAATATAGGAAACTAACCCTTGTTAATGCTTTACTGGTATCTTAATATCTTTTGGAGTTAATAAGTTATTTAGTTAAATATTTTACTAATGATAATTAAACAATACCAGCAGCAATGTAGGCTGGTTTTATGGGACAAATTGTGTCTCCTTCACCAAATCATATGTTGAAGTCCTAACCCCAGTTCAGAATGCAACTGAATTTGGAGGTAGTGTCTTTGAAGAGGCAAAGCTAAAGAGCACCTTAGATGAGCCCTAACTTAATGTGACTGAAACAGTTGAGAAAGAGGGGATATGGATACCAGTACACATACACAAAGTAAAGACCAGATGAAGACACAGGGGAAGGCTAGCTATCTACTGGCCAAGGGCAGAGACTTTAGAAGAAACCAACACTGTTTGTTGACCTTTTGATTTTGAACTTCTACCCTGTAGAACTGTGAAGGAAAAAGTAATTATAGTCTGTGATATTTCTTTATGGCAGCCTTGCCAAACTACTATAGCCATAGGCTGTGCTGTGTGTTTTACATTCATTATCTCCTTTGCGTTCTATAATGACATGCAGAGCACCTGACTATCCCTACTTTGTAGGTAAAGGTCTTAGGTTAGATACTTTTTCAGAGGTATCAGAGTGAGTAAGACAGTAAGAGTGAAAATGATTGCAGTCAGAGTGCAGTGTTCACAGACCTAGCCACGCTGACACCTTGCCTGTTTTTCCTTGTGACTCAGGAATAACTCTGCCCTCAGGGAAGTACTAATCATTATAATCTTGTTGTCTCATTGACACGCAGGGAATTGGAGACTCAGCCATGTTTTGTCTAAAATTGCTATGCTTTCCAGCCAGGCTCTCAAGTCAGATATGTCTGGTCCCACAGTTGTGAACCAGAACCATCAAGCTTTCATAATTTTGTCTCTTTTTGTCTTGAAAAAAGGAACTAGCTCTTAATTTATTTTTATATCTTTAGGTTCTGGAATAGTACTTGACTAAAACTGAAACTTCCTCCTTATTTTAATGAAGCGTTTGGAGTTTTCAGATATATTCATTATGTTTAAAACTAAAGGTGAAGAAAAAATCTGAAAGGCAATCATAACATAGTCACTTTTGATAATAGCAATAGTTTATGATATTGACCAGTTATTTATATCTTAGTAGTGCAAAGGATCAGACTGCTGTATGATAGAACACGGTAAATGACTTTCCTTTAGTTATTTGGTGAATTTATCTAGTTCTGATAAGGCTCTTATTTCTATGTCCACAAAAATGCAATAATTCTTTTAACTTAGTAGATATTTCATGAAAAGCAGTGAATTAAATAGGAATAGGAAAGCAATCAGAAAACAATTTTAATTTAACTGAAGAAGTGATGAAAAATTCAAATAATCTAAACACAATTTTATTAGATCATTTCATAGTCTATTTAAACCCAGCACATTTGCATGGCATACTCTTTTTGAAACCATTCAGTCAAAATTTTAAGTCCATTGTCATAAACAATATCAAAAATTTATTAAAACACCAAGGATAAGCCTGGACAACTTACTGGACAGCTATTTGGACTTAGTAAGACCCTGTCTCAAAATTGAAAATTTTAAAAGGATGGAGATTAATTCTCAGTGCTAAAAAAAGAGAACTGGTCGATTCTAGATAATTATGAAAAATATGATGCTTACCCAGCATATTCCACTCAAGAATTTATGCCAATATGTAATTCATGTTAGAAAACATATAAATCATTCTGACTTAGTTCATCCCTGGAATGAGCAGCCCAGTCAGTTCTGGGCGCCCGTGCTCCACACTGTCCTCTTTCCAGCACCCATAGCAAACAAGCCATGTCTCAGAAGTTGCCAAGCCACCATCATGAGGGAAATTAAAGCTCTGTGAAGTCTCACACTGGCAATAAAATGCTCTAGCCCAGAAATGATGCATGCTTCACCCATAAATACATCACTGTCACATCTCTTCATTCAAACACAAGTGGACAGGATGTCTAATCCTACTTTAAACCCAGTAAGGTGTATGACTGGAAAAATTTTGGGAATTACCCTGGTGACTAAATTAAAAAGAGATTCTTGTATAAAAGCCAGTTGTCAACATATTTACTCATAATGAGAAGACTCAGGCTGTATCAGACTACATTAGCATTCATTTCTGCAAGTGTTTCTCTTTGCTATCCTCTTATTGAAAATAAGGAATATCTATTGTTAGAAATTGTTGGTGTTGGCTTTCCAGGGAACACTTTTACCAGTACCAAAGCTGAAAAGATGTAATTAGAAAGTTGCTCTGTGGATCCACAATCAGATCTCAGAGAACTGGATAATTCAGGAGAGTAGTTCCATCATATTTTGATAACAACAAATAAATTATCCTCACTTACAATGGAGTAAACTTAGAGTGCCAGCCCAGATTTGGTGTCCTTCTGTGTAGATCATGGTGAGTTAGCATTGATAAATTTTACATATTTGACTTTTATCTTTTTCACCATGCTTCATATTTTTAGACAGGTTTCTCTCAAATCTATTAATATATTTAATGAGACAAAGTCAAGCCCTGATATTCTTGATTTTGTGTCTTTATTTTTCACTGTTTTGTGTTAACTAAAATCATTTTATTTAAAAAGTGGTTCCTGGATATCTCTGATTTTATGAGTCTACTAATGAGCCCCCATAATACAATCACTTTCTAAACACATAAGGCTTTTGAAGGATATTTTAGATCTAAACCATAAAAAAATCACTAAAATTTTCAGCTCAGGAGGAGGGAAGGTAATATGATTTTAGATCAGAAGGTGTGTTATTAGCATTACTCAGTATTAAGAGCATTTTTATAGTCATGACAGACCGATTAGTAAAGGCTAACATGATAATTTAAATCCATTTTCCTCATGAAAACCAAGTCATATTTAACTTCACACACTGAATCATGTGCTTTTTGAAAAATGTAAGAACTTTCTTTATAATTGCAGGGATGAAATTAGAGCCAAGAAGGAACTCGGTACTTACAAGGCCAATATTAGTTGGTAGATTTCCAAAAACTTGCACAAGAAAAAAATTGCAGCATTTTGTTGAACAATGATCTACAAACTTTACACTTGGGATGAGATTCTACTTAACTAGGAGGATCTGTTCTCATGTCTTGAGATTTGGGGGATGACAGTGTTACCAGGAGGAGTGCTATGCTGGAGGCTTGCCAGCTGGGGCACATTAAGGAGGGCAGGCCTATGAACATTCTGGAAATGTCATGGAGTAGGTAGTCAGAATATTTGACTCACTCTCTGCTAAAAATATCCTAATCTATTCTGTGTGGTAGGACCTAAAACTATGTCAATACCAGCTCATATGTTTCCAAAAAAAGTCCTCAATATCAGAGTATAAGAAGAAAGCTTCAGTATTTCATTGACCAAAAATATACATACTTACTTAGATATTAATCAACTTTGAGTAGGGTAAAATGTGATGGAGAAAAACTGTTTACTTTAGGAGTCTGTTTTTCATCATTTCCAGAGTAGAGTCAATGTGAGACTGAGCAGATGTATGATCAAATTAAGCGTCGAGGAAAAGCCTCGTATTTGGGCATTTCAAGTTCATTAACATGATATGTCCTATGGTCCTATGAAATGAATGGAGAAAGCAAATTAAATGCTTGTAAATGCTTATTTGAATGGATGCTTATTTCATTTTCAGTAGTTAGTGTTTGTAAACTGGCCTATTTCTAAGAGGATTCTGAGTAGAAGAGTCTAAACTTTTAATATAAATGACAAAAACTCAACAATTCATGTTTAATGTGTGATTATATTTGGGTTATCTTGAAGTTTGGATTATCATGAGTCATTTGTCCTACTTTGACATTGATATGTCCTAGATATATTTTTGGGACTATTTACTCAGCTAACATTCATTCAACCTCTAATTTGTGCCACACCTTGACAGGAGTATAACTAAAAGAAAAAAAATGACACGGGAAGATAATGGCTTGTTGGAGATGAAGAAGAGGAAGGATAGCCATATAAGAAAGCAATTATGGTAAAGCAATTTATTGAGCTAGGTTCAGGAAGCCCAGACGAAAGGAGATGCAGTGGAGAACTTCACTAAAGATCTCGTATTATCACTACACTTATGCACAGGAGTTTGTCAGCCAGAAAGAACAGGAGAAGTCTTCCAGCATTTGTGAAGGTAGAAACTATATCAAAGATCCTGGAGCATGCAGTGAAGAGAGAGCAGGTAGAGGAAGTCACTGGACATACTAATAGCAAACCCTGTTGACAGGGGTTGGAGGGTGGTTTAGGGAACAGAGATTCACAGCATAGATACGGACAATGGCATGAAGGCTCTGATTTCCATGTGAGAATCTGGGGCTTTATTCTATTGATTGCAAGGGAGTCACTGAGTTTCTGAAGCAGAGAAGCACCATGATCAGCCCTCTTTTTCAGAAATCACTCTCAAACTTCTCAAGGAGTGCAGACTGGAGATGAGGAAGAACCCTGGCAAGGGACACAGATGAGGCCATTAAGGCATCTCTGTGAGAGATGATGGACAACTGGTGACAGGCTTCTGAGAACACTGTATTGGCAGGACCTGATGAATAAAGAAGAAGGAAATTTAGTCTTATGACTAATTCACTAATTATTCATGGAGCTGCTTTTTGTGCTGGGCAGAGTTTTAGATGCCAGGGCTATGAAAGTGGAATAATAAAGTCCCTGCTCCCACGCAGCTTGCAGTCTAGCGAGACAGAAAGCTAAAAAAGTCCTCTACTGTCCATGGGCCTATTATGCTATTTGGTGTTAAGTGCTGTGAAGAGACACAAAGCAGGAAACACCTGACCTTGAAGCTTCCGCTTGTGGCTGATGGACCTCTGCCTGAGATGGCCATGGACAGAAGCCAGTATAGCAAGATGGAAGAATCAGAGAAGAAGGAGATAGGCCCTCAGCCAGCAGGCTGCATTTCCTGCCAAAATGGGGGAATATTCCAGCTGAACCTTCTGCTGAAAGCAGCTACGTGAGTGAGCTGAGAAGAAACCAGCAAAGGAACTGCCCAATCAACTTGTAGAGTCATGAGAAATCATAGGTCTTTGCTGCTTTCAGACACTGCTTTTCATAAACCAGTAATATAGTTGTTTATTATCATTATTGAATAATATGTACTATGCAAAATTGTATTGCAGTACTTTTATTGTTTATAGCAGCATTACTATAAACACGTGAGCAGTCAGTAGGTGATAAGAATTGTTTAGTTCCATTAAAACTATATCTTAGAACATATTCTTTTTATAAAAAACGGTGTTTTGTGGCATTTTCATGCATTCATTTATTTTGATCATATCCATATGCCCACTTTTCAACCTTAACCTTCCCTATTCTCATCCACTTCCTTTTGTCTAACAGTATTCCTTCTACTTTTATGCCACTTTTTACTTTAGAGTCCACATATGAGGTAAATGTGCAATACTCTTTTATTTATTTATTTATTTATTTATTTATTTATTTATTTGAGATAGGATCTCACTAGTTCAGGCTGGCCTTAAACTTGCTATGTAGCTCAAGCTGGCCTTAAACTCACAGCAATCCTCCCACCTAAGCTTCCTAAGTGCTGGGATAATAGGCATATGTCACCATGCCCAGCAATACTTGTGTTTTTGAGTCCAGCTTATTTTGCTTAACATAATGATTTCTACTTCTATCTATTTTTGTACAAATGACTTTATCTCGCCCTTCTTTATGGCTGACTAATGCTCCCTCGTGAGGGCTGGGTATGTAGTTCAGTGATAGAGTACTCAACTAGCATATACATACTCCTGATTTTAAAACCCAGCACCACCAATAAACAAACGAAAAACAAAATATCAAAAAACTTCATTGGTTAAATATACCACATTTTCTATGTTGATGAGCGCTGTGTTGCTTCCACAGCTTAGCTGATGTGCATTATTTTGTAATAAAAATGACTATGCAGGTAACTGCAGTATGTTGACTTTCATTACTTCATCTATATACCAACGTGGTATGTAACTAGTTCTATTTCTAGTACTTTGAGGGTCAGCTACTATATTTTGTGGAATTGTATTAGGAATAGATAATAGAAAAATGAAGACTAACAGTTGACATTTAAGAATGATTTTTAGATCACTGGTATAAGGGAGAGGCTGGCCAAGTGGTACCATTAACTAAGAAAGGCAGAATTCGAGGGTGAGGAAATTGAAATTGCCCCAGCATGGAGTGTACTGAGTCACCTGGGGCAAAATTTAATCCATATCCTTTGGGATTAAACTTGAAAGGCTAGTTTTAAGAGAATATATTTATTTTTCCTTGAAAAATGAAAAATATAGGCCTCAAAAAGATAGCTCATTATTTTGAATGTGTTTTGATGAAAAATTACTAATTAATGAATATGCAGCTATACTTGTACATGTTTTGTTTTGATTGCTGTTATCTAAGGGAGGGGAGATTAGGAGGACAGGAAGTCCTCAGAAATGGATGGAAATAGAAAGACTGATGTCCAAGAAGAAAGGAGGGAGACAGTGCAGTCATAAATGTCCAGGGAAAGGACAGACTTTGCCTTCAGGTTACAGGTATGTCACTCTGAAACAATCTACCCCTCTGTATAATTAATGAGGGATTTTCTTAAATTAAATTATCGTAAAGTAGCCTTTATTCTTAGAAACTATGAATCCTTAGGTCACTATAATTCTTCTTCTTTTTTTTCTTTTATTTGGATTTGTTTTATGCTGAATTTATCCTCCCGCCATGAATTTTTTGTTCATTTGCTTCTACGTACATCTTCTTTTTCTACTGAGGAACAACTTGTTTCTCTTCAGTGAGCATCATCTCAATGTGGTAGGAAGAGTTCATGTAGCAGTTATTCCATAAGTTCTGTAAGTACACTGGTACATCTTAGTTAATTTACTCACCTGGGTATGCTAAGGACCAGTCAATCTACATCTAAAGTCTCTAAGTTCAGCATCACTCACCACATTTTTAAGCATGTGCAGCAAAAATCTAACATTCATTTTGGGCCACTGAACCTGTGTCTAACACCATGTTTGGCCTGAGCACACCAGCTCCACTACTATAGTGGCAGATGTTGCTTCTTTAAGGTGACATCTTTCAGGCACTTGGTAAATTTCTGGGTATGCCTATCTAGGATGGCCTCAGAAGTTCTTGGTGTGTTCTTAAATGTGAACCTCTTGATCTTCATGATTTTGTGTGCTTTTTGGGTCAAGTGAAGAGAAAACCATTTTCACAGATCATTTCAGGCAGCTAATAGAAAAAAGAAGAGCCTATCATTCAGATTTTAAAGTGAGAAGAACCTATATGGGTTACAATATAGCATATTAAGTCCTAAACAAATGTTATTTGCTAAATAATATTTTTGTATTATTCTTATATTATTTCCAGAACTTTTAGTCCAATAGATTGATATTAATTTTGGTTGTACTAATTTATTTTATATAGCAATACAGATGTTTCCTTTTTTCCAACAAAAGTTACAGAAATGAATTATAAAAGTTCAATACACTATTCCCATCATCTCTAATAGTCTAGGTAGGAATGCCTAATGTGCTGGTCAGTCTTGTTCTGTGAGATTCAGTATGGAAAAGAGGTCACTTAGAGATAGTGTAATTTTATCCTGAATAGAAAATGCAAGAAAAATTAAGCTCATTCACTCATCAACTCTAAACAAAGTAAACATAGCTTGCCCCAGGTATTGACTTTCATATTCAAAGTGTAGTTTACACTTGACCTACTTTACTTTGACCTCATGACCTAAGAAACAAAATTTGTGACAAATCCAGAGCTTTTTTATTCTTCCTCCTTCATCCTACATTTAGATAGAAAAATCTTCCAAAGACAAGACAGTGATAAAAAGAGAGGAAAGATAATGAAATAATTCAATTCAATATATTTCTTAGATTTTTAAAGTGGAGAGGAAAATGGCATGGCCTGTGTTTTTAAACTGCCTTTAACATATATATTTAAATTATGGATTACTCAGTAGTGAAATTATCAAACTTGTTTACAGAATTATTTTGTATTGTGTTGAATAAATACTAAAAGGAACATGAACTTCTGACCCCATACCACCCAAGTAAATAAAATACCCTGATGTGAGAAGGGTGCTACATTACTTATTATAGACAGACACAAGAGTATTCACATCACAGCTGACAGAATTGGCCTTAGGTCCTATTTACTTACATCCTTGTGAATTTTCTTTATTAGATAATAAGTTCTTTAAAGGCAGAAAATACTTTTTCCTCATCTGTACTTTCTGTATATTACCTAGCATAAAGTCATACACATAGATTAGTGAATGTCAGCTGAGGTCACACATTTTGTCTCTTGGGTCTTACTCTCCATAATGGTTTCAGTTATTGTATTAAATGTGAGGTTTGTTGTTTACTACCAAACCCCAAAGGACTGAGGGTTTTTCTACAGCACAGAGAGTGTTTATCTAGGTCACTGCTTATTCCCAGGGACAAGCAAAGTGCTGGAGTATGGTGGCCCTTAGAATTTCCAACATGACTGAATTAACACACAAATAAAGACTCACAGCTGCAATTAGTCACCTTTCAGAGAAGGAAGGTCATGAGAGGTGCTTCTCTCTCCATAGGTAGAAAAGTTCATCTCCTAAAGCTGAATGCTTTATGGTCACAGTGACACTATCAGTGGACATACTATTCTTTTTGTGATTTAACATCTGAATCTTAGAAAAGTCTAATGGTTCAGCTCTCCTTGGATCTTTCAAGGGTGTGAAGTTTGGCTGTCCAATAAAACATAAGATGCTCAGTGAAATTTGAATTTCACATAAACAATGAATAAATGAACTGAGAAGTATAATTAAGGATGGTTTATCACATGTTACTCCTGTCAGGGGCATTTATACTACAAATGGGTACCACCAAAATAATATATAATTAATTTGTAATTATAGGAGTCTGAGAATTTCTCTGGTATTATCGTTTTCTTCTCTTGAAGTAAAACATTTGGTATCTGACTAACATATCCTCTCTCATTTATGTACATGTAAATATGAGATTCAGGCCCCAGCATCCAGAGAGATTGTCAGGGAAAAAGAATTACTAATGGCTGCTTTACTCTACCAACATTACCACAGAAGAAAACCTGGACTCTGTCTGACTTAGAAATAAACACATTTATGGAGTACCTTTCTTTTGTTAGTGTTCCTTTACTAAGTGTTCTCATATGTCATTCCTGGAAAAATCCCGTGAAATAGATCATATTATTTCCAGATTTTAGAAGAAGTAATTGAAGCTCAGAGATGTTAAGTGTCTTTCCCCATGCCAGAGAGACTGTAAATGGCAGAGCTGTGATTCAAACTTGGGGTATTTTGAAATTAAGGCCAGTAACCTTTCTGTTACACCATGGTGACCAGCTGCCCCAAGGTCTTTTCTTGGGAAGTCCCAGGTTCCCCCCTTAAGTTTTTGGATGTGGGCCCAGGGTGTGGTTGTTGGGTACTAAATGCCCTGTGATTAAATGACTTTGATTGCAAAGTTTTGAGAAAAAGCAATGATGGTAGATTACTTCAGTGTCACAGATGGGAAAATGATTCAGAATCATATGTTGTTGGGGAACCAAATTTGGGTGCAAGGTTTTCTTTTTAAGCAGTTGATGCTCTTTAACCGTGAATAAAGCCACAGTACATGAAAGAGATCGTGACACTATCACTGAGATCCATTTTTAAGGCTACATTAGGCAGTTAAAGAGGAAGTGAAGCAAATCTGTGATGTAAGGGAACTTTGGCTTTGGTGCTCTTTCACTGACCCTTTAAGGTAATCTCCACTTAGGCTTTAGGGCCTGGCTAATAGTTTGAAAGATTGCTCTTTCATTGTGTTATTTTATGCATGCTTGTGATGAGATTTCAGAATTTTAATAGAGAGTAGGTGAAAAAAGAATAAAGAAGCTGAATTTCTAAATGGTGGCATCCTAGATGCTAAGGTGGATCCATGAGCAGGGTCTTTTGGGGTAGGAAACCACACTACTGGAGGAGAATGACTGTACAGAATTAAACAATTTCTATATATTTAATTAGTAAGTTAAATCAAGAACTTATAGCTCAAAAGTTGTAGAAATTAGGTAAATTAATAAACAAAATTTAAAATATGGACTTAAATGTTACAAAAGATTGGTGTATATTGGGATCAATATTTGATCTGTGGGAAAGAAAAACAAGACTTAATTGCACTGTGTGTAAAGTAAGCATTCATGGATTATGGCTTATAAGAAAAAGTAAAGTTGAATAGGATTTTATGGAGAAAGAATGAGGCATTTCAATGTGAGATTTCTTGAAAGAAAGTTGGAGATACTGTAATTTTCTATTATGGAATATTACATGGTCAAGGATGTGCTATAATAATAGTTTAAACAGCCTACCTTAGGAGTTAGATAGCTCATGTTTTCTTCCAACACTGGCAGTTATTTAATCTCTAAACTTCAATTTACTCTCCTGTAAAATAGGAAGAGTAATATCTAACTGAGTTATTTTTAAAATATGTAATAACTAACTTGAGACGCTGTTTTAAAAATACCCAGTAAATGGATACCTAAGAATTCAGTGATACCGCCCAGCATCAACAGTCAGGGACTTTTGGCTCATCACTCGGGTCCAGCTTAGGCCCCACCCAGCAACCCCTAAGTAGCTGGGGAGCCCCTGTGTGCTGAATGGCATGAGTTGAAGACCTCCATAATGAACTCTACCTAGCCCTGCAGCTGTGGGACCTTGCTTAGAACCGGATAGAGCCCTGCCCAGAGTCCCCAAATAGTCTGGGACTTTTGGTTCATCCCTTGGGTCCTGGTAGGGCCCCACCCAGTGGCCCCAGGGAGCTGGGTAACTTCAGTGAGCTTGATGGTGCAAGGTGAAGGCCTGCACAGAGAACTCCACCTAGCCATGCAGCCTTAGTATGTTGTGCAGAACCTGGCAGGGTCCCACCAAAACACCCCAAGAAGCATGGGAGCTTTGGTCCACCACGTGGTGTGAGCTGAAGGCCTGTGTGTACTCCATGTACTGTTCATTCTTTGTATGCCACTCAGAACCTGGGAGGGCCCTGCCTAGTGACCTCAAGCAGCTGGGGAACTTCAGTGAGCAACATGGGGTGTGCTGAAGGTCCACCTAGTGTATTCCCCCCATTTGAGGAGTCTTTGAGTGCCACTAGGGACCCAGTAAGGCCTGTCTAACATCCCCCACTCAACTTGGGAAACTTCCTGCAGTACAGTAAGTCATCCTCAATCCAAGAAACAACTGAGACTTTGCATTCAACTGCCCCAGAAGAACACAGGAAAATGACAAAACAAAAGAGCAAAATGAAATCTCAAATCTCTAGCCCCTCCCAAACAAGCCTAGAAGACATGGATATAGAAGAAAATGTAAGCCATATACCTGAAACTTTTGAAATGTTAGCAACTGAAATAAAGAAACAACTCCATGAAGCTATAAAGGAACTCAGATCGAAATAATCTCACAGGTAAAACAAGAAGTGAAAAACAAAATGAAACAAGTGCTGAACACATCTAAAGAAGACATAATTAACAAAGTAGAGGAACATAGCAAAATGATTGAAACCTTGAATGACCAATATAAAGAAAGAACTAAAATGCATGAAATGAATTCAAAGAAATATCCAGGCAATCAAAAATTCCATTAAAAGCTGGCAAAACCACCTCAATGAATGTGAAGATAGACTTTCACATCGTGAAGACCAGATTTCAGCTACCGAACAGGAAAGGAAAGATCTTTAGAAATAACAAGCAATTAGGAAATAATAATTCAACAGTTGCAAGACAATGCAAAGAGAAACAATATAAGATTAATAGATGTAAATGAAAAAGAAGGTGACAACACAAGTGATATAAAAGGACTGTTTTCAGAAGTAATAGCTGAAAAATTTCCAACCATGGGAAAGGAAACTGACATACAGATCAGTGAAGCATATCAAACTCCAATCAGCCATAGCCAAAATAAATCAACACCCAGACATATAATAATCAACATCTCATAAATTCAACATAAGAACACGATATTAAAAGCTATTAGAAAAAAGAAACAAGTCACCTATAAAGGAAAGTCCATCAAATCACAGCGGACTTCTCAAGAAAACAATGAAGTAAAAAAGAGCATGGAGTGAGGTATTGCAAATCTTAAAGGAAAATGACTTCCAACCAAGATTGATGTACCCTGCAAAACTGTCCTTCAAAATCAATGGAGAAACAAGATACTTCTACGATAAAGAACAGTGGAGGAACTTTATGACCACCAGACCAACCCTGCAAAGAGTACAGAAAGATATTCTAGATAGACATAAAAATAACTATGACTTTAAGAACACCAACAAGCAGGGAAAACAATTAAACAAAGGGGAAAGGAACAAACCAAAAGCAGAAAGATAACTTGACAAAAATAAGCCAATATATATCACTAATAACCATGAATGTAAATGGCCTCAATTCATCAATTAAAAGAAACAGACTGGCAGAATGGATCAAGAAAAAACATCCAACTATATTCTGTATACAAGAAATCCATCTAACACAAAAAGAAATTCATAGGTTGAAAGTCAAAGGATGGAAAACAATACTCCATGCAACAGGAACCCTCCAAAAAGCAAGGATAGCTATTTGGTTTGCAGACAATGTGAACTTCAAACCAAAAATGATCAAAAGAGATAAAAAAGACCACTACATACTAGTTAGGGAAAAACTTTAAGAGGAAGAGATAACAATTTTAAATATATATGCACCAAATATGGGAGCACCCAGCTATATAAAACAAATATTAATAGAAATGGAAAATCATATAATCAATGGGTCACAGAGAAAATTAAAGAAGAAATTAAACAATATTTACAAGCAAATGAAAATACAAATACAACTTACTGGAACCTGTGGGATGCAATGAAAGAGGTCCTCAGAGGGAAATTTATTGCAGTGAATTCCAGGAAAACAGAACAAACACACACAAAAAAACCTGATGCTACACCTCAAACATCTAGAAAAAGAAGAGCAAGTCAAGCCCAAAACCCTAAGAATGGAGGAAATTATGAAGATCAGAGCAGAAATTAACCAATAGGACTAAGAAAACAATACAAAGAATTAATGAATCAAAGAGTTGGTTCTTTGAAAGAATAAATAAAAATGATAAGCCACTAGCCAATATTATTAAGAAAAGGAAAAATAAAACTCAAATTTATACAATAAGGAATGAAAAGGGCAAAATCACTATAGACCTTGTGGAAATACAGAAGATCATCAATAACTATTTCAAAAACCTTTATTTTCATAGGTTTCATAACACAGAAGAAATGGACAGACTCCTAAACACATACGAATTGCCAAAGCTGAATCAAGAAGATGTAAAACTGCTGAATAACCCAATTTCAGTTAAGGAAATTGAAAATATAATTAGAACTTTACCCCAGGTCCTGATAGGATTCACAGCTGAATTCTTCAAGAAATTCAAGGAAGACTTAATGTCAACACTCCTCAAAGTCTTCAATGAAATTGAAAGGGAAGCAGTTTTCTCTAACTCATTCCTGCAAGCAAGTATTACCCTAATATTAAAAACAGAGAAAGACCCAACTGAAAAAGAAAACTACAGGCCAATCTCCTTAATGAACATAGATGCAAAAATCCTCAATAAAATAATGGCAAATAGAATGCAGCAACTCATTAAGATTATACACCACAACCAAGTGGGATTCATCCCAGAAAGGCAGGGATGGTTCAACATATGCAAATCAATAAGCATAATCCATCATATCAATATAGCTAAAGATAAGAATCACATGATCATTTCAACAGATGCAGAAAAAGCTTTTGATAAAGTCCGACACTCATTCATGATAAGAACTCTATGGAAAATCAGAATAGATGGTCTCTACTTCAATCTGATAAAAGCCATATATGACAGATCAACAGCCAGTATCATATTAAATCATCAAAAAATGAAAGCTTTTACTCTAAAATCAAGAACAAGACAAGGCTGTCCACTGTCACCACTCCTATTCAACATTAGCCTGTGCAATTAGGCAAGAAAAAGAAAAGGCTTGTGTATAGGAAGGGAAGAAGTTAAATTACCATTATTTGCAAATGACATGGTATCTACATAGAAGACCCCCAAAACTCCATTGAAAGACTTCTAGATATAATAACCAAATTCAGTAATGTAGCTGGATACAAAATCAACACTCAAAAATCAGTAGCATTCCTATACACAAACAAACTTACTGATAGAGAAATAAGAGAAACCATGCCCTTTACTATAGCATCCAAAAAAAGGAAATACTTAGGAATCAGTCTAACAAAGGAAGTAAAAAAGCTATTCACTGGAAATTATAGTACTCTGAAAAAAGAAATTGAAGAGGATTTCAGAAAATGGAAAGACATTCCTTGTTCATGGATAGGAAGAACAAACATTGTGAAAAGGGTCATTCTCCCACAATTGTTATACAAATTTAATGCAATTTCAATCAAGATACTATTAGCATACTTCATAGATCTAGAGAAATCATTCTTAAAATTCATCTGGAACCAGAAGAGACCTAGAATAGCAAAGGCAATTCTGGGCAACAAAGTCAAGGCAGGAAGCATCACAATTCCTGATGTGAAGTTACACTACAAAGCTACTGTGATAAAATCAGCATGGTACTAGAATACAAACAGACCAGAAGATCAGTGGACTAAATGAGAAGATACAACTACAACTACAAACACACTCAGCCACCTTACCTTTGATAAAGGGGCCAAACACATTCACTGGAAGAAAGGTAGTCTCTTTAATAAGTGGTGCTGGAATAACTGGCTTTCTATATGCTGAAAACTAAAACTAGACCCAAACCTATCATCATGCACCAAACTAAAGTTAAAATGGATCAAAGATATAAATATTAAAACAGAAACACTAAATCTGTTGGAAGACAAAGTAGGTAAAAATCTTGAAGACATAGGGGCAGGCAGAGAATTCATGAACAAAAGTTGAACTGCATTGGAAATACTTCCCAGAGTCAGTAACTGGGATCTTATCTTATTAAAAAGTTTTTGCATGTCAAAAGAAATCTCCAACAGAGTGAAAAGAAAATCCACAAATTGGGAAAATATCTTAGTCAAATGTCCCTCAGGCAAAGGACTTCTATGCAGAACATATAAAGAGTTTAAAAAAAAATCAAGCCCCCAAAATTCAAAGACCCAATCCAAAAATGGGCATCTGAAATGAATATACATCTCTCAGCTGAAGAAATTCAAATGGTGAATAAATACATGAAAAAAAATTCAGTATCATCAGTCATTAGAGAAATGCAAATTAAAAGCACACTGAGATTCCATCTCACTCCAGAAAGAATGGCCAGGATAAAGAAAACTACCAACAACAAATTCTGGAGAGGCTGTGGGGGAAAAAAGAACTCTTCTACAATGTTGGTGGGAGTGTAGACTCTACAACCATCATGGAAATCAGTCTGGAGTTTCCTCAAAAAGCTGGGATTGGAGGTCCTATTTGACCCACCTATTCCACTTCTGGGTGTATTTCCAGAAGAATTGAAAACATCATACCACAGTAACATACATGCACCCATGTTTATAGCAGCACAATTTGTAGTAGCTATATCTTGGAAACAACCCAAATGCACATCAACTGAGGAATGGATAAAAAATGTATTTTTATACAGTAAAATACTACTCAGCTTTAAAGAAGGACCACATTGAGACTTTTATAGGTAAATGGATGCAACTTGAGACCATATTCATAAGTGAAATAAATCGAGCTCACATGTGTAAATACTGTATTGTGCCCCTAGTATAAGAAACTGAAAGAGTAAATAAGATACAAAACCTACAATAAATATGGTGAAAGAGTAAGAAACTGCTTATAGAGGAAAAAATAACTCAGGGAAAAGGAGAAAAAAAGGAAAAGAAAAAAAAGATATAAATTTGTAAATATACACTTGATTACTAAGATGGTTGTACTACTAATTCTGTTAGTTTTTGGAACAACACAGTTAACATTCATAGGATTAGATCAATTTTGCATGTTTATATCTGGTAATTTGAGTAACACTTTTGAAGATAACTATGCAAAACAACAAAATTTGTTATGTTTCTACCACCTTGTCATTGTTTTAGGCTCTTTGTTATTGCTATTTGTCTCTTTTGTTTCTTGTTTTTTTAATACTTTGTTTTGTTTTTTTTTCTCTAATACAGAAAGGATAGATGTACATGTATAGGCTTAAAAATGCCTAGAACTTCTCCTAGAGAGTTTACAAGAATTGATTTTATTATGTGTGATGGTATGAACAACTACATTGAAAAAGCGAGACATCATGGTAGCCATTACTGATTTCCTATCATCTTGTTTTGAAGTTCAATAATGCTTTTATTCTTTTTTTTTTTTGGTTTTAGTCTGTTTTCTATTATTTGGTTTCAATTTATGTGAAAATATGAACAGCTATTTTGGATAGAATAGGAGACATTATAATAGCCATTATTGATTTCCTATTGTCTGGTTTTGAAGGCCCATAAGGCTCTCATTCTTTTGTTTTGATTGGTTTTATACTATTTTTTTATTAATTTATTGTGTGTGAAGGTGTAGATAAATATTTCAAAGAAAATGAGACACAAATATATACACAAATATACACAATATATATACAAATATATATTTGTATATATATATACACAAATATATACATTTGTGTATATATATATACATTTAGATGTATATATACATTTATAAATATGAATATATAGTATATATAAATACGTATATATAAATATATATATATATATACAGTAAATGTTATACATTATAATATGCTATACATTGTATAAGTATCCATATACTGATGTATACTACTATTTAATGCATGCCTATATATTATACATAACTGATACATAAAACAAATAAATCTCACTAAGCATATTCTTATTAGCAGCAGGGTTTTTTGAAGTGTCAAGAATTATAATGTTAACCTATTTCCTGAATGGCAATAACACTTTTGGAACTTTGCCAAGGTGCTGAGATCTAAAATTCTACAGTTGCAATAAAGTGGTTGAAACCATGGGAAAAGCCTATATTTGACAGACTGAACTACTTGTACGTGGTTGTTAGGGACAGTTAATGAAATAAGTGCCAAGATAAAAGGGCCACTGACTATGAATTATCCTTGTCGATAGTATATAGCTCTTTAAAGCTTGTGTTTCACATGACACAGCAAGGGGGTTAGAAAAAAGAGCCACGTAAGTGAAGGCCTGACCAGGTAGCACCCAGAGGCTGTTTTGATGCATCTGAGATAGAAAACGATTGGAGAGTTTTGAGCAGGGAAGTGACATGATCTGACATGGTTTAGAACAGATGATAGGAAATAAGGACTGATACAGGCAGTATAGTCCGCAGGATCTTATCATCATCAAGGGAACAGTTACGGCCCTTAGAAGAGAGTGGTAACAGTTGAAGTAGTAAGAGATCATGTCTTTATTTGAAGGTCATGACTGCCAATCTCTCTTAAAAATTGTAGTAAGTGTGAGAGTAAAAGAGAAATTAAGGATAGCCACAAGATTTCTGCCCTGAGTAACTTGACAAAGCATATGGACACTGGTTGAGATGAGGAAATCTATAAAGAAGCAGAATTAGGGGACAGATTATAGAGAACAAAATGTTTGGTACTAGTTACATCTAACTTTGAGCTGTTTATTAAAGTTTTAACTGGAAAGCCAAGGGGCAGTTGGGTAGAAAGATCTGGGACTCGAGACTGGAGATATAAATGTAAAATCATCAGTTAAACAAGCTATGAAATTGAGATCACTCAAAGAATAAGAGATGTTCATACCCTCATGCCTTTGTGTCCTGCTTTATTTAAGAAGCTGGGAAGATGAAGATGGCCCTTCTGAGAAGACCCGGAAAAAAAGTGTTCAGCAAAGAAGAAGAAGAATCGTTAGCATTTACTTCTAGAAATCAAGCAAAAAATGTGTTTCCAAAATCAGAGCAAGATCAACTCTATCAGACACTGTTATTCAGAGGAAATAGAGACTGCAGCTGGGTGATTAGGCATTGTACAAATCACTGGTGGTCTTGTAATTTATTTATTTCATTGGAGGTCTGAGCTAGGCTCACTCTTAACCTTTGCAGTATCCAGAACAAAAGTACAATTTGAGAGCCCATGAATTGTCTAAAATTTTAAATTATGAATCAAGATAGCAAAAAGCAGACATCTTGTGGCCACTGGAAATAAAAATGAAAGATCGAGAAATGGAAACACTGACCTGAGGAAGCCTAGCCACTGAACTTGTGCCAGCCAACCTTTCCACCAGGCTTGGTGAAAGAGGAGAAGGACTAGTTGCACCCTCACATGGCCATATCAGGAAACATAATGCAGCCTGGCAGCCTGCTGCAGATACAGAATGTATCTACCCGATTGCTCTCCTGGGAGTGCATGCATTGTGAACAGCTGCTTCCATGGGACTATACATAGGCTGCTTGGCTTTTGGGGTGCTCAGTGCTTGGAAGAGTTTTGTGGGAACAGAGCTGGCTTGGAGTCCATAAGACAGAAGGAGCCATGAGACTGTGGGGATGAACTGGGTGCTGTCCCATCCTCAGAGATAAAGGAATGAGCTCCTAATCATTGTGGAGTAGTCTGGATCTCATACTCTGAGGTTTTCTGCTATTTGCAGTTGAATAAATTTTAACTGATTCATAAGCATTCAATAAGTACTCTTTATAGTCCTACCTGAAAAAAATGAGAACAGGACATAACACAATATGATACAGCATCATATATAGCTATTAGTAATGATGAATTGAAGCTATAAAATGGTGTGTTTAGTATGACATAATGTGTGTGTGTGTGTGAATATCTGTGTGTATGTATATATTTAGGACATTGCAAATGTATGTGCATATGTACTTAGAGCAATACCTGAAAGATAAGTTTACAAAATGAAAATCATGATAATGTCTGGGTAGTGATTCTCTAGATGACTTATTGTCATACCTTTTTTGATTTTATGCTTTAAACGGTCATACATTATTTTGAGGAACATGAAAATAGAAGTTTTAGAAGGGAAAACAAATGGTATGTAGGTGTTTATCGTTAATGTACAAGGCCTATCGTATATGACTATTTCATGTAGGAAAGCCAAATCAACAGATTTTTCTTGACATTTTTGTTGGAAAAAAAAATTGGAAGTGCATGTTTATAACTTTAAGCTTCTTAACCAAGTTTAAACTATTGATTGTAACCTAAGGTAACATTTCTCAACCTTTTTTCATTATTTCTCCCAAGAACATTTTTGTTAATTTCCACAAAATTTTAATACCATATATTATATTATATCTGTGTATTTTTTTCTCTTTCCAAGGCCATAGACTATTGTACTACCTGGAGTGCTTTGTACCCTAATAGCCTCTTTGGGGGTGTGATTAACCCTGCTGAGAAGGCATGACACTGGTCACAAACATTTCAGGGCCTTCCTTAGTAAGGACTTACTCATTAAAGATGAGCGTACTTCTTTTTCAGCCCCTGAACAGATATCTTCATTCCTTTCCATCCAGGACAATACTTTGCTCCTGGAAAAGACATGAATCTGTTCTGTGATTAAACATAAATATTAGTTCAGTCTTAATCTAACAAGTAGGAGAACTTAGTTTCTCGTATCACCACCAGCTTGCTCCAAACTTCAGCTCCTTCAGCTTGCAGAAGACAAGCTTCTTTTAAGGCCACAAGTATTGCTTCAAGGCTTCTTTCCAAATTTCCACTCAAACCTCAGCTCATTTTGGATTTTCTCTGCCATTGTTTAAATAGTGCTGCAGGAAGTTATCTCTTGGTCCGCAAATCTATGGAGACTGGTGCTTGCCAGGACCACTTCAGTGATGGTTCTTGACTCCTTTTGTGTCTGCATTCTGCTGCCCCTTAGTAGCACCTCTATACTGCTGCCTCTCTCTGTTCCCAGACCTTAATTCCAGTATCCAAACAATGCTGGGTTTGGGTTTTAACTCAGTTTTCTAAAGACTAAGGCAGCCCTGGG
Organism: Hydrochoerus hydrochaeris; assembly: GCA_004027455.1. Classification (NCBI taxonomy): domain Eukaryota; kingdom Metazoa; phylum Chordata; class Mammalia; order Rodentia; family Hydrochaeridae; genus Hydrochoerus; species Hydrochoerus hydrochaeris. The sequence continues at coordinate 166,342 of PVLA01000530.1, read as the reverse complement.
GATTAAAATGGAGACAGAAATTTCACGCTGCTCTGTCCCAGGATCCCTACCTGGGCATGACTCCTCTGAGTCCCTGCACACTGCCAGTAGGCAGTCATTTCCCCAAACCAGAGTTCCCTTTGGATATTGTCTTCTTTCTCTTCTTCTTTGGGTCACAATGGGGCCACAAACTTCTCTGCCGTCTGCCTCATCCAAAAGAAGGAAAATATAAATAAAAAGTCAAATAAACTGGAACAAACAACACTGTGATGGTCTTTAGGCCATTACGCTCAATTAAAGACTGCCTTTTATATCTTGATTCCCATAGTTGAAGGACTTAGTGTGAAACATCTGCATTTAGATACTGCATTGCTGTTAAGTTTTCCCATAAACAAAGTCTACTTCTGCATTTCTTCTATTCTTTGTTCACTTAACAAGTATTTATTGAGTGTTGACTTTGTGCCAGGTACTCTACAAGTATTTGGGACACAGTGGTAAATAACACAGATATATGTACCACCTGCACAAAACTTATAAAGTCTTATATATAATTTTTCTCTTCCAAACACATTAGACTCTTCTCCAAGAACCAAATTCAGTATTTATGTAAAACTTCAGAAAATACTTACTCATCTTTATCATTCAGGTCAGGATACTATCTCTTACAATAGAAAATGTTTCTTTGTTACTTACATAGTAGTGAAGACTGCTTGTGGGATTAATCTTTAGTTTTGTAAATCAGAAACTACTTTCCAACTCAATGTCATAAAATAGATTGCATTGAAAACAATTAGAAAGTGATACACCCAAGCACACACACAAAGACACAACACACGCACACACACACACACACACACAGGGTATCATGCATACTGCACACACAAATATACTTCACACCACAGAAATACAGCACACAAAACACACAGACGTAGACACCTACACACAGACACTTAGCCCTAAAGCATATAGCCAAAAATTCAGGGGCAGTGTTAAACATTAGGTGAGCAGAGCAAAGAATCTGTCATTTTAAAAAAGTGATGGGAAATTATAATCAACCAACAGATTTGAATACTTAATCCAGTTGAAAGATCAGGTGATTGGGAATCTGGAGAACGTGTGCACAGCAATGGTGGCCATGCTCTTCATGACAATCTCCAGGACACAAAAAACCAATGCCCCTTTGAGATTCCATCTTCCATAATTGTATTACCTTCCTACCCTGACCCATGGTTTAGGTATAACTGTACTGTTTTTCCAACTAGAGAGTTTTGCCTGTCTTCCTCATACCTTATTCACATGGGCCAAAATGGCATTAGGAGTGCTTTCACAGAAGGCCTAGGGAAATATTACACATGGTGCAGCATGAGAATTTCAAAAGTTATGATTATGCTTAAGTTGCTTATTCCTACAATTACTAGACTATAAACACTTGTAACCTCCTCTTTCAAATCTCTATCTCCATCATCTTTGGAAGGGTCAATTCTGGCCACTCAAAGAAAATGTTCCAGCCTCAATACTTTCTTTGTGAAGCAAATTCCAGGGATTTGGAATTTGTCTGGATTCTAATTAGTCTTGCCTCCACCCAGGCTCAAATCCCAAAAACAGAATAGATGGTTGGATTAAGGTTCCTGTTCAGTCTCCAGCAAGAGCCTAAAAAACAAGTATACATTGCCAAAACTGGTGCTTTATTTATTTTATTTTTTCTTGCCTCAGAGACAACATATTAAGAAAGTGCAGTCCTCTTGTATACATGCCTTGGATAGAATTTCTGGCCTAAAAATAACCCTGGCATGATTGGGCTGTGGAGCATCTGATTCCTTTTTGGGCCTGGTTTATTTCAGAAATCACCTCATTAGCTTCACATGGCTCTATCTTAACCATTCCAGTGATGGCACCAGCTGCACTTAAATTATTTTTATACTTTTCGAATTAAGATGCTTTCAATGACAAAATACTTCACTGCATGGAAGGTAACATCACAGATGGTTATATTCTACCACCTAGGTCTAACACCTTTTGTTTGTACTTTTAAATGAAAGATTATAGACATTGCTAAAGAAAACTCTATCCTTTAAGCTTTTCTACTCCCTTAGTGCCAGCAATAACGGCCGTTCCCAATAAGTCATGCATGCATAGTTTATTACTGTCACTATATGTGTTTGTATCCATAGAAATCACATAAATTTATCTCATGTTTTAAAGTTTATAGAAGTAAATGAATCAAAATTAAATTACATTAGATCTTCATGAATTATGATAAATACATTTTTAAAATAAAATGTTAAATTAAGATGTAAGTCTTTCCTTATTAGAAGAAGCACAGTGATGCTTACTTTTTCCATCATATAGTGTATCACATATCCATTGAAATGTGTCCAGACTATGTTAATTCTTCTTGTTTTTTAAATGAATAAAACCACATAAGATAGTAGATTTGTTTGTGAAAGGTTTAAAGATATGGGAGAGAAAATCTATTTTAAAGAAACTACTCAAAACGTATACTTTGTCCTTGCTATCAAAAGACTGATGACATGGTAAAAATACGATGACAGTTGTAGATACCGTGGGGGGAAACTGTCTCAGGAGTTAGCAAATATGCATTTGAATATGGAAAATCCAAAATGAACATTTAGAAAAACCCATCATCATGCAGCAGTTTGTAATTGCTTCACGATCTTATTAAGCAAAACATGAAGCAGAATGAACTAGCATCTTCACTTCACCACTGGGAAAATTTCATTAGTGTTGGTCATATGATCATCTTGGTAACATAAAATATAGATTAAAGGCTGTGGCAAAAATTCGAAAAAATCTGTATGGGGAGTAGGAAAGACAAGACCAGTGATTTGAATTGATTCTGCTTCCTCTTTATCTTTCTTTTTAATTTCAAAATTTGTGTATATTTTTTACTTAAAGTGAAAAACATAAAATTGTGAATAGAAAATAAATTGTGTACAACTCTTTTATTCTAAAATAATTACAAAATAACCACTATCCATGGCTTTCAAATGATGTATCATGTCCTTTTGTCTACCTAATTTCTTTCATAGCTTTAAAATTATAAAATATATAGTTGTTAGAAATACATAAATATTATACATATAATTATTCCTTTGTTCCTGAAATAACTATATGTGTATAAATGTTAACCTATAGTTATTATAAATTATAAAATATATAATTATTATAAAAACTCGAGTAACAGGCACATACATACATTAAGAAGTCTCTAATTCTAAGACCTGGAGGTGTAACTCAGTGGTAAACTACTTAGCTAGTATGTTCAAGGCCTGAGTCTGATTCCCAGCATTTCAGAAAGAAAAGGCCGTCTCCACTTCTCTAGTACTATTTCCTATATAAATTTGATTTTATTGCTTCAAACAGTGCTTACAATGTATTTTTCTAGTCATTTTCTATGTATTTTTTTTAACAATGGTTATGCTATTGTGCTCTTCTTTTTCATTTGTTCACTTAATAATTATGGCAGGTTGTTACACTGGTGATCCCCAACAATCCTACCTAATGAACTGACACTCTTGTGCAGGCACCTTCCACGCTAACGGAACCAGAACCTGTGTCTCACTTTGGCCAATAGAGCCAGTCATCTTACTGCAGCTAGAGGCTTGATAAGAAGGGGTTTGGGGAAAAGAAGAAACGAAGAATCAAATGTGATCACTATGTGTATCTAAAACGTACTGATAAAATTAATGACACCAAAAAACAGTTTGCACATTTGTCCTTGTCTTAGGTTCACTCCCTCCTGGAACCCAGCTGCAGTGAAGAGAAGGTGCATGGAAGGGAACGGAGGTTGTCCCAGGTAACAGCTTACTGATAGATGTGAGATATTTTTGGATGTTCCAGCCCCAGAATCCACTGCTAGCTAAATAAAGCATTTAAGTGACTCTGGCCAGCACCTCAACAAGCAGATAAACATCACCATTCAATCCTTAGGCTTTTGACACAGAGTGTTTTAAATGTTAATAATTATGTAGCAATCATTACCTGAAAGAATAGTATTGTCAGTTCATTTTTATTTACCTTACTCTTTTTACTTGCTGGTTAATGTTCAATTATGTGAATATGCAAGCATTTATTCTACTAATGGCTACTCAACAGATGTTTAGCTTATATGAATCAATGTCTTTGCAATAGGCCTCATATTTAACATTACCTTTATAGAATATCTTAATAAACAAATGTTCATTTATATCTCTGAATATTTCCTTAGTGTAATTTTTAGATATTTTTGAATCAGAGACTGGGTAGTTTTTAAGGTTACTGATGATATATAGTTACAGCCCTCTCCACCAGACGTAAGATACTTTTATTTTCCAGAATGAGCATACTGAAAATAAGAAAGAACATATATAAGCATTGTTAATCAGCTTAGACACTGGCCTGTTTACCTTAGCTAATCATTTACATTGAGAAGATGGAACATAATTATGGAGAAAAGGGCAAATTTTTTAAAAATATCTGTTGCAGTGAGGATCCACTCAGAATCAAGCATTATTGAAGCTGAAATTTATGTCTGACAGTATCCGTTAAAAAAATGGAAAGAGAGACTGTCAATTGGTACCTTTTTTGAAGGGAATTTTTCAACATCTTTTAAGTCAAAGGTATGTGTGCCATTTGATTCAGAAATTTCACTATGCAACTTACAAAAACTTGTATGTGGACAAAAGTAGAATATTTGGACTATTGTTCTTTGTAATGGCAAAGGAATTCTCTGTCAATGGAAAAATGTTTATATGCTGATGGAATAGTACTGATGGAAGAGTTAGTACAGATGTTTATATCAACATTGATGAATCTCACATACTGATGGGGGAGAAAAAAGAAAAGACAGGAAAAACAAGCTGTGGATGACTTCCTACTGCGTGAACACATTTACATCTAGTTTTGGAAACCTGGAAAGTTCATGATGTGTGTTGCTTGGGAATGCACACAGAATGAAGCAAAAGCACAAAAATGCACAGAAATAGATGGGGATCCACAGTGGTTGTACTATTAGAAAGTGAGGGGGATGTGATCAGTAATCTACTTGCAGAAGTCTCAATAGTTCTGATAATGTGGTATTTCTTAACTTGGGAGATGGGTATGTGTCTATTTATTACATTTGTACATACCTTTTAAGTGCATCTTAAATATTTAGATACTTTTTAAAATTTTGTTTCATTTTTTTGTTTTATTAGGACATGTTTTTTCCAGCCCATAGTGATTACATTTATCACGGGGAGTTGGTACTTGTGCACGACATAGCTTAATTCTTTTGTTTTCATGGCCTTCCCCTCCTTTTCCCTCCATCTCTTCGTCCCCTTCCCTTTGGCAAAAGACTTTTCTTCCCCTCTTTTCTATTGTCTTTCATTTCTCTCTATAATTTGTTTGTATTTTGGGTTTTTCAGGTAAGAAAAAACAAGCAATATTGAAGCCTATGTTTCTGATTTACTTTACTTAGAATTATGATCTCAGGGTACATTCTTTGTCCTACAAATGACTCATATTTATCCTTCTTTATGGCAGAATATTAGTCCATTGCATATAAATACTACATTTTCTTTACCCCTTCATCTATCAATATACACAGGGTGGGCAGATAATGGGAAGGTGACAAGTGCTCTTCTTGGTCTTGAGATGGGAAAATAAAAGTGGTGACTGGGGAATCCCCTGCAATACAAATGATCAGTTCTTTGGTGTTTGGTCTCTGCTGACTGGTTGTGGAATCCCCAGTATTTTGGAAATATTTAGGACATTAAGAAAGTTTTCCAGTGGATAGGGCCTTTTCTCACTTCCTTTAAAGTACTTCCTGAGGTTTTTGTATCACTACAGTGCATTTGTGGCTCACTTGGGAAATATTGTCATGGTTTATGTCTCTACCAGTTGAAGACAAATTCTTGGCAGAAATCAGTGAAGTGCAATGAACAGAGCATGAATTCTGAAGCTAGATCATCATAGAACTGACCTTGGTTTCTTGTCTTATACATTACATGTACTTGGGCAAGAGTTACATTACTCAACTTTTCTGATTTGTTTTAAAAAATCACATGCAGTATGTTACATAATGTGCCTGCCACACAGAGTCTCAATAATGTTTCATTTTTCCCCTTCTATAATTTCTATATTCTTTTAATATCTGTAATCATAAAATTGAGTGATTGTATTTCAAAACCAGATTGAAAGACATATGTTGAAACCAAATCAAGTGTTGGCAGGATATTTGTTTTTTCCTGGCTAAACATTCATGTAGTGTGCTGAAAAAGCCAATTAGGCCAATTAGAACACAAGACACTTGGGTCTTGAGTGAGCTATTACTTGTGAAGGCAGAGGACTTTCCCCTCGTATAGAATTGCACAGTAGAGTGGTCTTCATTTATAGTGGAACAAAATTGAATGTATGTCTTGATATTTGTGCGTTTTATTTGTAAATTTGTACTTGTGGTGAAAGTTTTCTCTTTCTGAGAGCATTTAAATTTATCAGAAGTTCATAGTTTAAGTGCTCTTTAGAGACCATTTCAAAGTCTGTCACGGCTACTGTTCCCAGTCTCTCTCTACACTGTCAGGACCCGCTAGGGGGAGTGTGATCTCTGGCACTGCTCTACAGAAGACTTCTCTGATTCTTTGCCAACAGCCTCCTTTTTCTTTCTTTTCTCCTAACTGCAAACTAACTCCCTCCTAACTGCCTTCTAACTGCAGGGAGACTTCTTTTTCTAGTCATCTCACTCTCTCAGCCTGTCTTCTTCAGTTCTCAATGCTTTTAAGACTTTAGAAAGAAAACTTCGGAATTCAGAAGCCTCCTGAGGCAGCTTCTGCACCTGTTTGGCCTCTGTGTTTCATCCTTCACTGCTGCTGTTTTGCTTTTATCCCCTTATAAAAGTGATTTTAATTATTTTCCTATTAATATAAGTACTAGATAAGTAGTTTGATAAAACGTGAAAAAGGTTAAACTCCTTTTGTCTTAACAAATCTGAATGGTAATGAGTTAAATTAATTGGCTTTTTACATTTGCAGTGAACTTAACAGAACCACTGTAGTCATAAAAGCACTCTGCAAACTGAGACAGGGCAGGGAACAGATGAGAGAATGCTGATGAAGAGGCATCACTCAGATAAACACAGTTCCATTAACTTGAACGTCTTCCCCCAAATTCTGGAAGGCCAGCCTAATCCTATTTGGCTTGTCAGTGCAGGAAATATATACCAATAATTTAGAGCACACACTTTTTTCTATTTCTGTATCCCCTGGTTGGAATATCATTTTGATCTAGGTGTTTTGTTCTTCCTTGTTATTCTTTACATGTTATTTAATAAACTGTGTCTTCCATCATGGTAAAAATTCCAGAGAAGGAAACTAATCATCAGATGAAATTAAAGTACAATGGAAAGAAGTAATGACTGGAGGGTCATTAACGAGGCATGACATAAAGTTCCATATATTTACGTTAAAAAGCAATCTTCTCTGCATTTTAAAAAATGAAGACAACTGTATTAAGCACACTAGAGGAAATACATAAATCTATATAAAATTAATCTTTTCTTATAATAAAGACAAAGAAGTGTTTTCTGAGGTGATATTTATGAATATGTTTCTTTTCAGATGTTTCTGTAGAGCAGAGATACCCATAAGCTCAGATGTGTAAGTTTTTAGAACTCATGTCTTATTTTCTAAGGTCTTCTCAGCTTCTTTGCTTCTTACATGTACAGCTTATTTTATAATATATATATGTATATATATATATACATATATATATATAACCAAACAGCAAGTTCATTTATATAATTATATATATATATGTATAATATATATATATATATTATACATATATATTACTGAAGGACTACTTTAAAGAAATATACAGCTGTCATACACAGAGAACTATTCCCACTACTAATACATACATGGACTAATTCTTCTTCTTAGTGATTTTCATATGTTAACACCCAGTCTTCCTAACAGCATGTTGGACATAGCCTTACCTGCCAAGATCTGCTCACTCTTTACCAGGGGCACTTTTTGGGATCATATTTGCAGTTAAAACCTTGGGAGGTGAGGCAAGATCTCCCTCTGGGACTAAAGGAAGGCTTGCTTTCAGGCTGCTATAAAGCAGCAACTTGCCCAGGCCGTTTCCACTTCTGTGCTACAACATGCCATGTGCAGGCATCTCTCTCAGCAAGCCAGCAGCAATATATTCTCTTGGTTTGTGGTTTCCTAGAGTTGTACAACAGTCCTGCCAATGTTTTTTAACACCTATATTATCACCTAATTCAAATGCTCTGTCTTTATGAAGACCTTTATTTTTGATTTTTGATGAAGAATACATAATATAAAAATTTACCACCTTAACCATTACCTTCATATTTCTGTGCAACTTTTCATCTTACAAAACCAAACCTGGTAAACAAGCCCCTATTTCTGTCTCCACGGACCCTGGCAGCCACTATTCTATTGTTTGTTTCTATGGCTTTGATTAATTTAGGTACCTCATGTAAGTTAAATCATACAGTATTTGTGTTTTGTGTGATGGCTTTTCACTTAACAATGATTTAAGGTTCATCCACGATGTAGCACTGTTAAGACTGAATAATATGGTGTTCTATGTTTAAGCATGTCTTGTTCATTTGTCCATTGATGGGCACTTGTGTTGCTTCCACCATTTGGCTATTGTGGCATGGCTGTTTGTAAGGCTTTTTAAAATTCCTCTTCTACTGTCTCTTTAAAGACTTAATTTATGCCACTGTTACAAGAATGCAGGTTCCTTCTCTGCTGTAGTTTGACTGTGTTCACTCCGTGTCAGACAAATAACTAAGGACAGGCACATATGAATTTGAGCACTATTCTTATGGATGACCAACTAGTTGTAAGATTCTAGAAAAGAATATTATTCAAATGACATGAACGCCAGCCTCCATTTTTTATCAAGTTGATTGAGAATTCAGCACTAGTTTTCATCAAAAAAATAGAAGTGAGCAATTGAAAACTGTAAGGTGAGTTGTGAACCAGATGGTCTTCTAAGGAAGACAAATGCTTAGAACCATCTGCTACAATTACTTCTGCATTTCGCATGCTAAAGTAAATCATTTGACGTGTGAAATTGTTAAAGTGTTTACTTAACAAATTTCATGTTTTTGTTCAGGTTAATTGCCCTCATGGATTTCTGAAGGAAAATGCATGGTTAATCTGTATCATTTTCAGCTAAATAAACTAATTTCGAGAAGTACTTTGCCTAAGAATTGCAAACACCATAAATGGAAGACATAACCACCTTCATGGAGAGAATGATTTTTATAGTCTTTTTCATTCCCGTGAGTGTTTTTTGTAAATTTTAACAATTATCCGAAAATTCTATAGGGTGTATTTCCTATCTTGCTTTCACAAGCTGACTTTGGTTTTGATACTGCACAATGTAAAAGTTTTGTAAAAAGGAGAAAAGCAAAAATTACACTACTTGAATTAGCAGATATTTTTAGTTCATATTTAAGTAAATATATGCATGTAAACTTTGGTAATTAGCATGTTAAGTATTATTTAATTTGTAATAGGATGATTTGATTAAAGGAAAAGGATTAATGATACATAGGACACTGATTTATAATATCTACTTATAGCTAGGGACTAAGTCATGCAACATACAATATAAGCATTATATAACCTATAAGGCATTCAGCATTGTAGAAAACCTTCTGGTATAATGTTATTTCACCTTTTCTAGCCTGGTGAGTATTTTCTGATCATAGGTAATTTGTTTGATCTAACCTTCCCAATTTATAGGGGGTTTTATGTGTTATAAAAATCAGGTTCTGCATAAAAGTAGATTAGTCTTCCAAAGTACAAAATATTTCTTGTAGAATACAAACTCGGTGAAGTCTACTCTAATATAGAGCCCCTTAGCCTGAATATCAAATGAAATTTCTTCTTTCCTAGAATCTTCATATACAGTGTCATTCAGAATTAAAAAGCAAGTTTATAACAAATTTTCATACTTTTTAGAAAGACAAAAAATTCAGTATGGTGAATTGAAGATAATATTTGCTAAATTATGTAACTTTCAGTTTGAACATAAGGGTATAAACTCTCGTCAAAACTGAAATTAAATTCCAGGTAGCCTATGTCAGCAAACTAGGACATTCCACCATCAAACACACGCTAAGGCTTCAACTATGTGTTCATCTGAACAGGGTGTCTATCTGGCACCCATTAAATGTCTGTTTGAGAAAGAGAATATTTATAGAAAAAAATTCTTGGCATAAGCAGCTATCTTAAAGTTAAGCTCCATGAAAACAGGGGCTTTTTATGAGTTGCTCAATGCTCTATCCCCAGAAACTATTTGTTTCCCCAGAAATTATTTGTTCATAAAGCATCTGAATACAGAGAAATCAATGCATATATTGCTCCTTGTGTAGAGCTCATTGCTAGGATAGTCATGATCCAAATCTCTTGACTCTAGTTCCCATGCATCTCCCAAACTTGCCCATATTGCATTTTCATCACTACCAACAGAAATATCCTCTTTGCTTGTCCTTACATCTACTCCAATTCTTTCTTTGGAAGCCAGATCTCAAAGATATCAGTGTTGTGATCTGCAGAACCTGTAAATATGTAAGGTTATATGGCAAAGAAGAATTAAGGTTGCAGATGGATGTAAGGTTGCTAATCAGTAGAATTCAAGATGGAAAAGATTATTCTGGATCATCTAGTCAGACCTAATGTAATCACAAAACCTTGCAGAAGAGGAATGCAGAAGAGTATTAGAGTGTTGTGATGTGAGACTTAGGGAGTAATTGCTGCATTTGACAGTCAGAGGAAACCAGTACCATGGAATGGAATGTGAACAGCCTCTTAAAGCTACAAAAATGTAACAACATGGTTTCTATCCTAGAACCTGCAGAAAAAAATGTGTCCATCAGTGACTTGATTTTAGCCCAGTGAAACCCATTATAAACTTACAAACAACAGAATCCTAAGGTACTCAATGTATATGGTTGAAGTCATTACATTTGCAGTAGTTTATACAACAGCCATAGAACACTAATATATCCTCCTGATAGACTTCATCAACAGTAGCCTCCCACCCTGAACCCCTTGGCATAATACCTGAACATTTGCTCTTCCTCTTACAATGGAGACAGTGTTCCTTAGTGAACCCTATTTGAACTGACCTTCCTTGACTCCATGGTCTTCTTCCCGGTTTGGCCTCAACCTTTGTCTGTACGTCAGCCACAGCAGCCTTCCTGATGTCCTGTGGTCTCTTCTATTGTCCCTTCCCTCTTCAGTCCGTTGGTTCCTGCTTATCATTCACTTTCTCAAGGAGGTGTCTGTCAGCTGTGTAACCAGGGAAATTTCCAGTGAGAAGCTGTAAACACTGACTAGTGTGTCTTTATGATGTGTAGTTGTCAAAGCTGTAATTTTGTTCATGATGATGCTTGGTTAAAGTGTGCAATCTTTCCTCTTTTCTCATTATACTTAGCACATATCTACCACTCTGAATACTTTTAGGATGAATGAGTGAAAGAAAGAATGAATGAATGAGTGGAGCTGGACCTCCATAGATTAGGTTCCAGGGTTGTTTTGGGGTTCCCTCCTTAAAGCATCACTCTCATGGAAAAGCATGTTGCTATTCTCTTATCAAAGGATACTGTAGAAAACAACCCCATAAAGTCTGTAAACTGTGTTTCCTGTAGGGCTTTGGGTGAGAATTTTTTTTTCCATTATGTTATTCAGTTTTCTTTATACCAAGTAATGAAAGTAATTTATTTTTCATCCTGTTTTGGAATAACTTTGCTTTCCCAGAGTAATCTGTTTTTGTTTGGTAGTGGACACTAGGGGAGCTGCCCAAGTCTGTGACCTTTAGGACCGAAGCACACATAACCCAGTTCCTGGGGTAATTGACAGCTGATGACTTGCAGCTAAAGTCCCCTCCACCCCTCCCTGGCCTTCTGCTGAAGAGAGACACCTGGCCAACACCATTTCACTCCCCGGAATAGCCTGCATTCCTGATGGCCCAATCTGAGTGGTGGGGTGCAGGATATAAATACTTGTATTATCCAATTGAAACAACTCTGCGGAGTCACCCCACTTCAGCCCTGCTGAGGGGAGGGCTTTGTTTTATGGCCTCACAGCCTGACTCCTCTCTGCCCCTCTGGTTTTCTTCACCCCTCCACCCCCTTCTTGGTCTCTCTGTTGCTAATCCTGACCACATACACCAGGAAACTTCCCTAGTACAATTCTCTGTCTCTAAATTTCCTTCCTGGACTACGTGCATGTGACTCATGACCCCATCTTTCTTCAAAACAGGAATTGAATGATCATACTCCCCCTTAAATTCACCTGAAAGCTAAGAAACACAACTAAAGGAGCTCAGGTTGCTCACAAATCTGTATTGGCAGATTCTATCTAGAATGTCTATTTGCATGCCTGACTGTCTAAATGCTCTCTTTCATATTATGACATAATTTTATTGGTCCTATTCTGACTTTAATGTGCCTCAACTTCTTCCTAAAGCAAAGCAGGACTTCAGTGGCAAACACAACATATAAATAGGAATATACTGTTTGGAAGAGAAAGTAAACCACTAAGCACAAAGATTAAAGATTAAGGGCATGTTGAAATTCCTTACACTAAGAGAAGACATATATGCCTTAGTAGCAAGAATCTCAATTGTTCTGCCACTGGGGCAAAGTTATGATTGCTTCAAGTAATAACCAGACAGAAAAAATGGTGTGATTGTTCTTGTCCTTTCCTTTAAATTTACTTTCTGATTAAGAAGCAAGCTGGGACAAGAAAAAAGCTAGCTGTGAAATGGGAAATTCAACAGACAGATGGTCCATGGATTAGTCAATCTTCCACATCTTCCTCCTCTTAGACAGTTGTCAGAAATTACCTCCATCATGATGACTTGACTCTCCATCAATTTAAGCCATCATCTCCTGAGAAATGATGCAGTGTTCAGTGTTAAATTGCTCCTATAAAGTGGGTATGACTCTTCTTCTCAGTTCCTCTATTTTTAAACCTTTGTTGCAACCGAAGTTACCAGACACAAAAATAGAATGTGAATTAGATACTATTTCAGTTATTCACCTTTTTTTCATGAGTCTCGGAGATTTATCATTTTTGGCAAGCAGCAAACAGTGATTTTGATGCTGTGTTTTTGCTGGGATAAGTGAATTACATGGTATGCTAACATTCTCAAAGAACTGTTTCTTGATCCCATAGCAAAGACAGCTATGTTTTCAGATTTTATTTCCTCATTTGAAATTATATTAAAAAAACAAAATCAGAAACATGAGCTTCCTTGATAGTGGAGAGGAAAATGCCAGCGACTCCTCTTTCTTAGAGTTAAGATCACTTTTGAGAACACTAAATCCTTTGATAAGAGAATCCTTTACATAACTAAAGGCATAATCTGTGCATTTCTCATCAAGAGAAAACTACTTTTTGCAGTCAAGAGTCTTTATATGATATTTAATGTATACTTCAGAGACTGTCAAAATCATATTTACCTAGGTTATTTCTGAATGTCTTAGTGGGGAAAAGAGATGAGCTCATTCTAGACATTTATTAGACTATTTGTTAACTTACTTGTTTGCTATTGTGTATTATAAATACAAATTAAGATGTTTTTATAAAAATAGTAGAAAATATAGTTAAAATTTGTTTTAATGTCAATCATCAATTTATATATCTATAATATTTGTCTTTCAAACAGAACTGATTAATAATATAAGCTAGTAAAAAAGGCTAAATTATATTTTAAAAATTACTTTTAAATGCCATTTATTCTGATAATCATCCTAAGGAATGTGCCTTCTCTTAGAAGTAAAAGATTTTTTTAAACAAACTTTGGAGTTTAAGATAGTTGCTTAGCAAAGTTAAGGTAGTGTTCAGAAACAACTTGCAAAAATAAATCCTGACATAACATCATCCTATGCCTTAGAAGATAGTAGAAAAAAAGTGATAGCATAAGGGTTTTGACTTCTTTAACCTAATATCTTTAAAAAACACAATCCCTCAATTTGCCTATACTATAAAATCACCAGGAGACTCAATAATAGAGGATGGAAAACAAAAGAGAAGACTTTGAAAAAAACCTAGAAGAAAGTCATTAGGGCATGGTATGATCTCTATCTTTAAAAATATCTTCAATCAATTTAGGGGTGCTGGCACTAAGTTTGTCAGATGTCACAAACTTAATATTCCACAAGGTTGCCCTCATTTTAAACATAAGCCACAAATTCAAGAAACCCCAAGATATTCTCCTTTTTTTTTTTTAACCTTCTGGTTATAAATTCAGGGTGTTTTGTTCTGCTGTCAATTTGCTAGAATAATTTGAAGAAGTCAAGAAAGCACTATACTTATATTTATAGTTTTATTATTGAACAGTGATCTAAATCAAAACCACCCAAAGGAAAAGATGCATAAGGCAAGAGACCTGGGAGGGTTCCAGACACAAGGCTCAGGGGATCCTCTCCCTGTGAGTTCAGGATGTATCAGCTTTCAAGTAAGTCTATGTGTGACACTCCACAGTGCTATCCAGAAGGCTCATTCGAACTTTGGTGTTTGAAGTTTTATTGCAGTCTTATTACGTACACTTATTGATTGATCATATTGTTGAACTCATTCTCCAGCCCTTCTCTTTTCCCCAGAGATTAGGATGATGTCATCTAGTTCAAAGCCACAAACCCCTAAGTACATGATTGGTCTTTCTACCTGGGTAGACCCCAATCTTGCATCATCTCAGCATAAGCTATCAAAGAGCCTATTCTGAGTCATATCATAAACAGGTCTGGTCCAGACATTCTTATCATGTTTGAAATTTTAAGAGTTTGGAAAATACCTCCCAGGGACCAAGTACTAAGGCCAGCCAAATCCTTCATTATGTAAAAGGGAAACAAAATATGACAGAGTTGCTTCATAAATAAAAGTTTAGAAGCTTCATAAATAAAAGAAATTTGACATAGTGTTTGAATTTTGGATTATTTTTCAATTATAATTGCATAAATTATTCTGCAGCACAAATGCTGTCCTCCCTCTCCTCCCTTGCCTTTCTTCTCTCTCCTTCCCTCCCTCCTTCCCTCCCTCTCTCCTTCTTTCCTTCCTTCCTTCCTTCCTTCCTTCCTTCCTTCCTTCCTTCCTCTTGCTCTCCTTGTCTTGTCTTCCTTTCTTTTCTGCATATTCAATCATATGGCCCATGGTGAGAAAATATTTTTGAGTTTGCAGATAGTAGACATTTTTCTTATTTGTTATTTAATTATTTGAAAAGCTGCAATATTCTATCTAAAGACATCTTGTTCTGATTTTGAAAAAAAGGCATTCAATATTTGAATACAGTACAATAAAAAATAACAAAGATATTTATTTTGTGTATGCTAAGTTGCAGAAACTTAAGAAAATGCTACATGATCTAATTGTGCAATAATCAAATCCAGAGTGTTCTACTATTTATATCCCAAGCATGCAGTTCTGAGCTGTTCAGGAAATGTGTGGGTATTGGGCCAAACTCCTTGTAAAAGCATTTGTCATTCAGTTCTTTCTTGTCATCGAGTGGATTGGAAGCAGTAGCCAGATCAAAACCTGGGAAAGGGCCAGTTTGATAAGAAGGAAGGTAACTTGAGATCAGGGCTTTCCTTAATCTTTCTGCAAAAAGGGGACATTGTTCTTTGGCATTTCTCAGCCAAACTTTGCAGTTTTGTTCACAACCTAAAACCAAAGGCCTAGAAATAATTCTCAGATTTTTTTTTCCACAATGATTTTCTCTTTTCCCAGCTAAGTCAATATCATAATTAAGTGTCCACCTAGAAAGAATATGGTAAGTGATTTCATATTAATAAGAATGACTGATAAAAGCCAAAATATGTTCTTACACTTTAAAGAGATATTTTTGTTTAAAAGAATAAATACAGAATTTATGAGAAAGGGAGAATGATCTTTTTTCAGACGATTAGGAAAAGATTAGAGTTCTAAAAAATATATTTATACAATAAGATAAATTATGAAAAATTATTTAAAGTCAATTTATATTAGTCAAAAGATAGAATGAGAAGAACTGCTGGGAATATTTTTTATTGAATAGCTAAAGGAAAACTTCCTAGGAATATTTTTTAAAAGTATGTCCATGGTCTCTGAATAAAGCTACAATAATATATTGAGAGATATTAAAGAAGAATCAGGGCTAGAGATTTAGCTCGGCAGCATAAGCGCCTGCCTTGCAAACATGTGGTGAGTTCAATCCCTGGTACCAAAAAAAAAAAAAAAAAAAAAGAAGAATCAAATATATGGTGTTATGGAACACAGATTTATACAAGAAGTATTTTTTTAAAATTTTATTTAAAGAGGGGGGAAGCAAAACAGAATAAAGGGTAGAAACAATGCAGAATTTCAAAAAAATAAACAGTAATTAATCACTATTTGATACATTACATATTGTTTTCTTGGATATAGTTGTTCAAGTTACAAAATTAAAGCATACAAAGTGGACGTTCAAACAGTGAGGCTGCAAACAGTTCTGTTCACCGATCCAACAAAAACTTAGTAACATGGTTATCAATCCTACACACTTAAGTATACATACAGTTATCTCCTTTAGAGCACTTTCTTTTCCTCCTATTGCTTTTTTAAAAAATTTTTTTATTTAAAGAAAAAATTTTGAAACTGAAAGAGGGTAGAAACAATACAAAATCTCAAAAACAAAACAAAAAAATAGTAACCAGTAAGAAATCACTAGTTGATAATTACATACTTTCCTCTTATATGCAGTTGTTCAAGTTACAAAAGTAAAGTCCACAAAGTGGACATCCAAACAGTGAGACTGCAGTCAGTTTTGCTCATCCATCCAACTAAAACTTTAGCAACATGGTTATTTCCACTCACTTAAACATACATGCAGTTATATCCTTTAGAATACTCTTTTCCTTTGTTTCTTTACAATAACTATAATCTATTCTTGTAAACTACTTAGAAGTTCTACATATGTATAAGTCTCTACACATATACCTAGCTTTTCTGTATTAGAGGGAGAAACAAATCAAAACAAGTCAGCAACACAAATTCCTAGAGAAACACAAAATGAAAAGAACATACAAAAACACAACACTAGGTGATCTATGTGTTTTTGTTTTTTAAAGAGGCCAGTTCTTACTAAATTTTGATGCCCTAAGACAATTGCCTGATAGAAGTTTTTTGATACTAGACTTGATGAAAAATTCTATGTTTTACTTGAAAAAATGACATAAGCTAAAATATTTTTTTTTCGTGGTACAGGGGATTGAACTCACAACCTCATGCTTGCTGGGCAGGTACTTATGCCATGGAGCTAAATCCTCAGCCCAACTAAAAATATTCTTAAGAAAAAATAAAAAAATGAAGGACATGGTTAACTGCTATGATTAGAATATTGTGGCAGTGCAAGAATAAATCCACAGAGTGATAGATCATAAGACACTATAAAAGAGATAGACCAGAGTAGAATAGGTGTGTCACCTTGGGAAGTATTCACACTTCACATACAATCACAAGGGACTCATTCTTGAAGACTTGCTATAGTGCATCAGCTCAATAAAGATTATTCTTAGGTGTACTTCAGTTTATCAACCAGCAGAAACTTAGTGCTCAGCCCAATCCCTAGGATATCCCTTGTACTAAGCACCTTCTATCCCAGCCCATCTCCTGGAACATGCTATGTAAGATCGTCAACTCTCATCTCTGGTGGACAATTTTAAGGCACCAGGTCCATACCGTAGGCTGGAGCTGCAATTACTCAAAGCAGGAAAGAGTTAGCAATGTACTCTTTAGTGCTTGTTTTCTGTTTTCTCTCTCTATTTTCTGAGATTATGTCTTTACTAAACTGCTTCTACCTGCATATTTACTGGTGATAACTTCTTGGGGGAGCTAACACACAAGCCAAAGTACAGTTGCTGAGGTCAAGGCCAGGGCTGTCCAGACCAGCGGTGTCACTGACCAGGATGCGTAAGGCTGAGCTGTTTGGTCCCCCAGACCACACTGTGCAACACAATAATGGCCATGTCCCTTTTTGGAACTACAGTGTTCTTACAGTTAATGTTATTCTTGCCTAAATGTTAGAATGCAGATATTAAATGTTCTGTGCAGAATGATGCTTTGCTGGCATTATCATAGTAGAATACAGTATTTTCAAATTTTCAATAATTCACATTTATAAATAAGAATGAGTTTTCAATCTGAGTAGTCAAAGTAAAATTATATATTAGTAAAATAAAGAAGAATACAGTAAGTGGTGCTAAACCAATTAATTGGTTAACTATGTGAAGCAAAAATGAAGTTCTCCCTAACTTCATTTCCAAAAAAGAGAATAAATACCAAATTGTCCAATGGATTAAATGGAAATATATTCTAGCTGGGTGATATGGTGCACACCTGTAATCCCAGTATTTGGGAGGCTGAGGCAGGAAGATCACTGTGAATTTGAGGCCAGTTTGGGCTACAAAGTAAGTTCAAGGCCAGCCTGAACTGCATATGTAGTGAAACCCTGTCTCAAAATGACCAAAAACAAAATAAAATAAAAACAAAAAGAACAAAACAAAACAAAAAAGATACTCTAACTAGAAAGTTTTGCCAAATATTTATTTTATTTAGGAGTGGGAAATTACTTTTAAACATAAATGCAATAAAACTACAAAGCATTATTAGATATTATAATAAAAATATCAGTGTCATAATTAGTAGAAATAAAATTAAAAGATTGGGGCTGGGGATTTAGCTCAGTGGCATAAGCACCTGCCTGGCAAGCACAAGGTCATGAGTTTGATCCCCAGCACAAAAAAAAAAAAATTAAAAGATTAATTATAGAATGGAGAAATGTTTTAAAAAGACTCAACAAAACCATAAAAATAATTTTAACATTATGGGCTTTGAGTGTACAAATATATAAACTGATTAACATATGCTATGACTATATTTTCTAGGTGTGTAACCTTGGGAAATTAATAATTTGTGCCAAGTTTTTATTATTTATCTCTTAAGTCTGTTAATAATGATATCTACTTATAACATTGTTTGGAGTATTAAGTGGGACTTTCTAGGGATAGTACTGTGCAGAATGCTTGAAATATGGCAAGATTAAACATCTAAGTACCCTAGTGGAGATGGTCCAGTGTGGCAAATCACTTTCCTGAGGGGCCCCACAATGCCAGAAGTTGGTGACTGATGTGAATCTGTGCTGTGTTTCTGTAGGCACCCACACAGAACAGAAGCAGGTGGGCAAGGCCACTATTTCATTTCAAAGAATTCTAGGTGAATCCTAGCAGGAGAACAGTCCTGGATCACTTCACTACCCCAGTCCCAGAGTGGAAGGACAGAAGAGCCATCTAGTCACAGTGGACTACAGATAGCGGAGAAACAGACTACAGGGAATTCTGCTGAAAGTTAGGAGCTGGAGCTACCCAGATTCAGCTCCGGTGCAAGCAGGCAAGTAGCCTTCTTCTGAAGTGGGACAAGGGCACACCCTTGCCCAACAACCAGTGGGCAGAAGGAGCTAGTGGTGTGAAAGCAGGAAACTGTCTAAGGTCTGGAGGGAGCCAGCTGTACATGGGTCTGGGAGCAACCCTGGCATCTTTCTACCCAAGGACAACACAGCAACTGTGCGAGTGCCTTAAAGAAAAACACAGTAATAAGAAATGGAGATCCAAAATGTCAGCTGAAGGCCAATCACATTCCCCACCCCCAGAGGCTGACATCAGCCTCATACCCACCATCCTACCGCAAAATTGCCAAAGCTACACAGCATATTTCTTGGACCTGACTTGGATACTACCACAGGATTGTGAACACCAGAGGAAGTTTGCTAGTTTTCTTTGTTTCTTTGAGCAGTTTTCCTTTAACAGTCTGGTTGGGATTTTTTGTTTTGTTTTTGATTTTTTTTGACTATTTCGGTTTTTTAACCTTGATTTTTGTTTGTTCTGTCTTTTTTCTCTCTTCCCTCAACTGTCTCTCTTGATTTTATGGTATGTCCATGTGAGTGAACATAGTCTCTTCTCTTTCTTACTCTTGTGGTTTAAGATACCAAATTAATACACTAACAAAGTGTCAGTTGCTAGGCTGTACTTAATGTTATTGCTGTTGCTAATTGTACTACTTTAGCCAGCATGTCCTACATTTTCTAATCAATTTTTCTCCCTTTCAAAACTTCACTGTGATTGTCTAGGGGTAATAACCATCATCATAGTTCAGTACTAAAGGACAGGGTGCTAAGCCAAATGGAGAGTAATTTCTCATTCTTAATAAATTGGAAAGATAGGTTTTTGTGATAAACACAAAGATCAAGAATTACTTAAACCTAGAAGACATCTCTGAGGAATAGACATTTCCTAGGGAAGCCTTAATACTAGTGATAAAGCTACCTACCATAAGAAATCTACGAGCACCAACATAAAAATAAAACAAAATAAACAATTGAAAATTGAAAGTGACAAGATGCAGAAGCAAAATGCAACCTCAGACCTCCAGCCCACTCAGGACAATTTCAGAGCACAACAAGATAGAAAAAATCAGAAGCCACACACTGGAACTTTCCGAAATGATAGCAGCAGAAGTGAAAAAAAGAAAGAAAGAAAGAAAGAAAAGAAAAGAAAAGAAAAGAAAAGAAAAGAAAGAGAAAGAAAGAAGAAAGAAAGAGGCTACAGATAAAGTAATCTTTCAGGTAAAAAAATAAATGATGATCAAAATGAAAGACATGCCCAGCAAATCTACAGTAGACACAGTTAAAAAATTATAGCAGCTTTGGAAAATCAGTGAAACCAGTAATGGTGAATTTAGGAAAGAAATGAAAGCCATGAAACAGATCCAAACAAATATTCAGAATAAAAATTCCATTCAAAGTATACACAACAGATTGATTGAAGGCAAATACAGAATATCAGATCTACAAGAAGGGATTTCAACCAAAGACCATGAAAGGAAAGACATCTTAGAAGTAGCAAGGGACCATGAAAAAATCAATCCAACAGCTGAAAGATGAATCAAAGAAGAACAATATAAGATTGCTTGGAATCAATGAGAAAGCTGGAGGTAGTTCAAACATCATAAAAAAAAAAAAAAAACCTTTTCACAGAAGTTAAGGCAGAAAACTTCCCCAAAAAGTATAAAAAATTTAATGCACAAATAGAGAAGCATATAGCACTCCAAATAGGCATGACCAAAATAAATCTACATCAGGACATATAATAATCAAAATTCAAGAAATTCAGCTCAAGAATAGAATATTAAAAGCAGTTAAATAAACAAATCACCTATAAAGGAAAATCCATCAGAATTATGACAGATATCTCAACACAATCCCTCAAGTCAAGATGAGCTTGGAATGAAGTATTTCAAGCCCTAAAAGAAAATGACCTCCAACCCAGATTGATATATCCTGCAAAACTATCTTTCAAAATTAATGGAGAAATACAGAAGAATTATTTATTATTCCTTGACAAAGAGCAACTGAAGAAATGCATGACCACCAAACCAGTAATCCAAAATGCTCTTAAAGATATTCTAGAAAGAGATGAGTACCACAATTCCAAGAATACCAATAGATAAAAGCCATCAGGAAAGGCAAGAAATTAAACAGAGGGGGAAAACTGGATAGAAACAATGGGAAAATAATATTTTTATTTTTTATTTAAGGAAACAAAGAGGGTAGAAATAATACATAATTTTAAAAAAAGTAAGAAATCACTAGTTGATGATTATATATTTTCCTTTAAGAAGTAGTTGTTCAAGTTTCATAAGTAAAGCATACAAAGTGAACATTTAAACAGTGAGACTACAAACAGTTCTATTCACCTATCCAACAAAAACTTAGTAAAATGGTTATCAATCTTACACACTTAAACATACATGCAGTTATATCCCTTAGAGTACTTTCTTTTCCTCTCTTTTTTTGCAATAACTATAATCAATTCTCGTAAACTGTTTAGAAGTTCTACAATTGCATGAATCTCTACGTGTATACCTATCCTTTCTGTATTAGAGGGAAAAACACATCAAAACAAGATAACAAAGCAAATTCCTAGAAAAACATGGAATGAAAAAGTCATATAGAACCACAATACTAGGCGATCTACAGTAGTTACTATGATGTCTCTTGTTATTTTCAATAGAATTGTCTATATCATCAGGCATAGTATAATTGGACATAGCAGTACATAGCAATATTAATAAAAAACAAACATTGGAGACATTATATGACTTCAAAAGCAGTTAATAATCCAACCAGAATGGGCATCCTGTTGAATCTTGTCCACTTCAGAATAGTTGCCTCTACTCTCAGACTTGATACTATCAAACATACCAGATTTGTATAAAATTAGTCAAATAAGATCAGTCATAGTAAGACAGTGTTAAGTAATACAGGGCTTCAGTGTAAGTTAATAGGAAATTAATGATAGTTACCATAGTATATACTGCTATTTTTGGGGTAGCTGTCTGTGCTTTCAAATCTGGTATGAGTAGACAAACTGAAACAGAATAAAATCAAACTAAACAGAGCAATAAGATTAATGTGGCTTTTAAATCCTGATACATTATTAATAATGTCCTCTGCCTTCCTTTTTTAGACAGTTCCTCCCCTTTCACTTTCTCAGGGTGCTTTGTACATTTTGGGTTTCCACTAACTCCTTTAGTTTTTAGATTAGGGTGCAACCCGCTATTTACCTAAGTGGTTCTGAAACTTTTTACCCCTAAGCTTGATCATGAACTGTATTCCTTTACTTATTAAAGCCTCAAGGTTTTCCTTCCTTATAGCTGAGTAGTTCTCCACTGCACAAAAGTGTCATGGGTTTCCAACCTATCTGCAGCTGATGGATGAACTGTCCCTATTTCTCTCTGGTTCCCTGTCACATAGAGCATTGCTTTCTCACCTTTGACTTTTGGTTCGTTAACCCTCTTTCAAGTTGATTGTATTTCCTATTCAGAGCATCTCAATGAACCCTATTTCCTGATCTACTCTGCCTATGTTTCTTTTTGTTAGTGTATACAGGCCATCTGGGTTAGAGATTATAGCCAATCTTCTCTGCCTCATCTCTGCTTTGCTATTTTTCTGTCTTTGTTGTTTACTTTTTCTTTCATTCCACTGTCTGCCCTGTTCATTGAGGCCTGTCTACCATTGTCCCTGGAATCATGGTGATTTTTTTTTTCTCTCGCTAGAATGTCCTTCAGTATTTTCTGTGGGGTTGGATTGGTGGTCACAAACTCCCCCAGTTCCTCTTTGTCATGAAAACATCTTGTTTCTCCATTAATTTTAAGCAATAGTTTTGCAGCGTACATCAATCTGGGTTGGAGATTATTTTCTTTCAGGGCTTGGAATACTTTGCTCCAAGCTCTTCTTGATTTGATAGTTTGTGTTGAGAAGTCTGTTGTGATTTTGATGGGTTTTCTTTTATAGGTGATCTGCTTCTTTTCTCTGACAGCTTTTAATATTCTGTTCTTGTGGTGAATTTCTGGGATCTTGATTATTATATGTCTGGGTGTAGATCTGTTTTGGTTGTAGCTGGCTGAAGTTCTGTATGCCTCATATATCTGAATATCTTTTCCTTTTCCTATGCTTGGGAAGTTTTCCTTAATTATTTCTGTGAATAGCCTTTTTGTTTCATTTGTATTTTCCCCTGCTTCTTCACTCACATTTTTTATTCTTAAGTTATAGGTCCTCTGTTGTCTTCTTGGTTCCTTTTTATTTTTAAGAGATTTTCCTTTCATGATCACACATTGCAAATCTACCTTCAAGTTTTGAAAGTCTATCTTTAGTTTCTTTCAAGAAGTTTTGCCAGCTTTCAGTGGAGTTTTTAATTTCCTGATATTCTCTTTGGATCTTTCTCTTTGGATGTTTCATGTATTCTAGATTTTGTTTATATTCTTCATCAAAGTCTTCTCTCCTTTTTCTAGGTTTCTCCATTCTTCCATCTGTGTCTTCCTGAGGCGTGCTTAGCATTTCTTTTATTAATCTTCCTATATCTTGCTTCAAGTTAGAATTTCAGATTTAAGTTCATCGATGAGATCACAGAAGTATTTCTTTATGTCTTCGGAGGCTGTGTCCAATATTGCATGTTTGCTGCCCTCGATCTCTTCTGTATTTACCTCTCCTAGACTTACTTTCCCTGGGTCAGTGGCTGGAGGCTTTTTCTTGTTTCTTTCTCTTGTCATGTTTCTGGTTGCTTTCAGACAAGTGTATGGTGGAGGTCTCAGGTCCTTTCTGTATTGCTTATGGTTTTTCTGAAGCATACTGGCTAGGGGATTGTTGCCCTCTCTAGTTTGCTGTTGATCTGTGAGGTGCACACAGGGATGATATGGGCTGGCCTCTCTCCTCTGAGCCAGTCAACCAGTGAGTGCCTTCAGCACATTAGTCTGTGCCCTGTGGATGTCACAGGTATGGGACAGTTTTGTCCCTGGCTATTGGGTCCTGACAGGGGTGTGACCCAGCCCAAGCAGATCCCACCAATCTGCTTTGAGCCAGGAGCAGCTGATTGTTGCTACTGTGGTTGCTGGTTCAGGCCTGGCCTGCCCAGCTCCAATATGTCATCTAGCTGGTCACCCCCTCTGCGAGTTCCAGTTCCCAGCACTCACTGTGGGTCAGTGTAGCTCACCATGCTGGTTCCACTCCCTGTTGTGGTGTATCCTCTTGCCTAGGGTCTTGGGCTCACCAACCTCCGATCTTGGCAGGATCACAATCTCAGCTTGATTGTGAGTTGCCTGACTCCTAGATGCGCCCAGCACAGCTTGGGACTGGGTCAGATGGGAGCGTGTCCTGCTCCAGCCCTCTACCCAGCACAGTGCAGGACCAGCTCCAGCCCTCCACCAACTTTTTTTTTCTTTTCTTTCTTTCTCTTTTTCCTCAGTTTCTTCCTGGTAATAAGAATCCCTCTCCTTTTGTCTGGTCTTCTCCATGGTGTTACATTCTAGCACCTGAGTTGTTTTTCTCAGATAGGTACCATGCTACCTATCAATCTGCCATCTTTTGACCATATCCCCAATTAGATCAGTTTTAACCTTCAAAGTAAATCACATCTTAATTCACCAATCAAAAGAAACAGAATGGGAGAATGAATCAAGAAACAGGATCCAATAATGTATTTCATAAAGAAACACATTTAACTAAAAAAAAAATTCATAGACTGAGTGTCAAAGAATAGGAAACAAACAATACTCGATGTGATGGGAACCCAGTAAAAAGCAGTAGTGGCTATTATGTTTGAGATAATGTGAACTTCAAACCAAGACTGATCAAAAGAGACAAAGAAGTCACCACATACTTGTTAAGGGTAAACTCCAAGAAGAAGAGATAAGAATAATAAGTATATATGCACCAAATATTGGTAAGCCCAACTACATAAAACAGATATTAACAGTAATGAAAAATCAACTAAGCACTAATACAATTGTAATGGGGGACCTTAAAACCCCACTGTAACAAATATAAATTAGACAAAAAAAATCACCAAAGAAATATCAGAACTAAACCTAACCTGTGAAAAGTGGACTTGGTAGATGTCTACAGAGTGTTCCACCCCACAATGGGGATTGGCAAGCAAAATAAAACTGCTCATATTGAAAAAGTTTAATATATGGAGAAGCACTTCATGGTTTAGAGGTCCTCAACACCGTCATCTGTAGTCTGAAAAAACACCTGCCATTGCTTTGCCCCAGCCAAGACAGCAAGACTGAGTTAACATGGGAGATGGGAGAGGAGGTATCATATGGAAATGACCTTGATGCAATGGTAGCATCCAAGTATATAATCAGACAAGCTATCACACAGGTCAAAAACAGAAAAGTTCAGGACTTAAATTAATATCATCAAAGCTCAGGGTTTGCAAGAGATGGGATAGGTCAGCACACGTAAGTGAGGGTGGACTATTAGAAGGACTACACTCACACTGTGTTCCTATGTCTTGTAGTTCTCTCCACATTTCAGCTGTTCCCATATTCTTTGTGACTAATAGGACCAGGGTTGAGGGTGAACAAGGCACTCATCAGTAGGCAAGTATCCAAAGTCAATAAACATTTCTGCTGTAGAGGAGACACCAGGCTACTGGACCTGACCTCCCTTGCAGTTTCTCATTAGCTTTCTGAGTTGTATGGATTCTATCTGTATGCTTTTGATAGTGGACATTTGGCCTGTAATAGTTGTCACCCTTGAGCAGAGGCAGTTTAAAAATCTTATGAATAGTTGGTTTTTCATGGTTATTATATTTTATATCTTTTAAATCTCATTAATGTTTAATAGATCATGACTTTTGGGGGCCTTTTACTCCTCTATCCCTACCTATTTTAAAACACTGGTCTTCTTTTTACTTTACCTATGTCCAACATACCTCACAGGTTACTATTTATGCTTAACACTTACGAGTATTCCCTGTGCCTCACAAGCTGACTTTATACTTATGATTTATGTTTAATATTTCTCATGCATTTCTTCAATTCTGTTTGCTTTTATTGTTTTCTATAGGAGAATTGAATCTTGCTGCATCAAATGTAATTTCTAGTTTTAGCTTTTGGGGGAATCTCCACACTGATTTTCATAGTGGCTTTACTAATTATATTTGTACCAACAGTATGGAGATGTTCCTTTTTTATATGCAGCCTTGCTAATATTTGTTACTATTTGATTTTTTGATGATAGTCATTCTTTCTGGAATAAGATGGAATCTCATGTTGTTTCTAGTTTGCATTTTCCTCAGTAGCCAGCAATGTTGAACATTTTTATTTGTAAATTGTATAATGGGTTTATTCTTCAACTATTACATCTTCCACAGAACTGGTAAATTATTTACTTAATATTGAGAAGGGTAAATTAGAAAACCACACCAAATATCAGAGACTCAGAAGACTGAAGAAAGGGAAATTCAGAGATTTCTCTAGTCAGAAGTTTCTTACATTATTCAGGGTAGAACTGAGACTTGCATAAAGACTTTGACTGAGAGTAATGTAAAACCAGAATCGTCACTTATTTTGTACTGTAATTCCTATTACAACAAACTAGAGTTTTCTGTTCAAACTACATATTTGATTTTGACTGTACAGTGCTATAAATTTTAGCCAAACTTTAATCATTTCAGTTCTAGTATAAGAGAGAAAAGTCCCCACTATCACCTCTTACATAAGTATAAGACTTTCTTCTTTGTTTTTCATCTTGGATCATGGAAATCACCAAAGTTTCACAGCTGTGTCTCAGAATTCAGATCTGAGGGTGGAAGTAGTACTAATCCAAAATTTGGCAATTTCTGTTTTCCCAGGCAGTTACTCTGAGATATGTCTCCCACACTAAATAAACTTTAAAAAGAAATATTTAGCAACCTAAAGTTCTTTACCCAGGTAATTTAATAATCATCTGGAGACCATTGTTAAGGCCAAAGCTCAAGATGTTCAAAAGCATAGGTGGCCAAACTCTTCCGTGAAAAGAAGTGCCAGTTTCATCACAGGAAATTCTGACTCTGGTGCCAGAATTGACATTAATGTGTTCTTGTGAAAAATATTTTTGTATTTATAGATTGAATAGGGCTTTTCCATTCTTAGAAACTGAGTGCATTTTGGAGGGAGGAACTTACAAAGGGATAGAGATTTCAACACAGTGAATAAGTATATGTACAATATTATGCACAACTGAAACTCAGAGAAGTTGAATAGGTTTTATTTATGCATTCTGTTTAAAGCTTAGTGAAGTGTCTCATACAAAGTGCTGCTAAGCATTTGTTGAATAAATAAATATAACATTACCTTATTCTTGAATTTAGATTTTTACAAAGGATCTTGGGAATAACAGGAGTTTCTATTTATCTCTGCAGTCTTACAGAAAGAAAAAAAATAGCTGATTACAGTCTCCCAGATTACTGTTCCAAGAGCTGTAAGGGTGGGAAGAGGATTATCTGTGATTATAAATAACATTACTGGAATCTCCCCGGCACTAACACAAGCAATCCCCTGTATCGCACAAGGAGAAAAACATTCATTGTTGTGCTCAGATATTCTGTCCTGTCCCCAGTCCTCTCCCTTCTGACTCTTGTCTTCACTCCCACACTTTTCCTTTCTTCCTGAGAAACTTCTCCCTCTTCGTGGTGTTACTTTTTGCAAATAAAGAATGGGTTGGGAAAGATTTCATATCTGAAAGACTGGCCTACAGAGATGACAGTGAGGTACAGAAGATTCATGGTGGAAAGAAAGCTACACCTTAAGGGGAGACATAGATCCTTAGAGGTGAAGGGCAAAGAGCACTGCAGATCAAAGGATAAAGCACCAGCCAAGGAGAAGGCTGAAAAATCACAGTTTAGGCTGGCTTGAGATAGCATCTCCTACAGAACATGGTTGAATAAATAAAGCAAAGCCATGCTGTGGAAAGGCTTTAAACAGTACACGGATTATTTGATCCCAAACAATAAAAAATTTAAACTTCTGTATCAACAAAAGCTAAAAAACAGTAAGAGTGTGATCATGTCTTTAGATGCAATGAGGTATCTGACAAAATTCAACATGTGCCATGAAAGAGCCCTCACCAAATTAGGAACAGAAGGGTATCTCCTCGGCTTGACTCAGGGAAAGTGTAAGAAGCTACACCCTGTAACTTAAGTGATGGCGAAGGACTGAATGCCTTTATTCTGAGGTTGAAGATAGTGTCTCATCTTCTCTTCATTTCTGCACTGTGTTGTCCTGGGAGTTCTGGGCACCAATGTCATGATTGTGTGTGTAGAAAATGCCAAAAATATGTACAAAGTAGCTATTAAAACTGGTAAGTGAATTTGGAAATGTCACAAGATGAAAAGTCAATACACAAAAATCATGTTTTCTATAGTGAGAATGAAAAAATAAAAGTTGAAATTGATAAAACAGTATCCTTAAGATAGTATTACTATATAAAATACTTAATGATTATAATAAAATATGTATGAAATATGTATATTGAAATAAACAGAATGATACATTATGTTCCATGAACCAGAGTAATTATTTTCCTCATGCTAATTCTTCATATATTATTCTATATATTCAATGCTGTCTCACAAACATAGCCTTTAAATAGAAACTTGGAAATATATTTTAAAATTTTTACACAACAGGAAAGTAGCTTAAATAGCCAGAAACATTTTGAAAAGTAAAAGCAAAGTTAGTTGATTCACATTATTTGATTTTGAGATTTATGGTAAAGCTAGAGTAATCAAACCCGTGAAGCACTTGTTAAAGTACAGACATACAGATCAATGAGGTTGAACAAAGTCTATAAGTGGAGTCATACATATGTAGTCAACTTACAAAATTTGGTCAGTACAAAATTTGGTGTTTCAGAGAAACATATTGGAAAATTAGACATTAAAATAAATGAATTGGTGTCATATTAAAAAAATGGATCATACTTCTAAATACAAGACTTACATTTGTAAAACTTCTGGAAGAAAATATAGGAAAAAAATCTATGACTTTTCATTTGGCAAAGATTATGCATATATAACACCAGAAAGCAAAAAACTCAAATTAGATTTTTCAAAATATAGAACTAGAAATATGCTACTAATAACAGAAAAAAACTAATAAAAACAAAACATGAAAAAGGGGAGAAAATATTTTCAGAAGACATTTTACAGAAGGTGTAAAGTATGTAAAGAGCATGAAGTTCAAATAACAAGAACACAAATAACCTGAATTTTTTTCAAATAACCTTATTTAAGGTTTGAACTGACATTTTTCCAAAGAGAAGATATGAATGGTGTGATAGCTTAATTTATCTGCTATGGCATGGCAGTTTAACCACAAAGTTTGGTAAGTTTTGGTAAAATCAGAATAAGTGCTTATTAACTGCAAGGTTTTGGAGTTTAGGATATTGAAGCAGCCTCTAGGTCCTTCTGGTTTCTCAGAAATTTTAATCAAGATATTGAGCAGGAAGGGGTCTTCTGAAGTTTTTGGGGGTGTTTCAGGTTCTACTCCAAAAACCGCTCACCCACATAGCTGGTATATTGGTATTGGCTAATGTCAAAGAGCCTGGGTTCTCATCCTGTGTATTAATCTATCTATCTATCTATCTATCTATCTATCTATCTATCTATCTATCTATCTATCTTTTTTTAATTTTGTCATAGTGTGACAGCTGGCTTCCCTCAAAAGAGTTTAAGGAGGAAGCAACAATGTCTTTTGTGATTTAGCCTAAGAAGTTCATACCTTCACTTCTTTATATCCTTTTAGTTATGCAGTTTATTCAATTCAGGTGGGAATCTCTGCATCTAGGCCTTCTTTGGGGCTTTATCTTGGAGGCTGGTCACTGCTGGTGGTAGAAAAACACATGTAAAATTGCTCAATATTGTTAGTCGTTTAGAAAGTACAAATTAAAACCAGAAAGAAAAACCAGTACATACCTTCTAGAATGGCTCTTAGAAACCCGACACTACAAAGCCCGAGCAAGGGTGCCAAGCAACAGAAGACTCATTTACCGCAGCTGACAATGTAAAGCGGCACAGCTGCTGTGAGGATGCAATTTGGTTGTTGCTGATAAAGCTAACCATGTACTTACCATTTGATCTAATAATCTTATCCCTAGATATTTAATCAAGAGACATTAAAGCACGTCTGTACAAAGATCTGGAAAAGAAAGTTTGTAGCAATTTTCTTATAATCACACACACACAAAAAGGAAATAGTCAAAATACTCATCAACCAGAACCAACAAGTAGATAATAAAATGCAGTGCATCCATAAACCAGAATTTTATAACTCAGCAATGAAAAAGTCATACACATGCAAACATGCTTGAATCTTAAAAACATTATGCTAAGTGAAAGAAATCAAATACAAAAAGGCTATATGAGGCTTAATTCCGTATTGATTATATTTCATAAAGGTGAGACTATAGGGACAGAAATCAGATCAGAATTCTTAGGTGCTGAGAAAACGCAGGCACAACTGAGTACAAAGAGGCATCAGGAACTTTTGATGTTAACAAAAATATTCTGTCTTCATCAGTGTAGTGGTTTTATGATTAGATGAAGGCATTTGTCAAAATCTGTTTAATTACATACTCTCAAAGAGTAAATTTTTCTATAAAGTAAATTAGAGCATAATATATCTGAGCTAAAAGCAAATGTAATTTAAATATTGCTAGCTTTTATATTGTGTTATCACTATGAACAGTTAGGTATAAGAATCAGCTGTGGTGAGATTATTCTAAGGGAAATTACAGTAAGAAAGCTGGGGTTATGGTTAAGAGAAATCTGGGAGGGTGAGGTGAATTGGATCCTCCAGAGAAACAGAATCAATAAGATGGCTGTGTACAGTAGGAGATATTTTAAGAAATTGACTCATGTGATGGTGGAGACTTGGAAAGTCCAAAATCTGATGGGGGAAGCTGGCGGGCAGAAGACTCTGGAAAGAGCTGCAGTTCAAGTCCAAAGGCAGTCTGCTGCAGAACCAGAAAAGCAAGTACTGTAGAAGGCTGTGGGGGGTCTGTTTGCCCAGTGAGGTCAGCCTTTGATTCTCACCAGACCTTTAATTCCCTGGATGATGGTGAGACTTCACCACATTATGGAAAGCAATCTGCTTTCCTCAGACTCTATGGACTCCAACACTAATCTCATCCAAAAACATCATTATAGAAATATTCAGACTAATATCTGACTCATTATCTGGGTGTGATGGCCCAGTCAAATTGATACATAAAGTTAATCAATACTGAAGGAACCCTGGCAAACTGTGTCATGACTGTGTGATATCGCATACTGTGTGTGTGTGCCTGCCTTTGAAAGCTGGTAAAGTATGTGACGGGGATTTTTCCTGTAAATTTTTTCTCCATTGGACTTTTTCCTTATTGAACCACCTACATCAAGCGTGAAAATTCACTGACGCCTTCACTCGCCACCATTTTTAAGACCTCATTTATTTTTTCCCCAGTTCTTTGGAAGTGTGTGGGCTTCTTTTATTTTGTTCTTGTTTTCAGGTGATTGCTGACTAATTACCATTGTCTCTCCCTTACCAAGTAAGAGATAAGTTGTATGCTTATTCTTATTACAAGACTAAGGCAGTAGGAAGGAACTTAAATTGCATATTTATTTTTTACTAGTGGAGAAAAATGAGAAGATGACAAATATAGTTGCCATTCTATTCATCTGATTTTATTCAGAGTTCTACATGATTTTCTTTATCAAGTTTGTGTCAGCAGAGCACAAGGGTCAAGATAATGGAAACTTTGAGCTTAGTCACTGGTACTTTTGCAGTTTATTCCAGGACAA
The DNA here is from genome assembly GCA_004027455.1 of Hydrochoerus hydrochaeris. Lineage (NCBI taxonomy): Eukaryota > Metazoa > Chordata > Mammalia > Rodentia > Hydrochaeridae > Hydrochoerus > Hydrochoerus hydrochaeris. The sequence continues at coordinate 134,160 of PVLA01000530.1, read as the reverse complement.
ATGGACACCATGATGGTCATTTTAAGTATTTTGAATTTCTATTTTTTAAAACAGTGCTTAGTCTAACAAAAGGATGTAGGAAATTAACAATTAAGAAATAACCAACATTTGAAGAACAAATCTGTAAATTAAAAATTTTCATACAAAGTAATCCCATTAAATTGAAGTGCACTAAAATATATATTTATATGAATTTTAGAAAATAATAGTTTCATTGAAAAAGTTTAAGTAAAATGTTTTGCTTTTTTATAATTTTTTGGCCAGTGGATAAGTATTTATAAATTATATCAAAGTGATTTCTGAAAAGAGTATGATCTTATTGTCTTGATAGTTAAAATAGTAATTTTTCATTCTGTTTCAAATGCTGTTTTAACCTGCAGGGTAAGAATAAAAATGTAATTATGAAAAACAGAACAAAACTAGTACAGTTTTCCTGTGAGGAGATAGAATCCAAGCTATGGTTTTATGTATTATTTATGTTCAGCTATGGCAAAGATTTTCTCAGGTTTAAGGCCTAATTGTAGGGAATAAACTTCAAAGCTTCTATTAGTTTCCTTTGAAGCCCAACTGGGTTGAAGGTGGGAGGAAATATCCTTTACCCCATCTCAAAGAAAGGCAGAGTGGAGACGCATAGCAGGGATCTTTCAAAAAACTATTTTTAGTTATCTTCTTTTCTTCTCTTTCTCTTCTACTCTCTATATACTGTGTAGTCCAAAGGACTCAGACTCTCCAAAACAGTTTTTCAATACCCTTTCTTTTGAAGATCTGAAAATGTTGAATGAAGGCTTCATACTGCCTTTGACATTTTCATTACTACTATAATATATACTATGTAATATTACTATATACTGAGTACAGAGAGGTAGAGGCCCTTTTTTATATCCTGTACCTTCATTTGTCTGCCTGCTTATTCTTTCAGAGGCTCAAAGTGAATTTTTATGACAACTTTCTAACTTACTAAAGTTTTAGTGACTCATTATTAATATTAACTCATAGAAAATCACATTTTCTTAGAAAAAGACTTTTGCTAGAAATTGTAGACCAAAATATTTTAAAATGATCAATGTATCAACAAGAGTGAAATTTTATTTATTTACTTTTTTATTTTTATTTTTTTTTGTATTGGAAATCGAATTTATGACCTAGTGCTTGCCAGGTGGGAGCTCATACCGCTAAGCTAAATCCCTGGCCCAAGTGCAAAATTTTAAATTGTCACTTGTAGTAATTTATTATTCTTGGTAAAATACAAAAATCTTTAGAAGGAACAGAAAGCAAAATCATCTTTTTCTTAATCATCCGTAGCTTATTAATTGACTTAGAATGCCACTCCTCATCTGTGATTCTTTTCTAAGTAGTGTTCTTGGACGTGAGGTTTTCTAAACTCACACTCAAGCAAAATAGATAAGAGAAAATTGTAGTGAAATAATGATAAATTTGAATGCAACTTTGAAGACTATATTTTTGTCTCAAAATCCCATAGAACTGTCTATAAAGCTGGGCAGAGTGGTGCACACCTGTATTCCCAGCACTTGAGAGGCTGAGGCAGGAGGATTGCTGTGAGTTCCAGACTAGCCTAGGCTACAAAGTGAGTACAGGACCAGCCTGAACTGTGTAATAAAACTCTGTCTCAAAAAGACAACATAAAAAATAAAAAAAGAAAGAAAGAAAAGATAAGAACTGTCTACAATAATGGTCTCCTGATGGTCTTCACTCTTTATGATAGTGATTTTCAAACCTTTTTAGGAACTAAAGAGCTTGTTAAAGCACATTGTTAGGCCTCATTCCCTGTGTTTCTGTATCACATAGTCTGGGCTGGAGACCAACTATCTGCATTTCTAACAGGTTTTCAGGTGCTGCTGCTGCTGCTGCCAAACAGCACCCTTTAATAACTATGCACTTATCGATTATATTATATCTAATAGGAAAAATGTAAAAACATTGTTAAAGTAAATTAAAATTTTCTAAAGTGGATAAGTATGTCAAATGACTTTAATGATGGTTAGGGGAGATTTTGGAAAGGAAGAGCAGCACAGAACGTCTGAAGCCCAGTATAGAGTTTTCCTTTCAACAATGGATTTTGAAAATCATTTTCAGATTTAAAACATTTTAAATAATGCATGCATGCATGTATGCATGTATGTATGAATGTATGTCATAGGGCTAGAACCCAGGGCTTTTGAACATAGTTACATCTGCAGATCTTTTTAGTTTTTATGTCCAGACAAGGTCTTTCTAAGTCACTAAGATATTCACGCTGGGTTCAGACTTGTGACTCTCCTGCTTCAGCCTCCCAGAGTGTTGGGATTACAAGTCCATCCCATCACATCAGCCTAGGTTTTTGGATCTTTAGGCGACTCTCTGGAAGAAGTCAGAGCAACACAAGTTCTAACATCAGTTCTAAATCATGTACTAGCTGAAATGAGTGCCACAAGTTGCTGTGTTGAGACCGATAGTGCAGTTTATCTTGCAGCTTCCCAATGCTTCCAGTTATGACCATAGTATTGCCATATAAATAATTATACTCAAAGATATAGTTCTTATATTTCAATTGGGTTTATTTTTGTAATATTTGAAAGCATGATCATTGACATGGTTTAAAAATTCCAGCTTTAGTTTTGTCTGACCAAATATTTTGATAAAATGAGAATTTAGTCTGAAAGTCATGGATTGGCAAGAACCGTGTGGTTTGTGAGACCAGACTGGAAGTTTCATCCAGGTTGGATAACAGCCTGCAGTGCCTTTTGGAGTTGATATTGCAGTTCTCTTTGACAAACTTCTTTATCACCTTTGTCTAGCCAATTCCCAACTTCTCTCAAATATTTGGGCAGTAGATCATAATCTCTCTCCTACTATGTCTAGATCTTTACTTCTTCACAAAAAATCTTCATACTCAGTGACCTGCCTCCTCTCTGTCATGATTTGAAATGGCCTCCTGTTGTGCCTCGATGTACCCAAACCTTCTCAACATGAACACTTCCCTCTGCAAGCTGCCACTTTCTCTTTTACATTGTGAATGTGCAGTTCTCTCCCATTCAAAAGCAATTTAATTAATGTCTTCTTATTGAATAATGAGGTTGGTACCAATGTTTTGTACTTGATACCATATCCTGTTCATTCTTTTCTAGATGGAAATGAGGTATGGCTGTGGCATAGTCACAGATAGGGTGCTACCTACCTGTTAAAACACTTGTAAATCTTGGACATGGAAAAATATTTAATATACTTTTGAATAAAAATATGCCTCACTAAATAAATCCCAATAATATTCAGGAAGAACAGAAGGTACCTATTATTTATGGTCTATTTATTTCTTAATTATAAATAGATTTGTGTGTGTTTTCATGGAAATTTATGGCAGTTATCAACTGGGCAATTGAATGGGGTAAATTATTAATTTATTTAATTTTAATATTTACATATTTTGAAGATTTACAATAAATGTGCGATACATGTACAATATCTATAAAGTGCATAGAAACATTTTAAAAATATGCTTGTATTCAAAAGCAATTGCCACCAAAATGTTAGATTTCTAATATTTTTTCTGCTCTTTTACATTTTACTTTCATTTTTTCATACTAGTATTAAATGGTATTTAAATATAGTATCAAGAAGAATTTAACTTGTTAAATACTAAATAGTATTTCAACTGGATTAGACAGAATAAAAGTTCATGTTTAAAAATTATGGTTTATGTAAATATATGCCAACAAATTTAACTCCAATAATATGATCTGTCAATAATATATGCAAAAACAAGTTTGTTTCATCCTAGTAATCAAATCTTGACATTGCTAGCCTGGAAATCAAGCTCTCCATAATCTAAGACCACAGGTTACTGTCTTTCACTATTTCATACTTTTTATTTTTTTAAGATAAGATCTAGCTGTTTAGTTCAGGCTGTTCTTGAATTTTCTATGAACTCAGGTGGCCTCATATTCATGGTGCTCTTCCTGCTTCTGCCCTCTGAGTGCTGGCATTTCAGGCACATGCAAACACACCCTGCCCATGCTTTATCTCAACAAGATTTCAATGTTGGTGGATACTTCTCTGCCTTTGATCATGCCTTCCAGGATCTCCCTAACCTTCTCTTTCTGCATGTACACACTCACTTTCCCTGAAATACCAATGCCTGTCTTCATGGTCCTTCTACTCTCTTCACCCACCTGACTGGCATTTGAGTGCACTTAGCATTTCATCTGTCGTTTTTAAGGCCTGATCCCTTTTTCCAGTGTGATATTTGTGCATATATCTCATCACCTCTACTTGATAGCATATATTTTATAGGGCATAGGGACAAAGATTAACCTCTGATAGTTGAACTAGTAGTCTATCCTCATAATGCTTACCAATCACATTCAGAAAGAAAAATGAACCTTGGGTATGAATTCAACCTTGGCCACTTACTGACTATATACGTTGTTTAAAATCCTTAACTTCTCTGTGCCTCACTTTTCTTATTGGGAAAAGAGTGTTGGTGTTGCTCAGGCTTCAGTGAAATAATACTTCTTCCATCCCAGTATACCGAAGGGTAGCTGCAGAGGAGCATGGGAATTTCAGTCTCAGTTGTGTGCCTTGTAGACACTCAAGAGTTAGAACCTATTACTAAAGGAGAGAGACAGAGGGTTGGTACCAAATAACAGTCATATAAGAAAATGATTCTGAATTTGAAAGACACAACTGGAATGATTTCTCAAAAGCAAAGCCTTATGAGGTGTTCTGATAGCTTCTATCTGATCTGACACACAAGCTTTCTATCTAAAGGGACCTTACACCATTCCTTTTTCTTCAAGCTATTAAAACTTCATTAAGGACAGGAGGTCTAAGGGTTAATGTTTTATGTGTCCCCTTCCCCGCCTTTTTGCTTTATTCTCTCCTGTAAGTCAAATGAAGAATACACAATACACAAGAATTCAATATGTTTCATTTAAGTATGACTCTCTAAAATGTGCAATTGAAACTTATGAAAATGTTGCCTTTGTATCAAAAGTTCTACCATATATTTGTTGATAGAGGTCCTATGTAAATAGAAAAGTCCTGTTTTAACATTTAGCTATCTTTTCAGTTCTTTGGTATTAGATTATTCTAATTCCACTAATTGCACAGCTGTGGAAAGTGAAAGGGCAATTAAAACAGCTCTACCTCTTCATCGTTAGCCTTACAATATCTTACAAATAGTAGGTTTAAAAAGTTATGTAATGTCTTCTATTGATAACAGTGAACAGATGTTAACTACATTTCCTGATGTGGTAATTTGCTGTTGTCTGGTAGCTTTGAGGGCTGTGTAGAACATGGTAAATAAAGAAGCATCCTGTGTATTCTTAAATCTTTACATTTTATTTTAAAACACAAAATTTCATATTGATTAGAACTACTTTTGAACAGAATGGTGCATTAGTGAAATGCCTTGTCATAACGGTAATAAGCTCTGTTAAAAAAATAAACATCTCACAACAATCTACAGTGTCAGCTCTTTAATAAATACATTAAACAGAAGTTAGTAGTCAGTTAAGAGTTGTGTGAGCAGGTTCATAGTCTATTATGTGAAATTATCATATTCTCAATCTTCTGTATCATTTAAGGCAATGTAACTACATGTATAATCCAAAGCCAGAAACAATATGAAACATGTTCAGGAAGAATTTACTTCTTTCTTACAGCTATTCCATATTCAAATACTTTAATTTAAAAATATATTCTATATTAATTTTTTTACAAAGGCAGTATATGTTATGTGAAACACAATAAGATTATGTTACTGATAATTTAAAAACATTTGTAATTTTTTGCAGAGCTTTAAAAACCTTAGTAAAGTAGCAGATACATGTAAAATAATTTTAAAAGTACGTTAAATATACACAAATGAATTTCTATATTAATATGTGCAAATTTGTATTTTCTTATAATTTAGAATTAAAATATTCTATACTTAATATTTTTAATAAAATCTATGTACCATACTTATCATTAATTTGAAATTTTATCAAAATCACATTTGTCTGTTGGATAGTGTAAAGTTGTTAAACTTTTATATAAATCACGTTTTCAATTCTTGATGATTACAGCTTTTTTTTGTATTGTTGTATTACACAATTTTAACTAAAGTTGGTTATAGAGGCTAGAAACCTGATCAAAAGAGTTAACTTATAAATATAAAAATTTTATGCAGAAAAGTATTTCAGGTAGATTAAGAGTAGTGTTATTACTTTCAGGTATTTCATTAAAAGCTGCCCTGAAAGCTGAACAATTGTTTCACATAATGAAAATAATGTAGATATGCAATTTTACAACAGTTATTACATGGGTTTGAAAGGAAATCATAAAAAAAAAACCAGAAAGGATGGAAAGGAAAAAAGTAGGAAAACTAGAGAAGAAAATTATTTTCTACAAGACAGATTTGTTGTATCATATTTTTCTCTTGCAGTTGAAATGAGATATAAGATGCTGTAACACCTAATTATGATGGTTTGATGGGCCACTTATCCAGTTAATTTTATTTAAATGTGAGATGATTTTATAAAAATTTCTTAGAATTAGAAAGAATAAAATTTTTTTAACAACAGTTGGAGAAACTCACTCATTCTTGTGAGTTAACTTAGGTTTGCTGAAATCATCATTCATGGCTTAAAATATAAATAAGAGTTCTTTGGGGCTTTGAACTTTTGTAACTTAAATATATGCAGGATCAGAGCTGACAAAAGGAAAGTTGGGTTCCATATTGAATTGTACATAATGTAATTGTACTGAAAATTGGCCTCACATATTATGATAAATGAATTCACAAATATTTATAGGAAAAGGAGTATTTCAATAGTCATGAATGTTTAGTTAAAGCTGAATTAGTGTAATATTTATTCAAAAATATTTTAAACACTGAATGTAAGATGCCAATGAGACATCACAGTTTTAGGAAATCACAATTCCAGAGTTGTTAAATTGAAAAGGTGTGTATTTTATCTTTTTGAGACAGGGTCTCGCTATGTAGTTCAGGCTGGCCTTGGGCTCACTTTGTAGGCCAGGCTGGTCTTGAACTTGCCACAATCCACCTGCCTCAGCCTCCCACGTGCTGGAGTGTGCCACCACGCCTGGCTGAAGAGGTGTGTATTTTAAAATAAATGAGACACATGGATATGTATAGTCAGTTATACATAATAAATTTGCTATGAAGAAAAAGGAAATGATCTGAAAACAGGAAATGATCTGAAAACAATATTCCTTTGAAAAAGTTTGCACTGCATTAAGTGGAGACTGTATGGCCAATTTAGATAAATATATTTATAACTTAAATATTAAAAGTAAATAAGAGAATACAATATAAATATAATTGAACTTCTAAGTAACTGAAATTCACTTTCTATGCTTATGACAACATATATTGTGAATCTTTAAGAACGAAATGAAGCTGAGTTGTAAAAATTTAAAATTCTTAGTTTTAACAGGTCTGTCCCTGTTTAGAGCATGAATATTAAAATCAGTAAGCAATATTTGGAAATGAAGAACTTATTTAAACCATTACATTCTGTTATTTTTCACAATTAGGCTTATTGACCTTAAAGTTTTAGAGAAATCTCTTGGGAAATGTTAAGTAGGAGTCAGGAAAGTGAGGAAAAGCCTTGCGTCTAATCTAGTATATGGGCATCAGGAGGAGCACAATTCTATGAAGTAAAATTTTCAAAGGGTAGCACAGAATATTTCAGTGTCTCATGGATGCCTGCTTGTATACATAAAATATTTTCAATGGAAATGAAGTATTTTAAAGATTTTTATTTATTATTTGGTGAAATGTTCCAATGTATACACTAATTTTATTTAATTAATTAATTAATTTTAAAATTTTTGGTACCAAGGATTGAACTCAGGACCTTGTGCTTGCCAGGCGGTGCTTATGCCGCTGAGCTAAACCCTTAGCCCCTAATTTTAATGTTTTTGAATTTTGAAAAATTTGCCAGAGCTAGATTTTTTTTGTTATATTTATAAATCAGAGCTAAGTCGAACATTTGGGATGTAAGGTTTTTAGTTAATTTTTAAGTTTTCTACAGAATGTCTACGACTTAATAAATACCAGCAATTTTCCAAAAATATATCAGATACATATAAACACATGTATACTACAGTGTGAAGGTGTCCCAGAGAAATCAGCTGCATGTAGTTATGTTGTAGTGTATGTACGGTACATTTCTATTAGTCATTAACAGGTTTTAGGGCACAAACATGATACTGTACCAAAGTGTTTTTCAAGTTCCTAATTTTGTTAGCAAGCTAAAATTTCATTAATATTCACGAATCTCAGAAGGTTCCTGTGGTCATTGTAGCTGAAAATAGGTTCTATTTACATAAGTTATTTAATCTAAGAATACCCTGTTTCCCCTTATCTTTTAATTAATTATAACTAGTCAAATACTAATTATCGTCTCACAAACCATTACACAGAAAAATATCAATTATTCAAGTAAAATATAAACCCTAAAATCCTTATGAATTAGCTTTTTTAAGTAAATAAAAAAAACCCACAAGACATCCCAAACATAAGTACAATCATCATGTAGCACTGCATTGCCTACAAGGAAGTTTGTCACTTCCCATGATAACAGCCTTGGTCCACTAGGAAGTTAGTGCAAATTAGTGAGGGTTTAAAATATATGAATCCTTAATTTTTAAGGATTTAATTTTATTATGCTGTTTTGCTCATTCCTAATAATAATTTATTGTTCACAAACACTGTAATGTTAATTTTTAAACTGTCAGCACTTTCAATGATAGATATCTTCCCGTGTTTTGTTTTGGTGAGTTCTCAAGCATCCATTCATTTATGTATTCATAAAAGGATGCATATATGCATTAGGCTAGAAAATACAATTTTTACATTGTTATTAGTAACCACATTTTTCTTACACAAGTGAATCACCCACAGAAATAAATCAATGTCCCCAACCTCTTGTTTGAGGAAGGAAATTATATTCAATTTTGCATCATCATAGCTGCTAGCTATAGTGGACGTTTAATGGAGTTGTTGTATTTGTTAGCATTAAAACAACCTAACATTATTTTCAGCGCTCTCTAGGGCAGAATACAGGATGGACGTTAGTTTTCATCTAGAACTTTCACTCAAATATTGGAAGACAGAATGTCTGGGAAGTTATTTATAAGAAGAAATTTGAAATAATTTCCTTTGCTGTCTTAGGTAAAATTGTGCTTCACACAGATCAGGTGTACTGCTAGCCAATAAACTCAGACTGAATGGGTCTGTAGGGGTGTGCTATGAGAAGGAGTTTCCTTCAAAGAAGTTAGGGCTCACAGACCTGCTTAAAAAAAAAATCCAGAATTGAGCAAAGCACAACTCCAGGGGGCGCTTTTTGTAGGCTATAGTGTGAAGAGATTTCTCTGTGTTATGCCATGGTGCTAATTAGCAGGAAAGAATGGAAATCAATTAAGGACAATTTAGTTTGGATTGTTCTCTATCTTGCCATGATATTTTCTCAATCCCATATACTTACATCAGTAAATCACATTTAACAACTTTGCCAATTGAGTATTGTAAAGATTCAAGAGGTAGCGTGCTATTGTGCAATGAGTACTAGCTTGCAATTAGAAGACATAAACGCTTAACCTAATGCTGCCACTTCATCACTTGGATGCTTCTTTGAGAAATCATTTAAATTTACGAAGCTTCAGTTCCCTTACTAAAGAGAACTAGCTTATTTCTAAAACATCACCTTTTCTTCTCCAATTTTACACTTTCATGAAATCTGATGGGTCAGGTTGGGTTGAATTCAAAGAAAGAATATCTTTAGGTTGCATTAAAGGGCAAAAGATATATACATAGCTTTTTGTTAGAAAAAAATTTGTATCTATTTGGAGCAAATCTTAGGAAACTCATCTACAAGTGTGGGACTTTGAGGCAGTTTCTCATTGTCTTGTAAATTTCAACTTACATATTAGACTAGTGAAATGATGAAACAATCCATCCAGTTTATCAGGTAAGAAAATACCACATTTTTAAATACTGAAGTTGTTCAGGTTTAGATGATACTTTACAGTGTCCTTTCTTAACATTCAGTTTTTAAAACCAGTTATTCTAGTAAAGTGACATTGTATTACAGGTTTATGGCAGTAGTACCTTAGCACTTATTTAATCCAGTCATCTGTGACACATATAAACTTATCCTGGAAAGAGTAAAGGCAAAGTATAAATGCAAAAAGGAAAGATTGTTGAAATTAATATCCATTTCATGAAAAGGAGAACACATAAACACATGCATCAAACCACACAGTTTCACAAGCAATATTCCTTAAGATTATGGTTGTATCTGTTCACCACCTGAACGAGCCTAGCATTCTTAGCTAATTGCTGCCAATAGTTGAAGGGTTTGGCAATTTTAGTGTAATTGCCGGGTTATATTTTCATCCACATGTTCAGGGCAGGGATTGCTGTTGCACCCTTATAGTGACACAGTACTAATCTATCCAAGAACATTGTGTCTCTGGAAAGCGCAGGAATGACAGGTACCTGTAAAGTGTAATCAGTGCTCTTCAGATGATCTACATTCTATGCTGATCTAAATAAGTTATATATTATAGTAAAGTGCTACATGACACTAGTCTCAAAACAGTAGTAAGACACATTTTTTTCTCTGAAAAATTCAGCAGCTATGTGAGTCACATGGCAATGAGGATGTGCATCAGTCTTCATTCAAATATACAACCAGCAGTTGATATGGTCTTGAACAATTTGTTTCCTCTTGTGACTTTTACACTTAATATTTTTAGGAGCAAATTATTTAAAAATCCAGTTTCCCACAAAGTATTTTTAAAGTCTTTTTTTAGAAGTTGCACCTGAAAGTCTCATGAGCGTTTAATTTGTTGATATCCATTTTTATTTCTTCGGGCTTCTCACGTCTGTAGGTGACTGCTCTTGTGCAAACACTCTGAAGAATCAACTTATCCTTGATGGAGAAGAAATATTATTATTAATTTAAGGCCTAAATATCGTTAGACATTAACACACTGATAATCACCATTTTGTAGAATTCACTGACCTTTTTTGAGGTGGACACTCTGTAATCTGATGAGGATTTGACTTTACTACTATTCCACTGTAGTATCACCTGCCTAATGATAAGGACCTTCAGCAACCCAATCAAGAAAGTAACTATGAATATGATGAAGAATATTCGTAAGTAGCTAGGGCTGGATAAACATTCTGTAAGAAAACAAAAAAGACCAGATTGAAAATCAGTTTAATAATTAAAGGATTCTATCAAGTAAATGAAGTTCACATTTCAATTTACAAATCCATATTTTCAAAACAGAAGACTCTAATCTTTACTGCACATTTATCACTAAAATATTACAACCTTCCTTTGGAAAATAGCCACAATTAAAGTATTTAATAACATTATTTCTTTGCAGCTTGATACTATAATAGTATTAGTCCTTTGGGAATATGTCTAAGTTGTCAGGGTATTTGACGCAATAAAGAAGAAAAAAGTACAAAATGAACAGGATTATTGAGTTGAGGATGTGGGAAGGAGCACACAACTCATGGCGGCTGGGCTGTCTCCTTTGACCAGATACAGAGAGGCAGAGAGTTATAAGACCTCTGATTGAAGAGGCGCATGGGGCAGATATTGATGACGTGTGAAGAACCAATTGGAATTCTCTGTGCGTGCAAACAGGAAGGGGAGTTGCAATTAGGGCTGAAGAAGAAGCAGGAAGTGGTAAGCATTCTCATTTTGGCCTTCTGCCACATTAGACCACTGCGATAACTGTCAGTAATTCATACTAGGGCAAGAACCTTTCATAAGCCCTTCACCCAAATATGATTTTATCCATGATAGAACAAGGGGTGATTTTTGTAGTGTGTAGTGTTGAACCATAAGTGGAAAATAGGATTTTAAAAAATTATTTAATAACTCTGGGCATTAGCATATGTATCTGTTGTTATGCTTTCTCTTCATTTCTTGCACACCAGTAATGGAAAATAAAGTTAACCATCTGCAGAAACTAAAATCAGTTATCATTCTAATAGATAAATATTTCCTCTGAAATTGCAGCATACGATTTCATTATTATCACACATAAGAAATAGGGGTGTCCTATTTGGGACAACATAAAAATCTCTTTTTAAGTTTGCATCTTACTTCCCTTAACCAAACCTATTCTATGTGCTCCTAAAATTAATTACATATTTTTCCAAGAACAAATAATTACTAGCTGGAGAAAAAAATGCTGTTTTAAGAAGATGGGCATGCTAGCCCTCTGTGTTAGCACCAGTCCTTGGCAAACTCTTACTGGAAAATATGCTGGCTGTTATTGCCAGAGGTATCACCCTACTCTTAGAGGAACACCATTGCGAAATAGCAAGTATTCCACAGAACTCACCAGCTGCCCCAAATTTGTAAAATCACTTCCTGACCTAAAGAAGCATGTGTTTCTCTGTCGGTTCAGTGGACTTTGGGGACTTTGAAGTCTCCCTTGTAACTGAAAAGGCCTCTTGGGAGAACAGCACATTATCCAGTCATGGGTGATGTGGGTCCAGATTTGCAGTGATGGCCAACTATGCTCTTGCGTAGTGCAAAAACTCAGTGACAAGGGCTAGAGGTTCTGTCCCACAGAGCCCAGATTCTTTTGGTCAGTAATAAAGGACCATAAAAAGAAGGTCAAAGGCTACTTATTGGTATGTAAATACTAGATTGGGATGTAAATCTTCCGTTGTTACAATTCTCAGGGAGTCACAATTCAAGATGCTGTGTTCAAAGGAGTCTTTGAGTTCTAAACAATCACCTCCCTAATGACCCTCCTGCCATTTGTGTGGAAAGACTGTCATTTCCCTTGGCTGACTCAGGGTACTCAATTGCTAAGGCAGGGCCTTAAAGGGGGCACGTGGCTTGATCTTACATTCTGGCTTTTCTCCAGGTGGGACCTTAGCCAGAGAGACCGAAAGAAGACCCTTTAAGTGTGACTGAGTGGATAGATAACAGAGGTGCCTAAGAAATGCCCTTTCCCTCTTCTTGCACAATAGTTGTCAAGGGGAGGGAAGTCCTCTAGCTACTGAGACATTTCAGAAGTATTTCTCATGGGTTAAGACAGAGGACAGTTCCAGGGCTTAAATCTGCATGCATTTTTAAATGCTGTCACAGATGGTCAAACATTTATTCCTGACCCATGCTTTTTCTTAGTTTAGGTCAGGCCAGGGTGTTTCCTATGGAGATTTAAGGGAATACTATTTGTAACAACACTTAAGTCATAGTAATGTTTACCCAACATAATAAATAACATGTTAATAGTAAGGGCCCTATTTATTAGAAAGGCACTTGGCTTTCTGGAGTTATTGCTGCAGCCCCAGCTGGCAGCACATGGAGCTCTTTTCAGTGCCAAATTCGTTATGGACTAAGGTCAGTATGGATGTGAAAGAAAAAGAAAACAAAGCTTAGAAGAAAGTTTGTTCTTCTCTGCAGCCTCATTTAATGTCTTACAGACTTTGAGTTTGGTATTATCTTGCTTTCATACATGAGTGAACTGACGCTCAGGGAAATTTGTAGAAAGGCTGACATTTCCTAACTAATAATGCTAAAGTCTTTAGGCCAAGATCCTCAGACTAAAAGTTCCAAATCCTTTCCGTTATGATACAGTTATATGTACCCTAAACTGTGTATGTATATATCAGAATGAGAAGTTCAGGAATGCTCTTTTGAAGTTACATATATTGTAAAAGCAGATCATTGCTCAGAATTTTATGGCTTTATCTGAAATATGAGAGCAAATGTTGATTTGATACAAGGATGGTCAGAACCAGAAGCAAGTCTGAGTTATGAAGGAAAATGATGGTCCCACAGGCCTTACCTCTTAGTGAAATGAATCTACACGGGGAACATATATTTTGGGTTTAACTGAGGCCTTTCTAGCCAATTCATTTGGAGGCCCCTTCTTGGAGGTGCTTGGTGTGGAAAGGCAGCTGTGAAGATGAGGTGGGAAACCTAACTAGTGAGGAGCACCATCTTTGAGAGATTTAAACATGTGAATTACAAGTTCACCCAATCACATACAAGAACATGTGCAGTTTTTGTATACCTATGAAACCTCAATAAAACTGTTTAAAAAATAAAGCAGTGTTTAATAACAAAACCAAAATCAAGGCCATTGCCCTCCCTCCTTTTTTACTATGGTTAGTTACAGGATCTTTTAGGGAACATGACCCTAACACATGCCCTGCATTTCTGGAGCACAAACATCTGGCTTACCTGATGTTTGGTCAACATAACGCTGATCCAGGAGAGCACATGAGGTTTTACACTGAGCAAGTACAGCTTGAGACAGATTGTGAGGGTGAAGGCATTGCATGCAGTTCCTATAAGGGGGAATTTACAACATTTATTCTTTAATCGTGTGATAGGCTCTAATGCATTCTATGGAGAAATGCAAATAACAAATTAATCCAAATTTTGATAAGGTGCACTAGAGAAAATTCACATCGTTATTTTGAAATACTGCATTTCTAAATGGCTTAAATCGTTACACACAATTTTAAAATCTTGCAACATGAGAAAGTAAATGTTTTAAAATTTGAGTAGAACAAATTAGAAGGTGCAGTGATGTTTATAGATTTGTGGTCTCCGAGCAAGTCTATAATTTTTACTGGAACAATTTTAATGCAAAACAATAATGTTACCTTCATTTAATGCATTATCTTTCACATATGTATCATATTTCCAGACTTCATAGCCACCACCATTCTTAATCATAGTAAAAGTAAAACACAATAACAGCTATGATTTATTCAGTGATTCTCATGCACTGAAATTTTTTTATAAAATCATTCATTTCTTTCATAGAACTATGGTAAGGCATTGTTATTATCCTCACTGTTTATATCAGGAAATCAAGGCACAGAGGATTGTTTTATTAGTACATGTTTGGCATACACAATGATCACATTCATGAGGAGTTTTTGCCTGTACATAATATGTCTTAATCCTTGTTTGCCATCTGCCTCCCTTGACTTCAACCCTTCTTTCCTTCCAAGGATCCAACTCACAACCTTGAGGTTGCCAGGCAAGTGCTTATGCCAATGAGCTAAATCCCTGGCCCTCCTTCTCCATTTACAGAAGTTCAGTTTCCTTTTTTTTTTCTTCCTTTTTCTGTTTTTATTTGATTACTTTTTCCTTTCCCCTCATCCCATATACTTTTAAAACTTGTCCTAAACATACAATTAAATTAACTCATAGCCAGCTGGGTAACAGGCTGTTCTTTTCCAAAACACACTCAAAAAAACAAAAAACCAAAACCAAAACAAAACAAAAATCCTAAGATAGTGAATACCTGGACTTAGTCTATTGTTCCAGCAGCTATTTAGTGACCAAATATTGGAATCCAAGTACCCTAATTCCTCAAATCCCCTATTCAATTACTTTTTGAGCATGATGGAACAATTTATCTGAGTTATGAATTTTAAGGAAGGGATAATAAAGAACAAAACCAGCTGTCTGGAAGGATTGTTTTCTGTATACAGGGGACAGGGGACAGGGACCTCGTACCAGTTGTCACCGCAGGCTGTGTGGCAGGTGGGGCAGTGTTCGCAGAAGCGGCCGATGCTCCTGGAATCGGTGCACTCGCATGTGCCGCACACACACGTGCCTCTCCCACTGCACACCTGGCCCTTGGAGTTGACACAGTGCTGAGCAGATGCTGATGGGCACTGGCACTGATCCCCATCCCAGCCACTGAAGCACCGGCATTTGCCAGCTTCACACTCTCCATGCCCTGTAACAAAGTCACACCAGGATTTAAGTGGTGGAGACCACTTGGTTTGGGAAGTTTCCAAACCTGGATCCCCCCATCTCCATGGAAACACACTGGCAGTCAAGTGAATGGAAACAGCATTATTTTGTATCTGTCTGATACAAATGGTGCTAGCATTTAGGAATGCCTGTTTCTGAAGTTCCATTGTAGATCATCTCCCCCCACTAATGTATTGTGCTAACAAGTGTGAAGGAGCCCCTGCTTTGGTGGCTGCCAGACTACTTGAATGCCATTGTACATTCAATTTTAAATTAAAACACATAAATATACAGAAGCTACAAAAGCTAAAGTACTGAAAAATACAAATACTTGATTAATGACATCTACAATATATTCAATTACTGCAGTCTCACTATTGCCAAGGGTCATTTTTAACTTTGAAAGACCTCAGGACACACATTGCTAGTGCTCCATGATGCTCACACTGAGTTTAAAGATCAGATCTTCTGAGAAGTTTAAACTATCCTTTCACATCCACAGACCATCATTTAGTAGGTTAGCAGGGTAGCCCTAATCTAGGCTGTTAGATGGTACATGGAAGAAGGAAGATGGGGTGCTTGTGTATGTGCGTGCGTGCATGCGTGTGAGTGTATTTGTGCATGTAAGGTGATAGTGGTGAAAGGCATTTATGTGATGAATATAATGAGGAAACATGAGTTATACATAATGAAGTGGATTTTAGACTCAGTAACCAAAATATAATACACCAGTGTGAACTAGAAATCCCCAAGAGGGAGTAAACTTTACAGGATCATATAGTATTTCTCAAGTTTATTTGGCTACAAAACCACCAATCTTTTTTTCCTCTCTTTTTTCTTGCTTTTCTTCTTTCTCTCCCTCCCTTTCTTCACTCCTCCTCCTTTCTCTTAGTGTTGAGCTTATCATAGGTTAAGCGTTCCAGAGAGTCTAACATTGAATCAGTTCAGTTTGCTAAGTGTAAAACTAATGAGATCCAGGCCAAACATCTTCCAGACCCCTGTACAGCCTGAATGCCAAATCATAGCTAGATGACCTGTGAACATGTGTTTTTATTTCGTAGGAGAGTAGTGGAGAAAATGCATGTTGGCCCTGCAGTTTGCATTCAGACACACATCATCCGAGTCAGATTCTCAACTGCTTGTGGGTCAGTAGTACCACAGTTGTATAGGAGGATCAGTACATTGATTTTTGATATTTCACTGCAGAGACTGGGACTCTCAAATGTATTTGAAACTTTAAGAGATTCACAGCTATAAGTAATGATCTCAGAAAATTCCTTCTCTTCCCTGTAAAATAACATTTCCTTGCTCTGTGAAGTGTAGTAGTCAACTGTTGGTTCATTCTGAAGTCATTTTTAAATTCAGCCTCACCACGATTCCAGTTACAGCTGAATAAATGTTTGAAATATAAAACATATAGATATAGATATATACAATTTTCTGTTACACATTGATGTAATATTGGCCACATTTTTAACTTACACAAGAATAGAAAATTTTTTTTTAAATGTTCATAACTTTCCATACCCTTAGGACAATGAATTATTTCTAAAAATAATAATTTAACAAATATTTATGTAATAAAATGAAATTACTAAAAAAATGCTTTCAATATAAGTGAATTTTCCATACTCACATGAAAACACTACAGAACTCAGATACCAGGTAGTTTAACAATTTGAAAACTACTTTGTACTTTCAAACAATCCAGATTTGTTTTTTGGACTCTAACCTGTAGGTGGCAGTAAACTGAATTAGCCAAAAAGTAACTTATGCTATTTTTATTTTAACTTATTTCACTTTAAAATTTGGTCTGTGTGTGGCCAGAGGAACTAATCTTCTAGATAACTTAGCAATCCCAGTATTTTCTTGAAGAATGCTGTCCTTTGGTGATTCCATTGCTGGTGGTGTTCCAAAAATAAACTGGCAAGGTTTAAATTACCACAAACTTACAATACCATCAATGATGATGTATTAAGAATTTTCCAGTGAATGAAAAGTATATTTTTATAGTTTGCTTCCCCTTATCCTGACAGAAATAAAATCCTCTGAGCAAGCTGCAGGGAGTGACCAGTTGCCAGAATGAATCAAACTCTGTGGAAGAATACCCTTATTCTTCTAGAAAATGTCACTTCCTTCTCTGGTATCTTTCTTTTCAAGATCAAGGAATACATGAAAATAATAATTAATTTTAGTTTCCTATTTGAAAGTATATCCTGTATATTTAAATTATAAACATATAAATCATGTGCTGTAAGTCTACTGCCATGACTTAATTTCACAGACTATAAAACTTTGAACATTAAATTCAGATTCAGTGGTACTAATTTATAATGTGATTTAAATATACTTTACCATATATGCTACTATGATAGCAGTTATTCAGAACTACTTGTATATATTTATACTCACCAGCACATAGCTTTCCATGGTGATATGGACAAGAAAAGTCATCCTTTTCACAGTATTTTCCATAAACTTTTCCAAGCTTAGTTCTGTGACATATGCACTTCCCACAAATACAGACTCCTCGTCCACTGCAAACAGGTTGGTCCTTTTGTGACTTGCAACTTTCAGACAGAAATCCATCTTCTTCCAAATGACAGTTACTCTCATCACACTGCCAGCACTTGGAATCAAGAAAAGTTTCATCTACACACTTCCTTTTTGGCCTCCTGTGGTCCTCACACTGACAGCTGCAGCTTTTATATATATGAATTTTAGTGGTTTCATTGAAACCAATTGGTTTGATTATTGCATAGTTTTTTCCCCCTGTGACATCACAGTTTTTCATTGTAACTGTTACGTTGAAAAGAACCTAAATTCAGAAGAAAAAGGAAATATATTGACATCTTTTAATTTTTCATTGACAATATTGTGTCTGTTAGTATCATTTGAATCAGTGATATACCATCTTAGAGAAAGTAACAGTATTTTAAAATACATATGTAGTCTTTTTCATATGCAGATGAAAAATCCTCCTTTTTATCATTTATTTAGAGAACTGTTTATTTAGAAAATTAAAGGAAGGGATGGTTGCTAATTGCTTAAAAGATATTATTAAACAGAACTGAGTATTCCTGTAGAATTTAGAAGTGTCTGCTCTACTTTTGATGATTACTTTCTTAGAAAATTTGACAAAGGACCTATCAGTTTCTGGATTTAGCTCTAAAAATTTGAGGTTCCTGAATATTGGGTGTTAGGGATGTATAAAACCAAAACAAAGGGCTTCTGCTCTACTAATTTTAAACTCTGAGATGTTCAAATGCACTGTATATATGTATGTATGTATGTATGTATGTATGTATGTATGTATGTATGTGTGTATGTATTTTTTACTAGGGCCCCAAGTAAAACTTCAGAGATAAACTTTAGTTTGTCAATGGAGGTTGTCAGTGGAAGTAAAACATGAGGTTTTCTCTTGTATTATCCAAGAAATACTGGCTTAGGAATCCTTTTCAACTCTTAAGACTTTAACACAGGGTGAGAGATTAGTCCAGAACTATTGAATCAAGCTGGAAAGAACTTGGTTTTCATATCCTGCTAATTTTTCCTTTTTTCTCTGTTTATTTTTTTTTCAAAACAGGATTGATTTAATGTATCTATTTATGTTTTGAGCTACTTTATCTTCAGGTACTATAGAAAATACTGTGTGTGTGTGTGTGTGTGTGTGTGTGTGTGTGTATTTTCATGTTGGACTGAAATTTATTGCGATTTCAAACTAATTTGTGCTAGGCTTTTTGGTTGGGAATTATATATCACATGATACAAAATATCTAAATTTACGATCTTCTATACATTAAGAATTTGAATCATTATTACAATATTAGAATTAATATACAGTTGATGCTGGTGTTTTGCTTGAAATGTTTTTGTCTTTAAGAATATTAGAGATTGGCTGGTGACACATATCTATATCTATCTCTCCTCCCAGCACTAGGGAGGTTGAGGCAAGAGGATTGCTGTGAGTTTGAGGCCAGCCTGAGCTACATGGTGAGTTCAGAGCCAGCCTGGACTACATGAGGAGACCCTGTCTCAAACATCTTTCAGCAAAATAATACCAAAAAGTAGCAGATATGTAGTATAATGTTTTCAGTGCCATTACTAATAGCAGAGTTAAACTTGGGGCTTATATAATTAAGAGGCCAGATAACTATCCTGAAAATCAAATTGTTTATAATATTTGGTTGGTAGTAAAGGGGAAAAGGGATTTAGGCAAAACAAACAAACAAAAATCATAAGAAATAAGGAAAGCCATTCTTCTAAATTTGAAATTTTATGGAAGAGTTATTTGATTTTCTGGGAAATAACTCTTGTTAACTTTTGCTAGACAAAAAAAAAAATCCTCACAAATTAATGCAAATAAATGTGTATTTGGTAAACTGGTATATGTCTTTGGAATAAAATCCAAAGGATTACCATAAAGGAAATTAAAGAATTAGAAACTTGTAATAATTAAAGTACCAAAATTGCAGGCTCAGTGATATCACCCACAAATTCCAAAATCCAAGAGGAAAAAACATACTCAAAAGAGAAAGGAAAGTCCTCTTTTATTAATTTTGGAGTCTTAGGATATTCTATCTAACAATTTGTTTTTCTATTATATGACACTGAAGTAATTAATAAGCTTATAAGTTACAAGAGATATTAGAAATCTTCTAGTCCAGGCCATTCATTTAAAAATGAGATAACTGATGTCTCAAAGGGCAAACGACTAACTAAAAACCACTTCACCCTACAAGGATTTCCTCTAAAAGTACTTTCTGTTCTCTCCTCTGCCAATTCTCAGAGAATTCCTCTCTCCTCTCATCTTGTTTCCTGATGCTTCTGTAATCTGGGCTTCACTTTACATCTCACCCTTTTAGGTTAAATGGTGCTCTTTATTGTTTTAACAGAGTTCCCTCCCTCGTTATGAATATGTTGAGACAATCACAAAGTGAAAGGTTTTGGAATTCCTAGCTTTTTTTTTTAAACTTCTCCATTCTTTCCTCTGGTGTATTACACTTTCAACCTCACATCTACTCTAAGACTGAGCAGTTTGCATCTAAAGAGGTATTAGCATCATTATAATTATAGTTACCACTTGTTAAAAGAGATGACCTTTCCTCATATATACCAGTTGTGACACCAGAATGTGAAGTTACTACTACTAAGTGTTTTATATAGCACGTTTATTTATTTTAACATGAAAGTTTGAGAGAATAGTTATTTGAGTGAAAACAAGAAGGAGCTGTCAGAAGAGGCAATAATAGTTACTTTAAAGTGTAAATAGTCTTCAGAAGAACTGGTGGCTTTTTAGAATGGTCTGGTATTCTGCAACAAAACATGCCAAAAACGAACGTATTTTAGATGAGGAAAATGCATTGCTACATACTTCATCATTGCTGGTCACGTTTCCACACCCATCCATGCCAGGCTTTCGGGCCCCATCTGGACAGATGGCAGTTACATTAAAATAGACACCTTGTACCTGGTTTTCCACTTGAACTTTCACTTCTGAAATGAGCTTCTGCAAAGACATAATTTTTAAATTACTTATTATAGAAGTTTCAAATGTAAGCAAGAAAGCACAATCAGGCTTATTAAATCTTCTAGATTTAATAAAAATGGTATATATACTTTTTTTTTGTTTTTGGCACCAGGGATCGAACTCATGACCTCATGTTTACCAGGCAGGTGCTTATGCTGCTGAGCTAATCCCCAGGTCGAACCAATTGTATTTGAAATATGCAAGGAATACTGATGGATTAGATTATCTGCATTTAAATTTCCTGTTTGTGCAGACATATTCATGACTGCTTTTTGATCATTTCAAAGTTATTTCTTATCCAGCCTGGGTCACAAAAATGAGATACTGTTTGTATTTTGATAAAGTATAAATAACACATTGAGAACACATATCATAAAGGGTGGATTTTGATTATTTGCTTCTGACCTATGAGGCTAAAGAAATATTTTAATTTTAAGTACACTGAGTATCATGAATTCCAGAATGTGTTCCTCTAGGGGAGAACATTTTTATATTGTAGGCACAAGCATTCTCTGACAGACATGGTCCTAATGACCCTCCAACAAGATTGTTTTTCAAGTTCCCAGTCCTTGCCCATGTCAATTAAGCTAGTTTCAAGATTTAATTCTAAAATAAGGTTTCTTACTGCGCAGGAAACCACCATTCATTCATTTGCTTCTTTAAATGGTCATCATCCACTTAATGCCCATTGTGTTTTAGGCGCCCACTAATTTCTTCTATCACAATTCTGATTTCCAAAGGTTCCAGTTACCTTAAACACATCCTTAAGATCTGTGTGCAGTGGGCTCTGTAAAGCTAAGAGTCTATTGCATGCAAAAATTCATTCTTATACTTGTATAAGAAAGGAAGGGGAAAATATATATGTACATACATAATTCCTGTTATCTATATCTATGTCTGTATCTAAGAAGAGTAGCATATATAAAATAAAAAATTTTCCTGTGGTTTTTAATTCTTTACTTTAGCAATTTTATATCTTAAACCTTAAATACTATGTTTTTGGCCAGTGTGGGTAGAGAGTGCCAGCAGATCTGCCTCCGCCTGGCGGTAGAAGACTTGCTTCCTGAGGGCAGACAGTGGGAATGGGGACACATAGCTAGGTAAGCCCCATTGGAGGCCTTTGCTTCCTTCAGGCAACCATCACCCACCAGGAGAATCAAACACACCCCTGCCACCATCGTGGGAGTTCTGATGTAGACACACAGGCTGAGAGAAGCAGTCCCCCTCAACGTACCTCTGGCCATCAGGGAAGGCCTAGTGTAGCTGCACAGATCCAGAGAAGCCCGACCCATGTGAGCCTGTTACATCCCTGTGAGCCTGAGGTCAGAGGAACACAGGTGTCTGCCCCATAACCCTAACCCATGGAGCAGCAGCCAATGTGGGAAGTTCCTGGGACCCCCTAAAACCAGCTTGTTGGGAGGAATCCAGGAAAATGTCAAGATGAAGGAGGAAGACGCAATCTCAGACATCCAGTCTGTACAGAACAAGTCTGGGAGAGATAGTCATGGAAGAAAATGACTGAAGTTACACTCCTGAAACCTCCGAGAGGATAACAACTGAAGTAAAGAAATAACTTCATGAGACTGTAAAAGTAATCAGATCAGAAATAATGTCTCAAGTAAAAGAAGAAATGAAAAAACATAATGAAAGAATTGCTCAGTATAGCTAAAGAAGACATAGATTAAAAAATAGAGGAGCATAGGAAATGATGGAAAACTTGAGTGAACAATATAAAAAGGAATTACAATGCATGAAACAGATACAAAAAGATATCCAGAAAATTAAAAAGTCAATCAAAAACTGGCAAAACAGCTTGAAAGAGACTGAAGATAGACTTTGAAGACAGGATTGCAGCTAGCATTTGTGAAAGGAAAGATCTTTTAAAAATAACAAGGAACTAGGAAATAATTCAATGGCTTTGAGATGATGCAAAGAGAAACAATTTGAGAGTGATAGGTATCATTGAAGAAGCAGGAGTCAACACAAATGAAATAAAAAGTCTATTTACAGAATAATAGCAGAAACTCTGCAAACATGGCATAAAATAAATGGGGCATATAGAACTCATAAATTCAGCACAAGAATAGAATATTAAAAGCTGTTAGAGAAAAGAAACCAATCACCTATAAAGGAAAACTAATCAGAATCACAGCAGACTTGTCAACACAAACCATCAAGTCAAGAAGAGTTTGGAATGAAGTGTTTCAAATCCTGAAAGAAAACAACTTCCAACCCAGATTGATATACCCTGAAAAACTATCTTTCAAAATTAATGGAAAAATAAGATGCTTCCATGATAAAGAACAACTGAAGGAACTTATGACCACCAAACCAACCCTACAGAGAGTGGCTGAAGGATATTCTAGAGAGATAAAGCTGACCATGGTTCCAGGAACAGCAGCAGAGGAGGATCACCAAACAAGACAGGCACCTAAAGAAAGGGGAAAAGTGGAGGGCCAACAGAAGGAGGATTGCATGGCAGAGATGAACCAATGTATGCTGGTTGTGACCATTCATTTAGATGGCCTCAGGTCAGCAATAAAAAAGAAACAGGTAGAGCGGATCAAGAAACAAGATCCAGCAATATACTATATACAAGAAACACATTTAATTCAAGAATAAATTCGTAGACTGAAAATCAAAGGGGGAGAAAACAATTGTTCCATGTGACAGGAGACCAGAAAAAAGCCAGGGTAAATTGCTTGTCAACCACAGAAAGGATAAGAAAGATATGGTATTTTCATACAATGGAAATCTACCCAGCTATAAGGTAGGCTAATCTCAAGGCTCCTGTAGGTAAATGGATGCAACTGGAGGTCATGTTTGTGGGTGAAACAGCTTGAACTCATATGAGTGAACAGTAGCATAAAAAACAGAAGGTGTTAGTGGGATTCAAAAATACAATAGATATTGTAAAAGTGATAGGGAAGGAAACACTTGGGAGGAGAAGGTGATAACCAATGTTAATTTCTTATTGTCTTGATGTCTTGTAATGTTTTCATAATTTTGTTAGGTTTGGTTCTGTTCTGTTTTGTTAGATTTTACTGTGTCTGATGGTATGGGCAGCTATTTTGAATATAATGGGATGTGTTATGGTAATCATGGTTGGTTTCCTATTTTCTTGTTTTGAAGTTCTATAGTGCTTTCATTCTTTTAACTGGTTTTATTCTGTTTTGTTTGACTTTATTATGTGTGATAGCATGAACAGCTATTTTGAAAAAAAAGGAGACATTGTTCATTTCCTGTTATCTGGGTTTGAAGTCCTGTAATGCTTTCATTCTTTTGATTTGTTTTAGTCTGTTTTCTGTTATTTGATTTCATTGTGTATGAGAGCATGGACAGCTATTTTGGAGAGAACAGGAGACATGATAGCCATTGTTTACTTCCTATTGTCTTGTTTCAAAGTCCAATAATGTTTGCATTTTTTATTGGTTTTATATTATTTTATTTTATTGTGTGTGAAGGTATGGACAACTATTTTGAAGAAAGCAAGAGACATTATGGTAGCCATTGTTGATTTCCTGTTGTCTTGTGATCTGTATTGCTTGCATTGTTCTGTTCTGATTTGTTTTATTATGTTTTGTTTTATTCTCTTTAAAATAAAATAAAAATACTGTATTTTCTAATCTTCTGGAAAGCTCATACACTGCAATTGTTAATTAATTTTAGCAAATCAATAGAAATTTCCAGGTATATACAAATAATGTTAACAGGCAATATTTTGAAAGGTCAGAAGGAAATGCCTAATACTATGAGTGTTCTTGGCTTACCTTTGTAAAATTTAACATCTCTTAAGACTTTAAACCAGTAAGACCAATGTTTTTCAAGGTATGTGAACAAAAATCTCTAAATTTTTTTCCCAGTTTTTAAATTTAGAAATTAAGCTCCTTATGTGGTTTTATTTTCCTTTTATGAGATGGACTTTTATTTTTCCCTGATACATAATTCTTCAGTGAGGGAATTGTGAACTATTTCAGTGGAATTATGGAGACATGATTTAGTAGAAAA
This sequence comes from Hydrochoerus hydrochaeris, assembly GCA_004027455.1. Lineage (NCBI taxonomy): Eukaryota > Metazoa > Chordata > Mammalia > Rodentia > Hydrochaeridae > Hydrochoerus > Hydrochoerus hydrochaeris. The sequence continues at coordinate 108,846 of PVLA01000530.1, read as the reverse complement.
TCAGAGAAGAAGCCTGAGGTTTTTCAGCAGCAGTGTGGCTAGTATTTACTTGGTTAAATTCTGTGTGTGTTGGTGGTGGGGTCAGTGAGTGTGGGGAAGTGAGATTTTATAAATGATCCATAAATTCAAGTTAGACATCATACATATGAGATCATTCTGCAGGAAGCACCTGGGGCATGGAATAGAGGAACACCTGGATTCGGATCCTGCTTTTGCTTATTAGTTGTGACTTAGTTGCTTCACTTCTCTGAGCCTTGGTTTCCACACATATACAATAACACCTGCCTTAAAGTCAGGAATGAGCATTAAATGAAGTCATATATGGGAATGACTACTTCTTAGCAGTGTGAAAGTAAAAGTCACTATTATTACAACATCCTAACAGTAAGTATTATATATGGGCATTGAGAAAGCAGATGTTTCTTCAATCTTCATGCTTTCAGGCCTTCACTCTTTGCACAACTGATGACAGCATATGACCACTGGTTCAATGCAACACTGTATCTATTAGGATGACTTTTTAAATCAAACTTTTTTTGGCAATACTGCTAGATAATTGTCTGAAAAATCAAATGATCATAGAGAAGCCAACAGAATCTTCTTAGTAAGTTTAACATCCCTGAGAGCATATTCCAGGCAGTATGTGTGCTTTAAATGACGGTGTGAATTGTTTACTTTATGACATAGGGATTTATACACTTTCTTTGTAATAAAATGCATTTTCCAGCTATGATTTGTGACTTCTTGAACACCGGATTTGGAAAGAAATTTAGCCAATGTTAAGTTTTGTCAATGAGGCAAGGAAGGTACAGAAAATTGAAGTGACTATCACAAGGATAATGGCAACTTCATGGCAGAGCCAGAGCTAAACTGCATATCCTAGTTCCTAATCTTATGTTCTTTCATGGTACCACTGCTTTCATGATATCACTTTTTACTTGTATCATCAAGATGATACAGCATTAGTTTGTACCTTACTGCAAAAATGTGGAAGTTTCTTTGAAAATTTTGTGTATAATATATACATACCTTATAGGCGTCTACTACCAAATTGTTGAGGTTGGCAGCTGTTGATTCTATTTCACCAGCAATAGTGCCAGGCAAAAGGGGTAGAAGTTCCTACAAAAATATATGACAAATATTTATATAACACTATGTAATGGGTCAGGAATCAACAATAACAGTTTTGTAGTTACCAGTGGAAAGCTAAATGAATGAAAACAAGTTTAAGACATGAAAAACTTTAGCAACAGTAGTATGCGCATGTGTACATGCTTGTGCATGAGTGTGTGTGTGTGTGCATCCTGAATTACATGATGATCTAACAATTCAGTCAAAATACAGGCCAGCATTTCCCAAGTGTCATCTGTGGACATAGCCACAGAGACTTTAAATGTGGAAAGGGTTCCGATGTTAAATAAGTTTGGGAATTCTCTATGTGGTGTCTCCCACTTAAATATTCATGATGCACCTTTTCAGATTAAATTGGTCAGAGTAGTCCTGCAATTTGGAAAAAAATTAAAGCAGCATTTCTAGTACTTCTTTAGTTACCAAACTTTTCTCACATAACAAAGATACATATTTTCTAGAACCAGTGTTGCATAGAGTGACCTTTGGGATGTGTTAGGAGGAAAAGACATAGTTACAGATGGAAGCTTCATGGAGCAGATGTTCACAATGGATAATACTTAGTACCTCTGGATATTCTTAGAGAGAAAATGACAATAAGCAGAGTCTTGCTGTTTTGCCTGAGAAGAAACCAGTTTAAGTAGAGCAAAGGGCACCTAGTTATAAAGGATCAAAGTTTAAAAGGCTTAAAATCCACCTTTTCTCATTTTCTTCTGCTCATAGCCACCACTAAGTGCCTGCTGCACGCCAGCCAGATTTAGGCACTATCAATCTGGAATCTCAAATCATAGGGAAAATATATCACATCAATTTAAAAAACTCATTTATTCAACTTTTAATGAAAACCTACTATAGGCTATCTTGGAAGTGCTAAATTACTAGGCCACGTAGTTTCCATCCTTAAGGATCTCACATGTACATAAAAATGACATTTTCATAAACAATGAGCATATGAAGCAGCAGAGATATTCACAGACACTATTAAGTGTGTTCTCAGCAAGCATTTCAAAGCAGAGGAAAGTTACCAGGACTGTTTCTTTGAAGAGGAGACTTGTGAGTGCTGTCTTAAAGGATGAGTAAGAATTAGCCAAGTAATGAAAGAGAATGCCTTCCAAGTATAGGCATGAAAGAAAGGTGGCAAGAACAAAGGTACAAAGGACAGAAAAGTTCTGCTCAGCAAGTATGCACAGGACAGCTAAAATCACAGTTGGAGGGAAAGTGCAGGCAAAGAACAGTAGCAGAATGAAGCCAGACCCACAAGTAGAGGCCTGGAGGTCTCATATGCCATATTAGTTTGGTCTTCTAAATCAGAGGAAGCTCCTGGAACCTTTTACTTTGGAAAATCATATGACTATACTTAGGATTTTAATAGATCATCCTGGCGGTAATGTGCAGAATGGATTTGGGAGATGGGTTACAAAGCTGCTTTGAGCAGACAAAAGATGGCCCATAAAAAAGATCCTTGTGCAGTAAAGCAGGTGACTTTGTGGCATACACCGCACTCTCAGCAGGGCTCTTTATGCTTCTAGATCTTCATGATTCTTACTTTGCACACAATTAAGTTTATATTATATTTGGTTTAGTAGTTCATTGATTAGTGGCAAATTTATAAAGGAGTAGGGAGGAACTGCTAGAACCAATAATATTCTGAAGAAATAATAAATGGCAAGGAAAGAGAAGAGAAAATCTAATTAAACAACCTGTACATAAAATCAGCTATGAAGTCTAGAGATAAGAAGCACAGGATGAGTAGTAGGAAACTCTGGACAACTTCTCTGAAGGTTTCCTAATCTTAAAATGGGAATATTAATAAAAGTGCCCTCAGTATTTGGATTAGCTAGGATAAGTAGATAGATCAATGTTTAAAATCTCATTGCTTGACAATAGTTAAGCACATGGTAAATAAAAGCTGTTCCTGTTATTATTAAAGTATTCTGGATCATTTAATTTGAGCTGGAGTCTTCCTTCAGTGGATGTTCATTTGTTGTTACATTTTTAAAATGATTCTGTGATATATACATTTTGGAAATCAGGAAATTAAATAAAGTTTCATTGTAGGTTTCCACAGGGTGAATGACATGATTAAAGCAGTTAATAATAATTAGATAATTAAGATGATTCATAGTATAGTTACATATTAGGCAAATGGATGAATGAATACAAGCTTTTTGGCAAATGTAAATAAGTTCAAGTATTTGTTGAAGCTAGGGGAAAATATAGTTTTCTCTAAAGTTTTAAAGAATAAATATAAAGCATTGGAGATTGAGCACTTGGAGGGTTTACAGTCACAGAGTGGAAGGAAGACATAAACCAAGCAAGGAAGATGAAGAACAACGATGCATAATGCAAGTTAGGATATTGAAGCATCATGGAAATTATTTTGGGAACAGAGACACTAAAACATTTCAGAGAATGCTGCAGCAAGGGCACAAGTGAGCAGTTCTGTGCTGGGCACTCTGTGGCATCTCCAGAGTGACATGGCTGCTTGGTTTCTATCCTATTTGCAAGTTCCATTTGGCCCAAAGGATTCTGCATGCTACTAAAATTATTCTCAGGCACAAAGGGTTTAAGTAGGTTGGCTATCCACTTCTATGGTTTCTCTTGGTTCTTTTCCAGACAGCCTCTAATTCTAGTTACTTATCCATCTGATGTGAGATGTTTTATATGTGGCCTGAGATAATTTCTCTTCACTCAAGCAAGACAAAGGTTGAAAACACCTTACCTAGACCAAAACTAGGTGCACTGGTGGCAGTGAAAATTACTCTGATGCTCTCCAACTTTAATCTACTATAAGGACATGCCTATGGATCACAATATAAGCAGGGCTTTAGACATGGAAAGTGCAGAGTTGGAGTGTGAAATAGTGTTCACTTTGTGAAAGTCTTGTCTATATTGTCAGATACCAGGCTGTGTTGATGTGTATTGAATATAATTTCCAAACAGCACTTCGTACACACACTTGGTTCTAGGTGTTATAAATCTAAACAGAATTTGTATTTAAATGCTAACCGGAGATACTATAATGTATATTTTAGTTAACATAGTATTGAATTTCTGATTCCAAGAAGTATCCTAATTTCAACCACAATGCAAATATTGTAAGTTTTATGTTTTGGGAATTAACATACCTTATACCAATGAAACTGTTTTCCTTGAACTGCAAAAATGACATTAATGTTGTTGTCTATTAGTTTTTCTGAAAGTTGACCTAATGTGGGATGTTCCTGTAGTAGAAGATGAAAAAAGAGAGTGAACTTTAGTAGCTCAACCTCACACATATCTGAACATATATTGTGGAAAAAAAAACTGCAATATACATAACAATGTACTTTCTTGGTAAATGTAAATGTTTTACTAGAGGTATTTAAATTATTTTCTAATGTAACATCAATATCAATGTATTAAGGGCACTTTTATCGCAAGAGCTCTTAAAAAAAACCCCTACAACACAAAAATGAAGAGGGCCTAATTCAACATGTATATATTCTTTTTTGGTGGGTGGATTAGTACCAGGAATCAAACTCATGACCTCATGCTTGCCAGGCAGGCACTGCACCGTTGAGCTACATCCCTCACCCAATGTGTACATAGAGCTATCAAGATATCTTTAAAAAATTAGCATAGACTCAAAGTGGTGGAATTAAAAGATAATTAAATATTCATAAATAGAGACGCATTAATGACAATTACATTTGAAAGCAAAATTCAGTAACAAGTATTAAAGCGTAAGTATTTGTGTATAGGCATAGACCTATAAACATATATACATAGATCCACACATATATACAAACTAATATGTTTATATATACACATTTGACTTAGGACATGATATAGTATGAACTTTCTTTAGAAACAGAAAAGCCTATGCTCAAGTCCAAGGTTTATTACTTTATGACAAAAGTTCTCAGTTCCATCCTGTGTTAACACATGAATATTATCTGCTTGCCGTGACTAATGGCAACATTAAGAAACCACAATAGTATGTGAAGTATTTGCTGTAGTTTTTTGTATGCAAAAGGTACTCAAGACTAACAGCACTTCCACTACTGGTACAATGTAGACTAAATATCTCTCCATATATTATCACTATACTTAATCTGTTATACAATACATTATAAACCTGTATTATTCTGATAGATAAAACATATGCAGAACCAATTGTGGCATTCATTGTGGTGTAATAAAAAATTAGGGATAAGTTGGAGGAGGGGAATAAAATTTTGTTTAAAGGTCTAGAGAATCAGCTCAGAAATAGAGTGCTTGCCTAAAATGTGCAAGAGCCTGGGTCAATCTCCAGAAGTGCAAATAAAAATTAGGTTAGAAAATGTGAGAAATTAAAAATGACCAAAATTACTTTCTAAACTTACATAGCTAGAAATAGTAGTCTCATTTTTATGTAAGTGTTTTACTAGGAATTAAATTGATGGTTTCAACTCTCAGAGTGAATTAAATTAATAGTTCATCTGTCAGAGTGATAATATCAGACTCTACCTGGAGGCCTCCTACTGGCTTGTCAGTGTCTAACTGCATGAACCAAAGCTCCTGTTTCTCAGCCTAACTAGCATCATGCAACTGAAGTTCAAATTGTTTCATTGCCTTTGCTCCTTGTTACACCCTCCAGTCTTAATTGTGCTTGTTTTATTGGAAATTTTTCCTAAACCAGCTTTGTTATTAATATCTCTGTATTTTGAAAACTATATGAACTTAGGAAAAAGTTAAATGGACTAGTTTCACTTATAGCCTAAGTTTTATGACCCACCTACTAAATTTATAAATATAGACATTATTGTCTGATGTTTAGAAATATTATTGGGGCTGAGGATGTAACTTAGCGGTAGAGCATGTCCTTAGCATGCATGATGCCCTGGGTTCAACCCCAAGGAGAAGCCATAAATATTCTTTTATTTCTATATTATCCATATTTGTTGCAGCAGCAATAACCCATGTTTTCACAGGTTGCATTTAAACGCAATATGAAATCAACTCATGAAAAAGGCTTAAAAACTATTACCACATGGGTTTGCATAAGAACAATTCTGCCCAGAGCAATTCTTAAGAATGTAATTTTAAAGTGATAGAAAAAAGTCTTCCAAATATAAATTCTGCCAGTTAAATTCTTATTCCTGTTCCTAATAAAATGCATAATCTTAAAATAGATTTATACTGCTTGCATAACACGAGTAAATTAAAGAGAACAAGTGAAGGCAAGGTAAATCTAGCTGTACTGGGAATATTGTTTTAGTGGCAGCAACTACTTTTCAAATAATTTTGCTTTGACAAAAAATAATTGCAGCTGCCAAGCACTCACTTTCCTTAATTTTAAAAACTATTCATATTTTTAAGGAAAATTTAATCCATATGTTTTTAACCAGCTAATACTTAACTCACATAAAAATCAGTAAAGAACAGTTGAAAATATAAGCAGTTTTTGGAGCCTTCTTAATCTCGCTCATCTTGCAAAACCAGGAAATCACATTGGCTAAACACACACAAAATTTAAATCTAGAATATTCTAATTTGGTCAGAAGCACATTAAAAAGATTGGTCAGATTTTTAAGCTTAAAAGAACACGTTTCAAACCCTAGAGAGAAATTTATTTTAAAAGAAAATTCCAAGTACCTTGAGGCAGATTTCTAGAAATTACAAATGTATAACAGATGTTTAAATAAACCACCGTTGACAAGAGACCTATGGATTAATGGCCCCTTCTGAGGCTCCTGCCTCCTTCCTCCATGAAGCATATTATCATTTAGGATTTTATCTTTTATGTGCTTTATTTTGCCAGCAAGAGAATACACTCCCTCACAGGCAGCTGTCTTCCTAGTGCCGTCACTGCCCCGCAATTTAAACCCCCTAACCCCGCCCGGGCTAACCCATTATATGTTGTTTCTCTTAACCCTGAAAATAATTACTAGAGATAACAAGCATGTCAGGGGCAAAAGGGAGAAGGTAAAGCAATGTGCCGAGCCAGCTGCTAAGTAATTAAGGCTGTGGGAAGTAAGTTATAAATGTCAGAAGGGAAGAAGAGGTAAGAAAGTCTTTGGGAGCAATTTCAGTTAAAGCAATAACTGTAGAGATGTGTGGTAGAAGTTTAATAACCTATGTATCTAGGTGGATATAGAGAAATGTTTACTTTTCTCTCTGCCTTAAGTAAAATTGGTAATAAAAAGTTTATAAGATAATTTAGAATTTGTAAATTGAATATTATAATAATGTAGCTAAACAGCCCCAATAATTTAAATGTCAGTTGTATGAATTATATTTTAGGTTTTTCTTTTTTATAGAGGAAAGACACAAATAAGATGGAAACAATCTGACAGCAGAGATTTATCTAGAGATGAAAACTTTAAAGTATATGCTGTCAGCTACATCTAGCCAGACAGCCTGTTTCTATCTATATGGAGGTACAGTGGTGACTGCCTAGACCAGGGTTTCTCAACAGCAGGGTTTTTTAACATCTGGGGTTGGGTATTGCTTGTTGTGAGGGCAGCTTGTAGAATGCAGGAAGTTTAGCAGCGTCCCTGACTCTACCCACTAGAGAATAGAACTTCTTTTCCCAAGCTGTGACTACCATGTCCCTGGACATGGGAGAAGGTAAAAATGCCTAGAAAGTAAAATTGCTCCATTAACTCTGGAAACAGACCACCTGGAGCTTCATCTCCTGGCTCTATAATTGCTTGCCATGTGCTATAGTTTGGACCTTCGATATTCCTTCCCGAAGGCCCATGTGTTGAAAGCATAATGCCCAGACAGGTGCTGGTGGGAGGTAGTGTAACACTGAAGAACTGAGACCTAGTGGAAGGTCTTTAGGTCATTGGGGTGAGTCTCTGAAGGAGGCTGTGGCAACCTGGTTCCTTGGGAACCTGGTTCCTTATTCTTTCTCTCTTTTCCTCCAAGGCCATGATTCCAATGGATTCGCTGTGCCATATGCTTCCACCTTGAGGTACCAAACAGGCCCGAAGCGATGGGAAAAACCTATCAGAACTATAGACTCCAAGACTGTGAGTCCAAAAAAATCTTTTTTCTTTTTAAGGTGATTATTCCAGATAATTGTTATAGTGATGAAAAGTTGACTAATACACTATGTGACTGGGCAGCTGTCAATATTTCATGGAATCCTATTTCCATATCCACATCTATATCCATATCAATATCTAACAGATATAAACACAAGCATCTACCTCTCAGACTTATGTGGTGATAAATGGGATAATGTAAAGACTTTCATTTTCCATTCTATAATTACCTCATCCACATTTATGGTGAACAGGGACTTCTGTCTTGTTACACTGGCTGGTGTTGGTCGTAAGCACTATTCCACAAGGCATTGTATGTGTCTGAAGACAGAACACTGATGCCACAATACTTCCATTGCTTAGGCATGATTGCTTAGGCAGAGATATTTGGGGGCCATTATTAAATATGTCAGATATACTCTTGGTTCTGCTTGAATGGATCTGCTTTATCTATTTACCCTTTATAATTGGTGCTGGAATCTATGGTCCCTGCCAAAACCAGGGATTGGTTGGAATCATGGTACTCTGCCTACTGAAGGAGAGCATGGATTACAATTTTTGTAAGCATTTTAAGAGTAGTAACAAAAATTTTCTCCCTTATATGATTTGACCAAAACATCTAATTTCATTATAATATTACATTCCATAAGTTTTTAAATCAAATTAAATTCTGTTATGCTACTATTCTATTCCTCGTTTTCATTTTGTTGCATTCCAGAGGGAGCACAGAAGCAGAGGAAAGCGCCTCAGAGCCTGTTGTAGATGATTTCTGCATGAACATTTGCTTTCAATAATAAAAATAATAATAATAAATCCAGCTAAATACTCTTTGCAGGTATCATTTTCCGGCTACTTTTCTAAGAACATAAAAAGCATTTAAATTAGGTTTCTTAAATAATGTAGAAATTTTTACACTATTTATAAGTTACAGCAGATAGTTCAGCAAACATTAATATATCAGGCATTAGTTTTAGAAGCTCCATAAAGTATCACATTATTTAAACAAACCTGCACATTGACTTCAATCTTTCTCATTGCATTCAGTCCCTGGCACAAAATCAATGCTCAGTGAGTTATCATGTTTGTTAATAGTAGCTGAAACACAAGGGTGGGAAGCAGAAACAGATACTAGACAGTCTCTGAAAGTGAAGACGTTATTTCTTATAGAGCAGCAAAAATAATTAACAGACTTCTTTCCTGAAAGATTACATTTCTGTAGTTAATACAACTCTACCTCATATCAATATTAACTATAAATATCTTCCAGACTTTGAAAATGTCAAAAATACCTTTTTTAGAAAAAAAGAAGAGCATGGAAATATGTTTAATAACTTCATAAAATCTTGTTAACTCACATAGGAAAGTAAAGGATTGAATTAGTTTATAATGTCCTTAAGCTTTTTTTTTTCATCTGCTGTTTTAGAAAAATTGAATGTTACCCATGGTAAAAAAAAAATAAATAAAAAGAATGAAGAGCTTCCCAAATAGCCTACAGAAGTCAAGTAGTTGACTTTTTATCCATGAGGAAGTATAAGTCTGCAGTGAAATATAATGTGTCTCCTGAAATTCTACCTTTTTTCCTTTTATTTATGTGTTTTGAGTACATAATAAATACACTCATCTTGGGGTACTGGTATTGGAACATATACATAAATATATCACATCTTGGAACTATTCTGCCTTAATCATCTAAGATGCGGATACATTTGCATCCCAATACAAGTGCAGGAAAAGGAATGGACAATGAAGTAAGAGTAGGGAATTCTAAGGAAGAAAAGCATGGAAACAAATGTAACAACTTCATAAAAGTTTGTTAACTCATATAGGAAAGTAAAGGATTAAATTAGTTTAAAATGTTTTTAAGCTTTTTTTTCATCTGCAAACACAGACTTGAAAAAGATATATGGAAAAGGAAATATCAAACCTAACTATGAGATACTGATAAACTGCTTGCATTAGTACTGTACATACAGCAGGAATATGGCATTTTCACCTATCTATTCACATCTCTCTATTCAGGAGTGAGACTCATACCAACATCTGAAAATGCCATTGATAAGGTTCACTGCATGACCTCCATGTTCTTGCTTCTTGGTCTCCTTTCACTGTGACTGACAAGCTTTGCACTGTTCTTGACCTCTGCTAAGGGTGGGCCAATGGTTTCTGGAGGCCTCAGACTAAGGCTGGGAATAACTCTGGAGTTGCTGGGTAGGGATGCCCAACCAAATTCCAGACACTCAGTGTGAATAGCTCACCTTCTGCCTCTCACTTCTTAGGAAGGAAGTCATTCTTTAAACTGTCATGATTACAGGGCAGGTTCTAAAACTACATTACTATTCAAACTGTTTATTCTGGCATTTAATCTTAAAACGCAGTGGAAATGTCATTTATTCAATACTGTAACATCGTTTGCCAACAGCTAAATGCAAACATGAACAATGTATGAACATAAATTACTTTAAACTATACAGTATCTTGCTTTGTCATTTATGTAAGTCAAATCATCTGGCTTATATTGTCATATATTAAGGCTGCAACTGGAATGTTAGAACAGAAATTACACAAAGAAGGTATTTTTTTTTAATTGGTACCAGGGATTGAATTCACGATTGCATGCTTGCAAGGCAGGCGCTTATGCCACTGAGCTAAATCCCCAGCCCCAAGAATGTATTTTTTGTACTTTTTCTACTTTTTGTTGAGACACAGTGACAAAGGGGTTAAGAATCCAGATTTTATTATAAATTTGTGGCGGATTGTGTTCTAGATCTGTAATTTATTAACTTTTTAGCTATCTTGAGGTAACTTTAACTTTTCCAACCTTCATGCTTTTTGTTTGTAAAAGGCTGATAATTGGAATTACCCTATGGAGTTTTTATTCAGATAAATTTGCTAATATATATATATATATATATATATATATCCCAAAAATGGTAGTTTTTACCAGTCTAGGGTTCATATTGACTTTTATGAAATATCTATGTATACAAGCAGAACTATGGGTTCTGCTTAAGAAGCTTGGATCTCATTCAATGTTACCAGCATTGGCTGCTGCAGGTAAAGTGTTAATTTGTATAGCTTACACAGATTTTAAGATGCCTCCATCATAGCTAAATTGAAGAGGACAGAAGTCATATTAAAATGAACAGGTATAAATGCTTAGAGTTAGAGTAAATATAGCCTTATATACAGGAGGTTTCAGAGGTGGTGCATATCTTTATGCAAATAAATCCATAACCAAGGGTTCAATACAAATGCTTTAGCATTTTTTGCTAAAGTTTCTAGAAATGTGGGAATTAGAGTTCCCAGGGAAAGGATCTTTTAAAATATAGACTGTGTTAACTGAGATAAAAGTAATCTAAGGTGTCAACATGCAGACCCATCCTTAGTTTACTCAATATATTAAATCAATGACAAATGGAAGGCTCATTCCTTTAACTATGTAGAATAATGACCAAGAAAATAAAAAAAAGTTCATGATAGATTGTCCAGTTTCCTGATATCACAAGAACCCAAACACTGTGGAATCTAAAATTCCACTGGAATTACAATTTATTTTCATAAGGTTCTATGACATGATATGTCTAAAATTATGATAGCTATTTTTTCCCCTAAGGGATCCTCCCTAGATAAGCAACAGCATCCTTTCAAATACTCCGATGGAGAGATGACTTCAGTGACTTGGCAAAACTTCAAAACAATAATGCAATTTGAGAATAATGTCACTGTTATTTTTCCTTTTAAAAAATGCTTCTGTGTCTCACAATGGAATAGTCGCTCTTTCTCCCTCCTCTTTCAATAAACAAACGAGACTATCTTGGATTAAAAGAAGTTAAAAAGGAGGAAGGATAGACAGGAAGTGATTAAGTAGAGGTCAGTGGGTCTGTCAAGGTGAATGGGACTGCACAGCAGAGAATTAGCAAGGGGAATGATCCCAGTGGAGTAACTCCAATCCTGAATTTTTAAAAACTCTTGAGTGTTGAACTTGTTTGAAATGGTAATACAGTTGTCCCTGCAATCTTCTACAAGCATGACAGGGTGTTCTAGATAATTGATGATTTTTAAAAATCCTACCACAATTGTGTGAAACCACAGACATTTCAGCATAACTTATGTTTCTGATACTGTAGTTTCTAAACTATATTTGAGGTGCCTTGGAACATCACAGCTCACTCACAAGGGTGGCATGAAAAATTTTAAATTTTCAAGGGAAATGACATAGTGACCATAATTTTCAGGGACCCATAACCTACTAGCTGGAGGTTGGTCACAGTTTTAAGATTATGTTTGGCTTTATTTGTCTAAGTGACATGTATTTGCCAAGAAGATCAACATGAAAATAACGTGGAACAGGAAATTAAGGTGGTGGTGTCCAGTCTGTTTACACAGTTTGAGAAATTACTGTTACTCATTTATTCATTTTACATATATATATATATATATATATATATATATATATATATATATCATGGACTTAACTATGTAATGAATAGAATTGTTAGGTAATTCTTTTTTTTTTTTTGTACCAGGGATTGAACTCACAACCTTGTGCTTAGCAGGCAAATGTTTGAGCCACTGAACCAAATCCCCAGCCCTTAGATAGTTCCTTTGGCCTGAGAGTGTTGTGGAAATAACTTCTGAGACAGTAGTCAATGAAATAAAAAAGTCAATGAAATAAGAAAGTTTGACAGCTTCTATCCTACCATTTGCAAAAATGTAGAAATAGGTATCAACATTTATGCCTAGACTTACCTAATCTAGGGTTGATGTGGTACTAAAAGATTGTATCTAAGTATATAATCCAAAGCCTATGTCAACCCTCCAAAAACAATTCAGATCTTCATAGCTCTAAAAAGCCACCTTACAGACACATAAGTTTTAGAGGGAGGAAGAGAGGTATAAAGTAGACAAAGCCTGCCTTGTTTTATCTTTTTTTCCCTTTGTTCCTGGTCTATATTGAGTTTTTATCCATTGAACTGTGAGGATTACTCATGGCAATTGAATTTTCTTATCACTACTTCATACGCTTGTAGATATCAAACCCAAAGAGCTAGTCTATTTATGTAAAGCAAAGGCAATAATTTGTTTTCCTTTTAAGGGTCCTTAGATTATATAAAAGTAAGCTCTTGCATCACTTTTATTTTGAAACATTATATAATGCCTTTTAGTTTATCAAAGAGTTAGTTCCTAGATGTTGTCAAAGTACGATGGCCATAAATTTTATCGAGGACCATACGCTGTCTTTCATGGCTAACTTGGTTCTTTAACTTGCCTCTCTCAGTAATTTCTGGTGAAAGATCTGTGTTGCCAATGTAAACTTGTACTTTAACCCCCAAAGTCACAGCTATGAAGGAGCTGTTACTACATTACCATGGTTGTTGATTTGATGTAGACATTGTTTTTCAGATGGCAGTTTCCGTCATTTGGCACCACTATCCCTGCCAATTTGCTATCAAGAGCCAGATGAGATGTCTGATCTGTCATCACCAGTAGCAATCTTTTAGCTTCTTTTCTCCATCCAATATGACTCTTAAAATAAACATGTAATTAGACCTTGTACAATAACATAGATCTGCGCTGTGGTTTTGCCTCAAGTAAACGATATGTTTGAGTTGACAAACTTTAAGATGGGCTAGAATGATGTCCTTAAGTACCACGCTGCTTGCTTCATAAATAGCATCCCCATTTATTCGTGTATCCTCTATTTCACCACAGCCACTTGACCACACTGGTTCCTGGCTGCAGATCTCTAGTGCTCCACTGGAGGAGGGTTACAAAGAAGGTCAATAGAGTCACGTGAATGGAACAACAAGCTTTTTCCTGTTTTTCCTTGGTGCAAGAAAAGGGCAGCCCTTTTGGAAAGACTTTGTGTACATGGTCCCTTCCTAACTGAGCCCCTTGGATCCAAACATGTACCAAAATGATTAGCACTGGTGATATTCTTTTATGCTAAAGTTTCACTCTTCAAGTCAAAGAGAAAATAAAAACGCCAAATTGTGTTAGTGTTTAATGACATGAAACCTCTTACCTCACAGACCGCTGCCTGAAGCATGGCGTCAAAACCTCCTTCAGGGGTATCTATGTTTCCAGAGATCTTTTGTCTGTGAACTGCTTTTTCAAACTCAGTGATGTTTTCTGTCAGAGACAGTACATGGATGTACCCATGGGGAGGCATACAGTCTAAATTGTAGTCACTATATGGGAAAAGAATTGCAAAGTCCATTTGCTACGATTCTTTAAAAATTACAGAATACTCTTAATAGTAAATTCATTTAGTTAATATGAGAAAGAAGTAAAATTTGGGGGGGGGGATCAGGGAAACTTTGTAACACAAAAATGTGTAAAATTATGTTTCATATTGGTGAACATTTCTTCGTGAGGAGGAAATAAGAGCATAAAGGTTTGGTATACAAAAAGTAAGGAAGGTTAAATATGTTCTTTAATATAGGATAATTAATGTTTCCAGTATCCTTATAGGCACTGTGAATTTTTTCTAATGATTTTTTTTAATCAGTACCACTACCGATTAAAACTCACTATCGTGTGCTTGCAAGGCAGGCGCTTATGCTGCTGAGCTAAATCCCCAGCCCCAGCACTGTGAATTTTTAAGAAGAAAGTAAGACTCCAGTAGCTTCCTATCATAATCAGTCATAGAACATCTGAAAAATGTTTTTTTGGGAAATAGTTTTGGAATTCAATTTAAATACCATATTATTTGATTTATAAAAAAGAATAGTGCACTTTTTAAAGTGATGCTCAGTGTATAATTACTCATGACAAATTCAAATTCATTAAAATTATTTTGAAGTGGGGCTATAGCTCAGCAATACATCACCTGCCTGGCAAGCACGAGGTTGTGAGTTTAATTCCTGGTACAAAATCAAACCAAACCAAACCAAACAAACAAACAAACAAACAAAGCTGGGACTCTAGGTGTGGCTTACAAGATGCTCAAGATGTTAGGGATGTTCACCTAGTAAAGTCTATGCAAATATTCTAAAATTATTTTGACCATTTCATGATAGCTCAAAAAGTAAGATTCCTTTCTTGGATACATTCACCTTTAAGGAGAGGGCTCATGAAACTTCATTAAAAGATAAATCAGGCCTAGTTTAGTACAATGAACAACAGAGTTGTTTTGGTAAATTGGAATATGTAGTATAAGGCAATTTTAGCAGTTTATGGAAATATGAAATATGTTAAAATAAAAATATGTATGAGAAAACAATTAGATTTATTCCTCTGGTAAGTGAACAGATAAAAGGTACATTTGAAAGTTGTACATTTAAGGTCAGTTCTGTTTTTTCACACAGAGGGCATCTTCTATTTATACATGGAATTCCAAAAGGCTAAGAAAAAAAGCTTTCTAAGTCATCAAATGTTAATCTTTTGACTCTCTTTATATTATTGGCAGAGCTGTTTTTGTACTCGTATCAAAAGCAATGTAATTATACACAGTCATGATACAGTAATAGAGAGAGAGACTCATTACTGGCAAGACGGATACTTTAAAATGTACTAAATCTGAATTCCACAAAGTTGGAGCAATCACTAAGAAGAAATACAGAATCTCCACAGAGGTATTTATATACATACAGCCTGAATGTTGAAAGTTTATCAAAAATTTACTAATATGAGGTAGGGTTATATGTATGAGTGATAAAAACTCACAACTCGGGCCAGGGTTTAGCTCAGCAGCATAAGTGCCTGCTTGGCAAATGCAAAGTCTTGAGCTTGATCCCAGGTACCAAACAAAACAAAACAAAACAAAACACACAACTCCTCCTTTAATGTTTTTCATTGTTATTTAATAAAACAAAATTATAAAACCTAAGTTCTTTACATAGGAACAAAATAAAGTTTTATAAGACAAAAATTTAGTATTATACACACCAAATATTAAATACCTGCACTGATTATGAATCCTCTCTGGGTGGATGCTAATATATGGAGAAACGGTCTTATCAACATATGAGCCAAATCCAAGACGGAAGTCATGGGAGAAAAATGCCATTTTTCTAGATAAATCATTTCCAACAGAATTTAATTTTTCTATATTATTGTGCATTGATGCTGATACATCAACGAGATAATAAAGATCTACAGGATATTTCTTCAGAGGATGAATTTTCATAATAAAATTAGCTTCAGCTCCTAGTTCAAAAGAAGAGGAAAAACATCATGTAGCTTTCATTTTATATATCTCAGGATAAACTGTCAAAAAGTCAGTCACATTTTAGAATCTAGAACAAATATCACAAATTTGTACATTATAAGGTCTGGAAGATTCTAGAATAAGTATAAGGCATTTCAAAAACCAATTTATTAGTCTTCACTTTGTGCAATGCATATGTCATGATTCTGAAGATCAGACAGGGATAATAGCAAATGAACCAACTTAATGCAAATGTGATAGGGTGTCATCACATAAACCATTGCCCTAAGTAGCTAAAAAAGCACAGTGCAAAAGCAGCAAGCAGCATTCTGTCCCCAACGAGAGTGTAGGTAGCTGTGCTTGTGGAATGACTCGAAGAGAACCAGAAAGATACACACCATTGAATGTAAGTTTCAATTCTCATACTTTCATATGAGATGTAAAACCTCTGGTACTGTGTAGTACCGTAGGCTACACAAAACAATGAGTATTTCCTCATGAATTAGCTAATGAGAAAAATGGGGGAAAGAAAGGTTTCTAGGGGTGGCACAACAAAGATCTGGAAAGTATTTGTCCTATACGTAGTAGGGGCTCAAAAATATATATAGCAGATGGATTATAGAAGGAGACATGAGTCTTGAGAGAAATAACTGGGTGGGAGGAAGCACCCCAATGAGAAATGTGTGGGGAGTTTCCCAAGGACAGTTGTCTGTGATGCAGTTTTATTTAGTTTTCTGTTATATTATCCTTTGATACAAAGACCTGGTTATTCTCAGAGAGCTCTATAGAGTTGGTAAGTCTGTTTTTAATTTAAAATATATTGGGAAAAGTCATCTATTTATAATCTGTGAATTTCACTTTTTAAACAATAAAGCAAATGCATCTTACATCCTAATTATTTGACCATGGAGAATATGTTGAGTGGAAGGCATTTAAAAAAATTCCAACTTGTGTACATAATTGGTAGTCTGAGCTCCTGCTGAGGGGAATCCCCTAGGGCACCACCTCGTAAAGCAATTAAAAGTAGCAATATTTTCTTTTCAATTATTTCACAAATCAGATGTTTTCTAGTTGGATCACCTAACCTACAAAATAGTAAACTTTAAAAGTTATATAATAATAATTACTAGAGAACGAGGCTATTTATTCATGCCTGATTTTATGTGCAGGAAACCTCTTTAGTGTAATATTTTCCTAGTTTGGCAGCTCGGGAGTTTGGAAGGAGCATAAGCAGCCCAGCCCCGCCTATTCCTCCACACCTTCGCTTTAGAACTGGGTTGCTTTTAGAGAGCATTTATTCTGCTCAGCTTTGGGGCTGCTAGTGAATAGACATATCTGTAGATACGGGAATGTTGGAAACTGGTATCCAGAGCAAGCGAATGAGAAATATACACAGAACAACTGAGCAGAAGAGTTCATGTAGAGGGGCTTGAACTTTAATGCATGTGTCAATGTTCTTTTAAATTTATAAGCTGTGTAGTTGTTTTTGTAAACAGTTGACTTGGGCATATGGCTGAAGGCCTTAGGCACCAGCCACTCGGTATTTTTTCTCTGGGTGAATCACTGCAGTTTATGAGGGGCACTGTCCAGAGATGAATGGCTGGCTGTTTTTGTAGAGGCACTGAGAGAAGCAGCAAACATTCAGCACACTGTTTAGGGGCCTCAGCGAAAGTATGGTTTGGTGACCTAAGCAAAACTACAAGAGTCTGGGTAGCATCAGCAAAATCAAAATCCTTGCAGGTCCAAGCTATTCAAGGTACTCCAACCAAATGCTAGCCACACAGAGAACCTCTGTAAATGCCACCTGTTCACAGCCTCCAAGCATTCCCTAGTCTCAGGGGTCTCCATGAAGTAGAGGCTGTGGGGAAACATAGTCAAATGGTCAGGGGTTAAGCATGTAGGCTACAGTGGCTTAATTTGGGATTACCCAAAGCCAGCCTTAGCACAGGTACCTGGATCAGTTGAAGTCCCTAACATGGGTAAGACGAATTTTTAACAATGGGGGAAGGGGTTGGGGGTTTAGCTTAGTGGTGTAAGTACCTTCCTGACAAGTGTGAGGTCCTGAGTTCAATCCCCAGTACAAAAAAAAAGAGATAATAATAATAATAATAATGGAGGAAAAGTGAATCTTTACATACACATGTCTTTCAGTCATTTCTGGAAAGAACAGTAAAATGCTACTTTACATTGCAAGGGCCCTGAACTTCCTATGAAGTTCATGCTTTAAGTACCAGCTCAAGGTAGGTAGCCCTAGTTAGGCTGATCCCAAATTCTACTTTATTTGCCAGAAGGAAACAGAAGGGCTCAAGCTTGAGTTACTGTATGTTACCCACCAGTTTATTTACCACAATCTCTAGCTGGTTGTGGACTGGATAACTATATGAGAGAAAAAAGTTTTGGATACAAGATTTCTAGGCAATACTATTCCATAGTAAGAAACAGTAGAAATTCCTTCTGGCAACATGCATAGTTCATATAGGGGTGCTACCAACAGAGGGCTCAAAGGCTAGATGACATAAAAGCTATGGAACATACTGGTTCATAGAGAAACGTCTAAATATATGACTTAATATTGTGTCTATCACCAAGATAGCCATGCCTTTGATGCTAGTTTTAGAGCTAGGTTGATTGATTTTGATAGATTGTGTTTATAGTTGTGATAAAATGGGCAGGGAATAACAGACAGAATCAAGAAAAAAATCATTATTAAGCTTCTAAATACTACTGAGTCTCTGCCAATGTCTTTAGGAACTGCCTTTGGGCTGGAGTACTTTCTTAGTTCTGGAAACATAATTTGGCCTAAAGGAGCTACTTAACAGCTTGGGACTGACTTTTTTTAAACAATTGGTTGTTATGGGTTTGTGCTATGATAATCGAGTATATTCCATTAATTTTAAAATCTTTTAAAAAGTGAGATATTTAAGATCCTGCAGTGAAATTCAAACTGCATTAAGCTGTTAAAATGTTGGAGTAACTATTAATCTCCCTTTAAAAATACTCAAGATTTAACTTAGGAAAGATCTCAGCCTCAGTGAGGCATCAAGAATCCACCTAGGTACTGAGATAAAGTAGATTCAAAAGATGAAGATGAAAAACTGTAGGTTTGAATTAAAAAAAGAAACCTCTCTTGGTCAGGTAATTTGATATTGGACTTTGATATTCCTTTGAACATTCACTGAAATATTTGTGTGGTGCATATCTTTTAATTTTTGTCAGAAGATTTTGAACTTCAAATTTTTTGTAATGTTCAAAACGATGTGAGATTTTTGCTGCAACTTTAGGAATTTGACTATCTGAACATTTTTGTAGACTCTCATTATAGAACCACTTCATTGGACAAGGCACATAGGCATAATTTGAGGTGAGAAATAGAATGAAACATGAGCGTTACTTAATTAACGAAGTGCTAGGACCCATTTTAGAGTGTTAGGGCAAGTCTTCACTTTCAATCAGTGGGCCTGCAATTGCTACCAAAGGAACTATTTGGCAAAGTGAAGTGGCCATATGAAAACAACTGCACAACTATCCTGATAAGCCACTGCATTCTTTCTTGAATGAAACCAGACCCTCAGGTTCATCAACTGCTTAGCGATTATATCCAATTGTTTAAAATAAAGAGTCTGGAATGTTGGAGAAGTGAAGTAAATCTTCCTACAAGAATAACCCTCCTTAGTTTATGAGGTAATTTTATCTAAAGAAATTCAGTAAATTTTTACAATTTACATTCAACATGTGTCCATTATTACTTTAGAACTATCTCGACTATTCCAAGCATCAGGCTTTATTAAGGTTACATTCAGTGGAATGTTTTACACTGCCAAGGATGAACTTGACTGGAATATATTCCCCAGAGATTTTCAGCTGTAAGGTGCCATGGGCTAATATTTAGATAGGATTTAAAATAAAGAATTTAAGTCAGTGTGCCCTTTTTATCTCACATAAAGTTAATTATAGCTGCTCTTGTCATGTTAGGGGGTTGAGATGTTGGAGATAATGGGTAATGATGACTATTCTGTTTCTCTTATTTTTAACAATCATAGAAAATAATGAGTAATTTTCTATGATGAGAAATGAAATTCTGGTAATGACTCAGTTCTTTTTTTGTTTCATGTTCTTTTTGTCATGATATCAATACTACCTTCTTTTGTACAGCTTTATATTTTTGAAAGACAGACAATGTGAATAATCTGTTTGAGTGTGTATTTAGGTGATTTTCTTTAAAATATATTCACATTCTCCTGGATGCAGTGCTTCCCAATTCTCCCTTTTTCCTCTGGGATTTAAATCACAAAATCAGTATCTATTCCTATGCATTTCTTGATTCTTGGCTTTTTCTTGAATAATTTCCATGGTTTCTTCACTTGTCTTCTGTACTCCCACTTTCCTATGGGTCTATACCACAGAGTCCATTTTTTTGAAGGTTAAAATTACTTGTGTCACTGCTTAAATATGTCAGCAGCTCTCCATCAGTAGCTAATGTTCAAGTCACTAAACATGGCAGATTAAATAAAGTGCCCAATACCTCTGTCTGCATATTTAGCTCTATTATTACAAAACTGAATGCAGGTCCCCACTTACACTTCATAAATACGTAATCCATGCTTTGCTTTTGTTCCTTCCTCTGCCAGTGGGACCCTAATCCCCCTTTGTCATGTAATTACCACCTCAAGGCACTACTCAGTAATCTGCTCTTTTCAAGACTGTGCCAGTGTTACACCCAGTGTTTCCATGGCAACTTCCACATCATCATATTTACCATATATGTAATTATGAGATTCCAGACAAGGCATCTTTATCTTCTGCTAGAGGCTAAAAACTACTACAGGAGATAGCTTTGTAGAATATTTAGCACAGTATTTGGCACACAGCAAATACATGTGTGCTAGTAATTATTATCATTACTATTCCAAGAGTAGAATTTAATGTAATCTAGCAACATGATGGTAAGAATTGTTTTTCACCTCTGAGCCCTGTGTTTGGCACGTGCATAGTCACTCACTAGGTAGTTATTCAGTAACTGCTCCGCGCTTGAAACACTTTTTGGTATGGCATTTCAAAAGGTCCTGAAAGAAGATGGTATCTAGGACTTCTGTCCCACAGTGCAGAGAGTTTAGAGTTTCTTTCAGAGGAAAGAGTATCCTCTGATCCCCAAATGTTCAAGGTGCTCAATGTACTATCAAGAGGAAAGCTCTCTCCTCGTATCTTTTCCAATTCTAAAGGGTCAGATTCTTACTTCTTTCAATTACTTTCAAAGGGAAGAAGTAAGTCTCTGACATAGAATGAGAAACAGGAGTTGGAGGAAAGTTGATGACCTACTTCTAGCTATTGCCAATGACTGGTTTGAATAACCAAAGAAACAGGGTTACAATGAGTTTTAAGAAACTCAGATGATGATGTGAGCAACTCTAATGTACTGGTAATAAAAAGCATGACTGGGCACTTAGAACAGAGAATGGAAAAGTGTTCTGCATAAGACGAAATGGAAAAAAACATAAGAAAATGTAGAAAAATATAGCTGGAAGAAAGAGTGACAGATGTTTATTCATTATATTTGAGTAGGGGAATGAAAAGTTTCCCTAAATAAGATTCATTTAAGGCAGCAAGACAAATTCTAACCCATTTCTAAATGGGTGATGGGGATTTAAAGGGATGTATGTCAGGGGCTGGATTTAAAATATTGACTTTCTTTTTTTTAATATTTAAATGAAGAAAGAATAGGCATCTTGCAAACATTTAAATTTAAATTTAACTATACCAAATTAAAGGAATGTCTCTTAAAATATTAAAATGAAGAAAGTGTGCAACATTATCTTAAAGTAGTAAGGTATAGGCTATACCAATCTTTATCAAATACAGTACATTGTATTATTTGTGAATTAAAATTAGAGCATTTCTTTCTTTTTTTTAACCTTCCTAAAGATTTAAACTCATCATTTTCAGAGAACATTGAGTAGGATCATTAATGTTTCCCTAAGACTTATAGGTAATTTTGTTAAAGGTAAAGTATAAGGAATAAAATGTGAAAGAAAATGTTATTTCTAAACCTCACTTGTTCAATTTTAAGTGTTATCCTACAAGTCTTTTTTAAGGAATCTAGCCAGTATATGCATATAAATATATCCACAATGAATTAAGCATTCAGAGATACTGTATTGCACACTATGAATTTTTATCAAATAAGAATAACATGGTAATGCATAACAAAGTTAATACTGGACAATAAGTACATTTTATGCTTTTGCATTATATCAAGTTCTCAACTCTTATTTTATTTTATTTTATTTTATTTATTTTTTTGGTGCCAGGAATCAAACTCAGGACCTCACACTTGCCGGGCACATACTATGGTGCTGAGTTATAGACCCCACCCATCAACTCTTGTATGTCTCAGGAAAATACTTTTACATCCTGAAGCTTTGTTCCACATCTCTGGAGTTGGTAAAATACAGTTTATATTATTCTATGCCCCAATGCTGGTATTTCTTTGATGTCAAAACTCACTGTTTAGTTTTCAATTTAATTTTATAAGCATTTGCTACCTACAAGGCTTATAAAACACAGTTCTGCCATGAAAGAGCTCACAGCTATGTTGGAAAATGATTTATACACTTTAGACAATTAGGCTAATTTTCACACAGTAATTCAAATAGTGAGAAAATGAATAAAATCAAGCCTCATAGTGACTGAAATAAAATTAAATATTTCTCATTTCATTCTCTTCCTCCTTTAATCTCACCCCTTCTGACTTCACTTTCTAGCTCCTATTGATCTCTCCAACATTTCTTTGTCTCTAAGTGTAACCCTTCCCTGAGATTCAGGCTCAAATGGCCCCACTTTGAATTGAACACCAGTCCCTCCATGGGGTCTAGTGTTCCCTACCTTCCTGAGTGACTTCAGCCAGATTCCAGGAGTTCCTCATGCCCCAGCAATCACTAACCCTAATGATTCCACCTTTCCATCATCTCTCACATCCATCCAGTTTTCTCCCATGAGCTCCACTGTTTCTGGTCTACAGCACTACAACCATTTCCCAGAGTTTGAACTGCTAATCTATTGTTTCAGAACATATAAGCATCATTATATGTACAAAGAGGAAAAAGGTCAGATTCATTGACATGTATGCATTAAATGTAACATATGAGTAGAAAAATGTTAGTTTTAAACTTAGTTTTCAAATCTCAAATGTTTTCAAAGCCCATAATATGAATAAAAGGGAAAATAAGAAAGACAGATAGTAGAAAATAGGGAGATAGATCTTTTTCAAAAGGGAAGGGAATTAAGAAATGGAGGGACAGGTGAGGGAGAAGAGGGAAAGATATGAAAAAAGAATTAAGCTGTGTTATGTACATCTCCCAACTCCCCACGAAGAAAGCAATCATTCTGTAGAGGAAGTATGTACTAATAAAAATAGAAACTGAAAAAATCAGCAGGACATTTTAGGGTAAACTCACATTTACTGAGGGCAAAATAATATATGATAAGCTTCTTATATGATAATCTATGAAAATTAGCATTTAATTAAAACACATTTTTATGGAGAAGAAAATCACATTAATAGAAGACAAAGATGGCTCATAAGCTTAGAAATATGTTCACATTTTCTAGTATTAAGAAAAAGACAAAACAAAACAACTAATGGACTAGTTATGCTCAATGACATGAAGATACTAACAATGTAGACAACCAAAGTTGACTCAGGAAAGGCTAAACTGGACCTCAATATTTCTTGTGAATTATATGTCACTATATTATTATCATTTATTATTATTATTATTATTATTATTAGGTACTGGGAATCAAACTCATTACCTCACTCTTGCCAGGCAGGCCCTGTGCCACTGTGCTAAATCCCTGCCTATCTCTATATGTTAAAACCTAAATAAATTTACATATATTTGACCTACAGTTATGATTTGGGTCTTAAATGGTCCACAAGTTGAAGGCTTGGTCAGTGCTGATGGGTCTGTGAGAGGTGGTGAACCTCTGAGAAGAGGGACCTCGTTGCAGGGAGTTAAGTGACTGAAGACCACCCTGGGATCCTAGTGCCTTTCTTGTTTTCTCACGGCCATCTTGAGTTGAATTAGTTCTGCCTTGCCACACACCCAAAGGCAACAGTGCTAGGTCACCGTGAACTGAATCGTCTGTCTGAAATCATGAGCCAGAATAAATCTTTCTTTTAAATTGATTATCTCAAGTATTTTGTGATGGAAAGCTAACAGCCTAGCACATCTACTTCAAGCAGTGTATCCTGGAAAAATATGCTGTTATGTTTAAAGATACATGCACAATGCGTTTTAATTTGTTAAAAACAGCTGCTGGAATTCATTGATTCACTCAAACTTTGATATATTTATAAAATCAATTTTCAGAAAACTGTTATTGTTGTAATACTATTTTCCTATTCTGGAATATTAAATTCTTCTCTATTTACTTTCACTTTTTTTTAGGTAGAACAATGGGTCCTGCACATTTTTCAATAAAAATGCTTATGTTTTAAGTTGTTCTTATGAATTCATCTTTTTGATTATTTTTAATAGTAGAGGTTTTTTAAACAATGAGCCATAGCAGACGTCAGTAGGTACTTTGATTTGGCTGGATTTTACAAGCAGATATATAATGATAATTTTGCATTGTCTTTTTAAAATATTTATAACCTGTATGTGGCTTTCTTATCTAATTGTATTTTGTGTAAAACCTTTAAGAGGATTTTTAACATATATTAAGTAGTCTTAAATTTTAGTGCCAGGAATTGGCACTGAATTTTATTGAATGATTTTTCAGCATCTATTGAGATAACAATGTTTTATTATTTTTCTCAGACTGACATAAAAATATTAATTACAAAAATAAAATACCTTTACCTCACTAACTTAAGCTAATTTTTAATGATATTGCTCTTGGCACATGCAGTCTAATTTGAAGGATTTAACAGTAGGAATTTACTGACTTTGTAACAACTGAGCAACTTCTTGGCCTTTTAAATCAATCTAGCTTATAAGAAATGAAGACAATATGTTCCCTAAATGTTTGAATGAAACAGTACTTACCACAAAAATATTTAGAACCAAGATCTTTAAGATGTATTTCTCGTCTTATTGAAGGGATGTTTATACTGTTTTAACTTCTATATATTTTTAGGTTTCACATGAATCAATTTTATATGTATGAATTTTCCCTGAAAATTATCTATATTATTAAGATTGAAACATTGTACCACAAAGTTTGGAGGTTTATATTTTCTTAATATTCTTTTTTTAAATACTTGTTTCTGTGGTTACAATTTACCTAACTAGGCTATTTTGTCCTCTTTTCTTAATTAGATTGCCCATAATTATTTATTTTATTGAACTTCACAGAGAACCAGCACATGGATTTACAAATTAATTTGGGCTTTTATTTTCCATTGCATTAATTTTCTTGTTTATATTTTTACTTTAAGAACTCCTCCCTTTTATTTTTTTATGGTTACTTTATTTTTACTCCTATTTCTCCAGATCCTTAGTTCATCTTTATTCATTCTTCTTTAATAATAAAAGAATTTAAAGTTTTGTGTTTTCCTCAGAGTAATCTCAGCCACGTCCCATATATTTTAATGTGTTTTCTTGTTGTTATAATTTGTCTAAGACTGGAGTTTTGATTTCTTCTTGCAGATAAAGTTATTTAAAGAGGGTTTTTTTAATTTTGCTGTTCTTTGATTTTTTATATTAATTTCAAAATTTATTGCATTGTGCTTAAAGATATTAAATTACAAAAAATTTTCACTGTTTGGAACTGAATTTTCTTGCTTAAAAGATAATAAGTTTAAATATATTTTCTATGGACTTTTTAAATGTTATTTTATATAACAATTACTATGTACCGAATCGTGTCTCCTTCAGATTCATATGCTAAGAGTCCTAATTCCTAATGTGACACAGTGGAAGATGTGGCTTTTTGGGATAATTGGGTGTGAGTGGGGTCATGAGAGTAAGCAGGCATCTTAATCTTGGATTTTCCAGGCTTTAGTACTTGCAGCCTTTCTAAAATTATGAGGAAATGTATTGCCATTATTTGTACCATCCAGGGTATGCTATTTTGTTATGGTAGCCAAACAAAGTAAATAGGAATGTCTAGCCTGCTGAGGACAGATGGCATGTGACTCTGGAGAACTAGTAATGTGACTGTAAAAGATGGTAGATCTTTAGCATTATTATGTAATTGTTAGAGATATTTTTCATGACTTGATTCTAGAGTGCCGGAGTGGAGTCTGCATAGCAGACAAATGAAGGTTGTGTAGGGGAGGGTGCAGTGCAGTGCTAACTCCTCCTCCCGTGCCTATTACACTCAGTTGAAATACAACCCATACGTATAATAGATTTAATACATACTGTTTTGTTACTTCTATACATTTCATATACTATATATTTCATAAGTAGCTCAAGACAGTTCCACTCATTGTGTACCAAGCAAGCAAAAATGTTTGAAACCCATGAGCAAAGGCATCCAGTTCACTGATTAAGTTGAATTGTTCTACTGTGCTATATGACTTCTGTTTATTTCACCAGCAAATATTAAGGGGTGCTTTTTAAAATTCTGTTAATATGAAGAACATGTTGAAGGAGAATAGAGAATGGAGAGACAGGAATGTAACAACATTGGAAGAAAGATCTGTACTAAAAATTAATAAATAACTTAACCTCAAATTCAAGTGTGCCCTAGGGAGCACACTTGAGTCAATGTTGAAATGTAACTGACTTATATGTGTGCTACTGTTCCCTGTTAATAAAACGCGAAATGGGCAATGGCTAGATTAAAGCTTCAAAGACTCTTGTGGGTGAACAGTGGGAAAGTTACCAGGTGAAAGTGCTACTGGGGAGATGGAAAGTTAAAAGAAATCAGGGGATTTAGAAATAGTCTAGGAGAAGACCTAGACCTAGATCAGAAATTGGGACAATAAACCTATTAGAATATCAAGAAGATAAAAAAGAAACCGTTAAGGATAGTTGAGTAATCATAACATAGAAAAGCTGTATGTGTAAAAGAGATTCATGTGTAATTATAGAAATATCAAAGGACATTTTAGTGAACATACTGCATTAGAATTAGGAGAACAGTATATAATCTCTCTGTCTGTCTGTCTGTCTGTCTCTCTGTCTGAACTCAACTGTGCTATTCTTTTTTTGATGGAAGGTGACAAAACCACAATCTTACTAACTTAAATACTTGAATGTTTGTACATCTTTTTCCAGCTGTTGCTCATATGCGTTCATACTGGGCTGTATTATTGTTTTATATGGTGAAGAGCACAGTTTTAATTGGAAGCTGGGAACATGCCTAGGGCCAAGAAAGAAGTGAATTTTGTTTTTCTGGTAATCAAAGAGTCTAGATGAAATAGTTCTACATTTGGAATGGAATGAAGAATGTGTCAAGATTGATTATTTTAAAAATTAATGGCAAGACAAGACCACCCACAATGAAATAATGAAAAGTTTAAAGTAATTTCATACTGCTTTAATGATGGAATTGAACCATCTACTGTATCTAATTGAGTGGTGCATACTTATGTACCTTGACTTGTTTTGTAAAATGCAGTTCATGCACTGCAATTCTTTAGCTCTGGAGGAAATGAATACTTTTTCAGAGGCCTGAAACAAGTATCAAACTGTAGGATACACGGGGTGGAATGGGAAGTATCAGAGAATAAGAGGAGGAAAGATGTATCTTAACCTCAAGAGCCATCATAAAGCTGCCCAAGGCAATTATAATAATAATAATGAACCTCAATATTCTGTTTAAAAGTTCATCACAAAGACCATAATTATTTAGCTTAATTCATGTCTTTTACTAATTAATTGATCAATATATCTAATAAATATAGAATTCTTTCTACATGGCAGAGCTCTGCTAGGCACTGGAGAGAGAGATTGCAATAAAACATTCTTCTTTTATTGTAGACCTGTAGGAGTGCAGAAAAACAGTAACATCACAATGTGATCAGAACAGTTAATTATAACATGTTGTGATCAGGTTTGTGGAATTTCTGAGGTCATAAATCAACTCTATGATAAAGACTAGAATTCTTATTTCTTGTTTCTGAGGTCCATATGATTTCTTCTCTAGCAATGCTACATGCTGTATGTATTAAATGTGAACAAATTAATATTAGGAAAATTATCATTTGAAAATCACCAAACCTGGACGCAATTGGATTGACACTTCCCCTGGTGTCACCTGGGTGTTAATTTCATCTTCACTGGGTATTATGACTTGTACAGATGGGTGTTCTATGGACTCCACTGAACAGCCTTTACTTATTAAATTGGAAACAATATCACAACGTTCGCTTCTTGATCCACCTGAAATGAAATCCTGTTTAAAAGAAGGAAAATCACTCAACTTTTAAAAACTGCATATCATTTCAGTTATAACCAAAGAAAATCAAAGATAGAAAATACTACCAAGACATCATTTCCAGTGTAGAATAAATTATTCAACTGTTTAAAATAGCTGCATGTTTCCAATAAGAGTGCTGGCAAATTTGTCATAAATAAAACTTAAATTTCTAAATCTCATTTAAAGAGAAGAAAATAAATTATTAAAGGGGAGATTTAAACCAAGCACTTTTAATGTTAAGTGAGCACTGTAAAATTATGTCAATTTGATTCTTTCTAAATACTCTTTCAGAAAGATATTTCCAAAAGTGTATTTAGCCAAAATAGATTATTCATTGCATCCAAATGTGAGTCTCAGTTCTCAAAGAATTAAATTGGTATGTTTATTATATATTGCTGTGTTTAGAATATGAGAGCAAGTCTTTAGAAATCATATGCCTAATTAAATACTGAAAATTCATAATGGAAATGTAATTCTTTAGGTCATAAACGTGCCAAACTTCTTATTCATACAACAGTCTATAAATGATTCAATAAACTAAGAAAAATGTTTGTGACAAAATGGAAAGATATAAGATTAGCGCTCAAATTATTGTGACTTTGGAACTGATTCTAAAACTCACCATCATTCAGCATTGAATAGCTAATAGTTACTGAGGAGCCATGCAAGTAACATGGAATTAATGGAATATTTTAATTTATCCTGACTGAGAAGAAAAAATGATATTTTTATTTTTTCATATAAGCATTCTTATTTTTCCCTAAGAATAGAAAATGTATTGAAAAGTGTGTGTGTGTGTGTGTGTATATATATATATAGTTTTTTTAAATTTTTATTTTGCATTTGTTTGCTTCGAGATGGGGCCTCTCTGTGAAATTTAGGCTGGCCTTGAACTCAGTATGTAGCTCAGGGTGGCCTTCAACTTCCAGTGATCCCCTTGCCTCAGTCTCCCAAGTGCTGGGATTACAGGCATGCACTACCACATCTGGCTATTTTATTTTCTATATTGTTGCTGTAAATTACTTGGGATATATGCTTATCCAGGAGCTGGATATTTGCTCTGTGCTCTTCATGACAGTGACTATTTTGATCCCACATTAATTCATTTCTCTTTTATTTTGGATAATTCACAGAACTGGTTTTTAATCAGTTAATCATTTAGCTAAAGCATGTTAAATACTTGCTCAGGGGCCATAGTTTGTCAGGTGCTAAGTATGTGAAATATAGCAAGGCAAATTGAGTCCTTATCGTTAAAATCAATAGGACATGGATGATTTTAGTCATTACTTAAGTAGATAGAATTAGAATGAGAATTAAATTTAGGGATGTTCAGAATGCCAAGAATTATATAGATGGGGCCATCAAGTTGATGTGAACACGAATTTTGAGTATGAGGTCACTAACGAAAAACAGGGACATTCTGGCACAGGTATTAGCTAGCATAATGGTATATAAATAATATGGAGCTCTTCAGAGAAAGATGGCAAATACATGTTACAGTATGAGTCACATTTGTCCAGAGAGCTGCAAGCTAAGTTGGAAGGCCCATGTCTCCCAAATGTGGGAAACACTGAGGGTATGTGAGGCTTAGCACGTGTATACTCATTCATGACTCACATGACTTGTCACAAAGGGTCATATGCACTGTATAGATGTAAATGCCCAAAGATTTCAAATCATGGAAAAGAAATAATGTACCAATAGCTTTAAATTTTTTCTTCAACCAGCCAGGAATGCTATTATTTGTGTACACAGAATGGAGAAGCAAGAAGGGAGGCTATTTTACTGTAACTATGCAGCAAGCTATGTCATGTGATCTTGAAACGTAAATTGTTTTGCTGACATTGTCAAAATATTCTCAGTTATTTTGCAATGTCTGAATCAGCATGGCTGTTTTTACTCCACTGTAAAAACCAACTCAGGGAAGCATTGCCAACAGGCCAATTAGGTCTGAAAAGGGGAAAAAAGACCTGTGACATCAAACTGAAGAATGGAATGCTGCTCCTACCCATTGTGGCCTACTTTTCACTTTGTATAAAAGAAAAGCAATTTGAAATTGCACCCTCTTCGTTTTTGTATTTTGTGCCATTTTATTGTGTTCTGATCCTTAAGTTTTACTTTTTTTCTATACTAAAAACAACATACAGGCAGCTTTTTGCATCTAAAATCTAATTGAGACAGAAAAGTCCCAGGTGAAGTCACTGTGGCTGGCTCTTGTATCCACTATTATTTTTATTCACTTTAATATAATGTTATGGTGATGTAAGTAAAATAAAATTTTTCTCCAATTTCTGAGTCCTTTTGACTTCCAAACACTGCATCCTGCACAGAAGTGGAAGAACCTTGTCATCTTCTTTTGGACAGTGTCTTTCTTCTCATAGTTTAGGACAGTGGGGACATATCTATAGTATATGTGCTGCCACAGGCTGCTTTGTATCACTGAACTTTTTAGGTTTGCCATCACTGATTTAGGATAACTTCAAAGTTACCCTCTGAACTTCTATGAAACCCTGTCAGATGTATCAGTCAAAAAGAGAATTCTTCAAAATGTAATACATTTAGCGTAGGTGTTAACAAGAGATGTGAAAAATTAAACTAGATACTATTGATAATGTTCTTTCATAGTTATTTGCTGATTACTTTTACGTAGCATAAAAGGAAAGAGAAAACAAAGGATGTGAAATGGCAGATTAACATGCTGCATAAGAACACAAGCAAATTCAGTATACCCCGTGTAAATTTTTAGTGATATTTTTACTTTTGACAAACTTTGAAAATTATGCAAGCAGGTTTATTTTGTTACTCTTCTTGTGATGGAAAAAAGAAACTTTCTTATACCTCTCTTTTTTTCCAGCCTTGCTAACTGTGAAATAAGACACCAGTTATGTCTGTGCTTCAGTGATGAGTGATCTTCCAAAATTCAGCAGTACATTCTGCCTGCTGATGACGTCAGGTCTGCCAGCAGGAAGCGCACAGCTCTTTCATTAGTGATGTACATGATAATGGAGGCCATGTCCAAGCATGCTTTGCCTGAGGTTGTGCTATTAACCCAGGCAATGTTCCTTATTCTCTGAACTACACCAAAGTCTGTATAGTTGCCACTCTCATATCTTAAACAATGCCTATGTGTTATTTGCTACTCACATATTGCTTCACTACATCTTCACAACAGTACAAGGGAGGTACTAATATTTCTATTTTAGAGGTAGGGAAAACTGAGGTTTAGGGTAATAAAGTAGCATGTCCAAATTTACACAGTTAAAAACTGGCTGAATTAGGATTTGAATCTAACTCAGGCTCTATTGGGCCTGGCTTTGGAATACATAAATTAGATTACATTGCATTGTACAGAATATTTAGGGTCATGCACAACCAAGAAACTTTCTCTGTGTTTCTTGAGACACCCCCATCTGAAAGATTTGCCACTAAAGGTCATAGTTTGCCTCCTTCCCTTGGACAGTCACTGTTCTTCTCCCTTGCCTTACCTTCTTCCATCTGATTACTTATCTTTCTAAAAAACCCAAATCCTTCCTCCTGTGCCAGGACTGTTATTCCCAGAGCTGTGACTCTGTTGACTTTTTGTGCCAGTCAGAGTTGTGAGATGGAGCAGGGGTCCTTCGGAAATCTACCATTAAAATGACTGAAAACTAGGTTTCTAAAACACTGTTTAAAAGTTCTTCCAAACTCCCCTGCCCTAAGCATTTTCTAGCGTAGGTCAGGTTGGCTCAGAATTCAGGGCTCTACGGGACTTTATTGGTGATACAGCAAGACTTTAAAATGGAGTACTGGCTTAGAGTTGGAAAATACTAATAAAACATTCTTAATAAAGAGAAAGCCTAGAAGTAAATTCCAAATTTGAGATTACAGAGATGAGAGAAGGGAGACTCCGAGAATGGATGAGTTCTGTCCTGTCCTTGACTTAGCAGAAGTGATGGGACTGGATCTAGACATTCTAGAATTGGCCGTTCTATGTTCTCCATTGCCTGTCTCCAGGGATTGTGGTGAATCACATCTTAGTGTGTGACTGACATTGAATTTTCTCACTGCTGGAGCCAAGACTATATCAAAGGACCTTCTGTCAGTGTTAGTAAGAAGGGGTGACTTGCATTTTGTGTGCCCTTTTCCTGCCTCTACTGTGACTTGGTTCACAGAAGGAAGTGATGCCAACACTCACAGTCTCTGACTACTTTTCTGTTTTGTTTTACCTTCCGGGGAATGTCCTAGGACAAGCAGTAACAGCAAAGGGTGGAAGGATGATGGTAAGTATAGTTGAGTTAAATTAGAGGAGACAAAAGCTAGATATTTATCTCCATGTCAAACAAAAGGTCCTTAAAATCTTATCAGTTCCAGTTCCTAGAAACTACATAAGTAACTGTAAAATCACTTAAGCAATTTCATCAAAGAAAAAAAAAATTTAGCAGAAGAGTTTTTCATGTAACTTTTTATATACAGATAGCTCTGATTAAAAAATATCCACCAAAGGAAAAAAAATCTACAAAACAAATTTAGAGCCAGGAAGTAATGAATGCATTATAATTGTTATACTAAGAATTTTGTCATGAGGATTTTTTTCTCTTGGTAGAATACAAAAAATACTAATTTTGAACAATAAACATTTTCCATGCAATTAAAAGTACACAGTAGCTCATGAATAGAGTCACGTGTCAAAAGGAAAACATATTTTCCATACACAACCAAAAAATTGATGCACAATGTTAGGAAATATAGTACATGAATTATCTTAAAGTATTTCAAATAAAAACAAGTGAAATGGACCAATAAATTAGCTTACTTTTCTTTTATTAGCAAATAAAAGAGAATTATTCAACTTAGGTAAAACCTTACACCTCATGCTGAAGCTTGAATTTGGTGCCAAAGCTTGCCGAACTATCAAAAGTTACTGTCTGTATTTGCCAATTCCTTCTACAGAACAGATGGAAACCATAAAATGGGTTTCACTTCATTTCAAAATTATTTTAATTTTCCCAATAAAAGTTATATTTAATTTTATATCCAGCCAGATATGCTGTTTCCAACCACATAAAATCAAATAATTTTTCCTGATGCTCAGCATTATCTTTTTTGCTTCTTGCTGCACCATCAAGGCACAAAATATTAGGACAATGAAATAACACAAAATCAAGTGTGAGGACAAGAAGAAAGAAAAAGAAGGCTCACCTCTTGAACACACCATCCACATTCAGGGCCCAGCTCAAGGCAGCTGGTGCACGACGCTACATTTGAAGAGATGCATCTATTGTCTTCTGTAACAGAGGACAATATGAATCTTCAGGGTTATTCTCATTAGGAAAGCAAACAGTTCCAACCAAAATGTATTTCACAACTGAAACAGGATGACCTTAAATAATTAATAATTTCATTAGTGTTTATACTTCTCATTGAGATAATCACTATTTAGTTTTATTAAATTGGGGAGAGAAGGTAACAGACATGATTTTAGACAGATTTAGGGATTGGTTTGAATTCTCCTGCCATATTATAAGAGCTTTCAAAATTTTTAGTGCATCGAGGTCTTGCTAAATTTCCTATTCCCTGAAGTGAGCAGGCTTTTTTTTTTTCTTTTGGTTCTAGAGGTTTTTTTTTTTTTCTGTAAAAAGATTATTATAATTTTTACAGATACCAATCTTAACAAGTAAAGCCACACTGAGTCATAATGAATGCGGATTCAAAGAAGTGATCTAGATGGACATTTTGAAAATTAAAGTGGAAACTGATCGTGTTTAACTACTTCACTTCTAAAATACTGAATCATGCCATTTATGACTAAATGCAAGGCAGTGAGTAACATCTGGTACCTCTCTCTGCTGTCTCAATTTGTTTCTTCTTACTTGTTTTTAAAATGCAATAAGCATGAGAGAAAAGTATGTATGTGTGTATCTGTGTACGCAATCACACACAGGCACAGTAACTTTAAGGGGGTATAGAGAATAGCCCTGTCCTGTTCCAGTTGGTTTCTCTTTCCTTCTCTCTTTCTCTGAACTTTCCCCTACATTGTGGAATCCAAGGTAAAAGAGTTGCTAAATTTGGCACATTGTGGGTGTTGGCAGTGGGCAGAGAGAGAAAGGGAACTACGGCAGGGAGGCTAACTGGTGCAGCAGTGAGCACCTGTTCCTGAATTTCCCCATGCCTGGTTTGGGTTAAGCTGAAAATATACTCCCCTAAACATCTTTGATGTCTTATTATTTATTTACTTTTTAACAAATGAGTCCTTTATTATAAATAATGAAAGTATATAAAATTGGAAAAGTAAGCAAATATTCTCTATGAACAAAAATTAAGTACAGCTGCCCAAAGTAGCATAACACAGTTCCAAACACTTGGATTTTCTTTTCATATAATGGTACTAAATGAAAGCAACCTGTAAGGGGTGGGGAGTGAGGCAGCACTGAGGACTGAACCCAGGGTCTTCACGCCTAGCTATGCTCCTAGTCCTTTTTATGTTTATTTTTATTTTTTATTTTGATACAGGGCCTCACTGAGTCTCTAAATTGCTGGGATCTAACTTTGCTGCTCCTTCCTCAGCCTCCCAGAGTACTTGGATTACAGGCATGTGCCACCCAGTCCTGTTCTGGCAATTTTTTGTAGCATTTCATTGTTCCTAAAAGCATGTTGCATTAGTCTTTATTTAAATTAATTCTGATATTACACCACTCATAATTTTTTAAATGATTAAATACCGTTGGAATTCAACTTTGATCATTTGTGGAAATTTCCATGTGAAATCAGTGAAAAATGTCCATGTTTACGTATTTTACTCTTCAGAGGAGTCACCTCTAGACCTCTTGGATATATCACCCTTTCCTATGAAAACGTAAGCAACTCAGAAATTCTCTGAATTTCAGTATTAAACTAGGAGTAGTTACTCATGCTTTCTTATATTTCATAAATTCTTCTAAATTTGTCATAATAACTTCCTTTTTTTCATGTTGAAATCAGATCCAGTTGCTGTTAAATTTTCTTTTTTCCATATTTCTTTGAAATTTTCTAAATAACTTTCTTTTTCAGATTCTTCCTTCCATAATCCATCTCTTGCTGTTGTGGTTGTTGTTGTTGTTTTGATTATGGCTGCTAATTCAGCTTTAAGTAATTTTCTGTGAACTGTCCAGTAAGTTTTCTAATCATGATTCAGCCCTTTAACAAGAACAGTTTTACCCTAACCTGTTTGCAAAATTTCTTCATTCAGATGCACGCTAAAATAGCCACCCTTATTCACTAAAAGATAGCAAAAAAAAAAAAGATAGTACTGAATTCTCCTTTCTGAGAAGCTGGAACCTGGGTAGTTGGGAATCTTCAAGCTCTTTTTTTGTAACTATACCTTCCCATTTTGGTGAGCTCTACTCCAGCCAGTTTAACCAGCAGAACACCACATGGCTCCTTTATCCATGAAGATTTAATAGGCAAAGTAATGGGAATATGTTCAATTTCTAGACCATTCTCAGTTCTACGGCGTAATTTGTCCATGTAGATTAACATTGTTTTTTTATGCATTCTCCTGGAATATCTGAGGATCTAGTAAATTCTGATGTTAGTCGAACATTGCTTAGAAGTAACATTATTTCAGCAATGGCCATCCCAGTGCTGATGCTCTGGAAGAGGTGCAAGTGCTCACCCTCCCACTGTGAGACCCGTGTCACCACATTTGGTGCCTTTCTGCCAATGTCTTATTATTTAATCTGCATCTTTTTGTACCCTTTGTCTTTGACTTTATATCCTCTTTTAATATACATTAGCCACAGTTCTTCACTGATCTTTACTAAAAGATCTGGCCTAGAATTCTAAGAACTAAAAATAACTAATGTTTTGGCTCCCTTCACTCCCAACTTGGCCACTTAAGTATAAAGTCTCCCTAGCCTAAAAATCTTCCATCTGCCTTAGCCTGCAAGATGTAAAAATTTCTTAGTGTAAAATACTCAGAGAAGTGAGTGGCATTTTTAGTTTTGTTCCCAGAAAAAACAATATAGGTCTAGAAATAAAGCATTCTGGCAAACTGCCATGGTGTGAGTGCATTCCCTGAAATCCATATGCTAAACTTGGTTTCCAGTGCAGTAGTGTTAAGAGGTGCAGCATTCAGGTGGTGACTACATTTTAGGTCTTCCCTTGTGAATGGAATGCAGGCCCTTGTTACACGTAACCTTCACATAGTACTTGGCTCTTTTCTACCTTCTGCTCTTCTGCCCTGTAAAGGCAGAAAGCCCACAACAGACATTGAATGTCAGCAACTTTATCTTGGATTCCACAGCATGCAGATCTCTAAAACATTTTTCTGAAGGTTGATAATTTAGCTCAAAGGTAGGGTGCCTGTCTAGCATGCATGAGGCTCTGGGTTTGGTTCCCAGTCCTGCAAAATAAAATAAAATAAATTTCAGTGGTTTATAAGTTATACAATGTCAGGTGTTTTGTTGTAGCAACATGAAAGGATTAATACACAAACCTAACTTGACTTTTAGCAGCTGTGAGCCTTGACTCAAGTGGAACATAAAGGGAGGTCTATTTCAGTTCACACTCCACCAAGCCCTTCCCTCAGCCGGTAGAACCTTTAAGACCACAGTCTCATGGAAAGGAAGCTGCAGAGCTTTGCACTCTGTTTCTAATGGTTGTTGGATTCTATCCTAACTGGACCCAGATTCAAGCTGACTTTTGGCTCCTACTTTTACAGCACACATGGTGCATAATAAACTAACAAAAAAAATTGTTTCTCTATATTCACTTTTGTTCAAAACTTGTTGTGTCACCCTCTATTCTCAAACTGCAGACACCTAAATACGATGACTGAGAGAGAATAGAGACTTTGGTCCTGTCAGTAGTTTCCAGGTTCCAGGGCTGACATTTCTCAGTCTGTGTAGCTACAGGGGGGAAAAAAAATCCCATAAATGGATCTGGAAGAGGTAGGCTTTGTGGTTCTGCAGAACTGGAGGGAGGTCATAAATTGAACTCCATGGGAACAGTGTCAAACATTATTTCTAGAGCGTATCACCATTACACTTCCCAGGAGACATGCCACAGCATTGGCATTGACACAGAATTTAAGCATTTTCTTTTTATTTTAAAATATGCAAGTGAGTAAAATACCCACATGCATATATTTCATCAATTATAGCAATTCTTGTCAGCAAATTTGCAGATTTCACAAGTGCTGTAAGTAAGCATGTACTAAAATTCTCTCTGTGTGTCTTTCTTTGTGTCTTTCTCCTTCTCTCTGTCTCTCACTGTCTCTCTTGATAGCAGAAATCTCTGCACTGCACACACATTAGTGCAAAACTACTGTTTACTGACAGTGGCATCTGTCATCAGTCTCCAGATCTGCCTAGCTCATTGACCTTCCCACCCCTGTGCAAATAAGTACATGGGAATCCTACTTTCCGGTGGTGGTTTCCTAGCAGCTCTTGGCACTGCCCTGACACCTCATTAGGGTGTGTGACTCAGTAGTTCTACTTCCTATTCTACAGTTATGGTTGCTACTTGTTCAGTCATTTGTCCAATGATGCTTCATTAGATATTTTATTCTTTATTTTCTAGCATTGCATTTTATGATGGATAATTTCTTATTGATTCTAATGCAAATTCTTAACACACTTGAAGAATATTTTAAAATATATGTCTCCTTGTGCATATTTACTTTAATGCTTCATGCCTCATGCCACTGAAGTGTGTTTTCCTGAAAAATCAGTAAAAGATTTAATGGTCTGTTGCCAATAAATGCATACATTCTAAGCGATTCCATTTCTTGATTTACAATCATCAGTTTGTGTCTTACTTTTTCCCTTTATGTTATAACTGGAGGTAACAGACGGAACGAGAAAATATTGCTGAATAATTACTGGGAAGCAATTTCCAAACTTCCAAAACGTTGAAACTGACTAGCTGCGTACTCTTAGGCTAGTTACTTCAAATCTCCAAGCCTTCATTTCCTCTGCTGAAACACAGGGCTAGCTATACACAAGATACAGTGTTAATATGAGGATGAGGTGAGGCCAAGCGTTCCAGGTACAGTGTTCAGGGCACACAAGGCATTTAGCAAATCAACCGTTATAGTGTTATAATGTTATTATAAATAACTGTATACTAAATTATGTTTGTCTTTCCCCAAAAACTCCACAAAAATATTCGTAGATTTAATAACTGAATTCAGTAGTGTAGCTGGATCCAAAGTCAACACATGAAAACCAATAGCATTTCTGCACACAAACACACATGGAGAGAGAAATCAGGGAGACAACACCCTTTACAGTAGCATGGGAAAAATGAAATACTTAGGACTCAATCTAACAAGGGAAGTAAAAGACCTATACATTGAACTTACAGTACTCAGAAAAAGGAGATTGAAGAGAATATCAGAAAATGGAAAAGGTATCCCTCATTCAGGTGTAGGAAGAATGAACACAGTAAAAATGGCCATACTTTCAAAGTTGTTATATAAACTTACAAAATACCATTAGGATATCTCACAAAACTAGAGAAAATACTTTTAAAATTCATTTGAAACCCAAAGAAACCTAGAATAGCAAAAACAATTCTAGGCAACAAAGGCAAGGCAGAGAGATATCACAATCCCTTACTTGAAATTATACTACAAAGCTACTGTGATAAAAATAGTATGGTACTGGCAAAAAATTACCCAGAACTGAGAATCAATGGAACAGATTAGAAGATGAGGATACAACTCAAAACATACTCATCCACCTTATTTTTTACAGAGACCAAGCACATTCACTAGAAGAAAGATAGCCTCATTAATAAACAAGAAAAACTGGCTTTCCACTTGGAAATATTAAATATTAATATTTGATATTAAATTAAATATTAATATTTAATATTAAATACTAAATATCAAAGCAGAAACACTAAATCTGCTACAGGAGAGAATAGCCATAACTCTGGAAGATATAGGTGTAGGCAAAGGTTTCATGAGCAAAACCCAATTTCATGAAAAATGCTATAAAGAATCAACAACTGAGATATCATTCTATTAAAAGAAATTACCAATAGAGAGAAAAGACAGCCATAGAGGGAGAAAAATTTTAGCCAATTGTCCCTCTGACAAAGGACTAATATCTAGAACATATGAAGAACTGAAAAATTTAGACCCCCTCCAAATTTAAAGACCCAACTCACAATTGGGCATCTGAAATAAATACACATTTCTCAGAGGAAAATGGCAAATAAATATATGAAAATATGTTCAACATCACTGGTCATTTGAGAGATGCAAATTAAAATGATGCTGAGATTCCCTTTAACTCCAGAAAGAATGGCAATTATCAAGAAATAAACTAATAATGAATGCTGGCAGGGATGTGGGAAAAAAGGAACCCATCTCCACTGTTGGTGTGAGAGTGTACTGGTGCAACCACTGTGAAAATCAATATGAAGAGTCCTCAAAAAGACTAGGATTAGAGGTCCCATTTAATCCAGCTACTCCTCTTGTGGGGTATCTGCCTGGAAGAATTAAAAACATCATACCACATCAATACACACACATCTATGTTTATAGAAGAACAGTTTGTAACAGCTAAATGTTAGAAACAACTAAAATGTGAGTTTTTTTTAATACAATGGAGTACTACTCAGCTATAAAAAAGGATAAACATGGGACATTTTTCTGTTCATGGATCACTTTGAGATTATACTCTTGAGTGAAATAAACCAGCCACACATATGCATTGCATATTGCATTGTTTCTTTGGTGTAAGAAATCAAAAGAGTAAATAAGGACCAAAGTGTATAATAAGATTTTGAAATAGGAAGAAATTGTTCAAAAGAAAGGGGAATTGGGGATGGATGGAGGAGAGGAAAAATGATAAAAAAGTATAAAAAGAAGACAAAGCCCAGTAAATAGGGACGGGAAGAGTGTTTGGGGGAAATTGGAAATAAAAAGAAAACCAGGATATAACACGTACAGGTACTAATTCCCTATGATGAATGTGACCATTATATGTATCTAATTGTACCAATAAACTTAATACAAATATGTTACATGTGTCTCTATATGTATAGACATGCATATATGGATATGTATTGTGATGGATTCATAACTGGTGGTCAACTTGTAATACCAGCTGAACTGCATAAGTGTGGATGATCCACCTAAGGGTTGTTGCTAAGATTAAAAAGGAGAACTGGAGAGGAAGAGGAAGAGTTCAGCATTGTGGGTTCTCCTTAGTGTTCTTGTTTGGTGCTGTTGGTTTTCCTGTTGCAGAGCTTATCTAGCTTCTTCCCTGATATGAACTTGGCTGTTCTCATTGTCAGAGGAGCTTGGGACCTCATTATCGCTAAGGATGGCTGTGATAATTTTCAGGGGAACTCTAGTTCTTAGTTTGAGTGTTGCTTCTTGGCTCCAGTGTGGAACACTCAGCCTACTGGCACAGATCCTTCATCCCATTGGCACAGACCTAGCTTCCACCACTGACCTTGGGGCCTTCTCAGTTCAAATCTGTGAAACAGAGTTACATGAGTCATTGTTGTGGGCTCTAGTCCTCCAGTTGGACTTGGGGGAGGCACTCTCACGGGCTTTAGGTCTTTGGCTGAACTCACACATGATATTGCCATGTATTCCGGGCTCTCAGCTAGATTCTTTAGGTTGTTAGTGTGTGGATAGATTTCCTGCACTTCTTGGGTGACTAACATAAAACAATAGTATAAATTATGCATCCTGTATTGTCTCATTCTTCTTGCAAGCCCTGACTACAACACCTAGATATATTTGTGCATCTGTGCATGTGGTGTGTATATATGCATGTGAATTAGTGCTAAGTTCAGAAGAAAAGGAAAGCATTGTGTCTTTAAACTTACAGTAAATGGGGAAAAAGACTCAAGATATATTATGTACAGGTAAAAATTCCCTCTAACTATGTGATCATTATGTTTAGTTAAGATGTACCAAGAAAATTAATCTAAAAACCTTTTTGTAGTAAGTGCAATTTGCTATCCTCAATATCAAAATCCTTTAGGTTATAAAGTTTTAAAACTACAGCTAACTTAAAAACATATACCTAGATAGTAAAAAGTTACTACATTTAGTTTTCAGTACATATCAGTCCACTCTATAACCAATACAATTGTGACATTACACTGAAAATCCTTAACTTTTTCTTTTTATATTTATGATCAAAACATTGACTAAAGATGAATCATTTTTAAATTATTTCCCAGAATTATATGTCTGTGATAGTTCTTTAAATTTCTATAATTCCCATCATAATAAAGTCAGTATCCATACCCAAAGGGAAGGAATACACACAAATCAGGAAACAACGTATTTTTGATTAGATAGACTTTATTTTAGGTGGCACTGATTATTCATGTTATTTTGAGAATATTTAGTCTACAGAAATGAGAAGGAGAAACAAATGGGGAAAAAAAGCTCACAGAAATCATAGAAGTCTCAATATTTAGATTAGGATCATTCTGTAAGTTAAGTGATCAGATCAACGA
Organism: Hydrochoerus hydrochaeris; assembly: GCA_004027455.1. Taxonomy (NCBI): domain Eukaryota; kingdom Metazoa; phylum Chordata; class Mammalia; order Rodentia; family Hydrochaeridae; genus Hydrochoerus; species Hydrochoerus hydrochaeris. The sequence continues at coordinate 66,726 of PVLA01000530.1, read as the reverse complement.
AAGTTATGAGAAATATTGCTCTTTTTTTCTGCCATAAAATCTTTACAACAGATTTTCAAAAGACTTTAATGAATGATGTAGTTATCTGAAAACTGGAATGAATAAGGCTGATAAAAAATTGTAGTCCCTGATATTTAGAATTATTCCGGATTCTCTTATTACTCCTAGATGGAATGTTTTGTGAGAAATGCGTTTTTCCAGGCAGCATCCCCTAACTGCCTTTACTATACAAATTAAGTAAAATTAAACCTGAATAATTATACAAAACCACTTCATTTTAAAAAAGCAAAGTGAACACTGTTATGCATGTTATACTAACAGTCAAAAACAGACAAATTGAGCACACATAAGGCTAAGTTTTGAGTGTAACTTTAGCCTTTTCTCATATACCATGATCTTCTCAATGTGACAGGAGCCTTCAAAATACAGTAGCTGATTGTTAACACTCTCATTTGCCTATGAGTTGATATAAAAATCAAATACATTGGTGTTTTAATCACTTGGTTATTATTACCTAGTTATTACAAATTTTGATTTGAAGTTTCTTAAAGACCTTTTCAAATATACAAAAGGAAAAGTAGGTGGTTAGATTTGCTTCTCTGAAAGGCAGGCACAGGAAACAAAAGAGAAGTCAGGTTTAATATGGACTTATTAATAGGAGACTGGTAGAAATTGAGGAAGCATGGAAAGTTGGCAGGAAAAGGTAGATCTGAATAGGGAATCTCTAGAGAGCAAAAGAAATTATATTACTAGCAGTTGTCTGAGACAGTATCACAGAATAAGGGGGGCAGGAATATGGTCCAACTGCTTCCATTTTTTCTTTCTCTAGGTTTATGCTTGGACCTCGTATATACATAATACAAACCACATTTTTTGCTGCCATTTTTAATTTGCTGTTTTTAGTACTCATAATATAGGAAACATAATATAGGAAACATAACTTTAATGTTGTAATAGACATAAAATCAGATACAATTAAAATAATTACAATACATGTGTGCAATATTTTGTCTACTAAAATAATTTTATGCAACAAAAGAATATATTAATTGTGCTCATATGTATATAGTTGAAAAATTCAATTTAATGTGTGTGGTTTTCTTCGAAGTTATAGATTCAGAAAATATTACTCTACAGTAGTAACACTTAGAAGACTCTTTTTCTTCTATCATGTTTGTTTCAAATTTGTAGAAAATAAATATTCAGCTCATATCAATGAAAACAAGTGTCTGTGGGAAAAACTATTTTAAAGAATTGTGCCTCTTCTTTTCACTTGAAAAACATACCACAGTATGTACATGTAGTAAAAACAATTTGAGTTCTTTTGTTTCTTGCCTGTTAAAAGCTATTCAAGTGACTAAGTTTGGCAGTTTGGAGGCATATTTGGAGAGAAAAGTAGTGATATATTCAATTCTTATGTGGTCGGTAAAGAAAAAAACCAAAAGAATAAGAACATTATAAGACAAAATTTGCCTTAGTCTTCCAGAAAAATATAAGATTGAGATTTTAAGCAAGCGGTTTATTAATAACAAAAACGAGGTAAGAAAGTCAGAGAGGAGAAGGCACTAAGCAAAAATATCGGTGCCACTGAGTCCCAAGCACAAATGACACCACAGTTCTGTCCTATCCTGAGCCAAAGGAGCCTGGCTTTAAATCCCTATCAGATGCTCCTTGGCTCTAGGCAACTGGCAACTGGGTGGAGTGGGGTAGAGCGGTCTGCAGCCTGTCGCCTTCCCAGACATTTCTGAGCATGTTGCTCCTTTTGCTGGAGGTCAGTTCTTCTGAGAAGGTGGCAGCTGCTGACCAGCCACAATCAGTGGGCTGCTGGGGATGAGTGCTCCCCAACTAGAAGTCGGGGCAGGAGCCAGCAATGCCTGCTACAGTGATCTAGCCCAGAGAGTGAGGGAAAGTGTGCTGTGGCCCAGATTGCAATTTGCCTGCCTGCTCTTTCTGATTAACAGTATTCAAGATGTTTTGAAGTCAGCATTGAGAAGAATGGAAAGGCCACAGCGCTCGGCCTCCCTTTACGATAGTGGCTATGTGATTAGTTTTGCTGGTTGGAATGAAACTTAATGAAGCTTGAAACCTTCTCAGAAAAGATTATTTTCCCCTTTGCCTGTCTTGCTTCCTTCTGTCAGGAACATGGATGTGACATTTCTTCCTGCAGCAGCCATAATCAAACCTGAGGAAACATCTCCTAGAAGCCCAAGCTAATGATGCAGAATTGAGAGAGCAGAGGCCTCTCAGTATCGTGGAGTTGCCCCTTATCTGGGGGTAACTCTCACAACTGCATCTGGTGGTCAACAGAAAGTTTAACCCCAAGCTTATTCAATCCACTGCCTTCAGGAACCCTCTTACTATCAGATTAGCACAATTCCTAATAAATTTTCATACGAGTTTTGAAAAATAAGTTACTAAGAGACAGAAAGAATTCAGGTAAATGTTTTTAAAAGAGTTGTTAAGCCTAACATTACTCACTATGAAATAAACCATCTGTGATTTTTATGTTTTGTTTTGTTTAGTTTTTCTTTGGAAAAGTAAGACTATGAGATACTTCGCAGAGGACTTGATCTTAAACATATTTTCTTACAGCCTCTCAGTCTTTAAGCTTAGTACTTCACTCTTAGTAAATGTGTAGTGGATGAATGGCATAATAATTTGAGGATAAATTTACAATATAATTTACAAGGTTCATATTTATGTTTTTGAATCTTCATTTCTAAAATCTATTTGGAAGGGTAATGCAACTGTGCTTGTTAAATGATATACATCTGGATGAGTCTTGATGGTCCAAATGGGTAAAAATAAACATGCCTGTAGTGATATTTTGTAAATATGGTCTTTTGATAGTATATAGTTCTGCTGATGTATTATAAAGAATATCAAGTTTCCAAGAACTTGATATGATGAAATGATCCTGTACTGGAATAGCATTTTTAATGCTGCTCTCACTATTAGATTCATTTATACTTTCTTACTGCTGGTGTCTTAATTAAACTTCAATTCAGCAAAATATTCTCTTCCCCATTAAACTGGAGTAATTTCTTACCAAGCAGAATTTTTTTATAATGCCCAATATTAGGAAATAGAATTAATATCTTTGCTTTTTAAACTAGGTTTGTAAAGGTCTTTTATAATATGTAATCTTTATGTTCTAGAGATAAATTTCAACTTTTCTTATGACATAGTAAACAATTTGTGTGATAATAATATCTTTTATTCTGGAATAAAGATTTTTGGAAAGTGAGAAGGGAAATAAAGGCCCTTTTAACTTTAGGCAGGTTAAGAAATGCTGGTACAACATTACACATTCCATTTGTCTGCCCTGCCCTCCCTAGGGTAATCCCAACATGAGTCAGAGTTTAAATGGGTGAGGATGGCATTAATCAGAACTCTGCTTCATGATGGAATTTACAAGAACAACCATTGTTTAGCCACTAATGACATACATTTGTTTTGAAAACAGTCATTACATAAGCCTGATCAGATCATATAGGATCACCTCAGAATTTTTCATTGTAATTCATTCATACATACTGTAATCAATTTTGTTTTGAAAAAGCTCTGATTGTAGCACACACTGACTGTATAATTCATGCTCTATCCTGGCTTATTATTTATCTTGAGAAAAGCACTATCAATTACAGCGGTACAATGAATGTAAACTATACTCCTCAGGTACGCTAGAAGCGAAAGTCACCCTAAATGTATAATTTAAATGTGCTGGTATGAAACCAGAAATAGAACAATACAGAAGGCAATTTATGAAGAAGTTAGAAGAAATGTGAAAATGTGTGACTGATGGAGGATTCTCTCCACATGAAAGTTGGCCTAGTGCTGGTTTTGAACGATAGGTAAAATGTAGCTACCTGAAAGTTGTTTGTTTTAAATTATATCTTATGCATGTCTTGACTTACATTATTTTATGCTTGAAACAAATAAAAAGCATAAAGAATATTTATCATTATTATAGATAGGTCTAAAATGCTGCATGAAATTCTCATGAGTTCAGAGATGGGGCAATTGGATCGTAAGGGCACTGACCTTATTCAGAGACCAACCTATTGATGAGTTCGCAGATGAACGGGTTCTTAGGAGGTGGGATCTACTTGCAGGAGTGGGTCACTGTGAATGCACCTTTGGAGGGTGTGTCTCCCACTCTGGCTCTTTCCTTGCCTTTCTGCTTTTGTCTCCCATGAGCTTCCTGTGTCGTGCATCCCTGTCATGATTCTGCTTTGGAACCAGCCAACTGTGTGGTGAAGCCTCTAAAATCATGAGCTAAAATAAATCTTTCCTCCTCTCAGTCATATATGTCACATATTCTATGCCAGCAGTGAAGAGCTGACCAATAGAGCCAACTGCATTTGGAAATGACTTTTTGGTGGTTAGTTTTTTCTAGGCCATGAAGTTTCATGGCTGGGCCAAGTGGCCACTCAGCATACAAGAAGAGTAGTTCCTGAAGAGGACCCAGTGAATCCTGTAGTTGACTGTTCAGCAAAGCATATCTGTCTGTCTTCTGACAATCACTTGAGAAAATTTATGATAGTGAGAAAAACTCATGAAGAAAAATGGGGTGCAAGACCACAACTTTTCTTAGCACATACTTCCTACTGCAGACTTGGACTTTTGAAAACCACCAACATGTCAAGGAGGGCTTAGGAGGCCACTCTGAGGTAAATTCTGGTTAGAACTGTATTTGTGTAACTCGGGAAAGCAATATTAGTCATGTGCTCAGTGTCTTGTTTTAACTGGAACTTTTCCACACATTCCAACTGTCCTGTTTATGAGGCACACTCCCTTTCTATAAGAGCCAAAATATTCCCCGGTTTCCTACTCTGTTGATCTAAACAATATTTTCAATTTAGCATACTACATTGAAAGAGTTCCAGGGTTCTTCCTATTTTTCTCTCCAACTCCTGGCAGGTATGAGTTTCCCTTCTCCCATTTAAAAAAATGCACACTATTTCTCAAGTCAAAAATAGAGATGCCTTTGTAAAGTGGGTTTTAAAAAAAGCCTTATGACAGGAGAGATGCATTTTTAAAGTGTATATTTTAAACCTGATGTCACATTGCAGGTGTGCTTTTGATTAGATCAGCAAAACAACACCCTAAATCATAAAGAATTTAGTTTTAAGAAAAATAAATAATTATGTGAAGCTCAAAGTGAATTTTAGTCCACCCAGAATTTGGTTTGGCTCACCTTACATTTTAAAGTTCAAACAAGTCTGAAAAACTGGACACTACTGTCTGAAAATTCAAATCCATATTATATTAGTTTAAAATTAAGGAAAATAAAAATTAGTTATCATGTGACTAGTCCCTCTACAAAGCTCTGCTTTTCCTCTAAAGAAAGCACTACTGTGGCCCATTTTTTGCATGGGGAACTGAAGCCTAGAGAGGCTACTTCTCATCTGAAAGGCACAGAACCAGTAAGTACTGGGACCAAGTTGAGCCCAGCTTTGACAACAGAGCCTTTGTGGACACTGTCCAACCCAGAATAGAGAAAAACGTAAAGACAGTTATTCCAAAGCATGACCGAAAAACTCCTTGGTATTACTATAATTATTCCATAGGTGATGACTCAATAGTAATTTCCATGTGTCTCAAGATAATTATTTAAGTAGAGTTTCATTATTTTTCCTATCATCCCTGCTAAGGTAATCTCATTTTCCCGCTCAACAAATGAGGTTTTTAGATTTTCCACAGTTAGGATTATTTTACACCCCCAGTGCCAAAGATCTCCCTAAATATTTCAGTGCCTTTTTCAAAATTCATTTTATTTCTATGCACAGGGAAACTCTTAAGTTTTAGCAAGAAAGTCCTGGCCTGAAACTCTCTCTCCCCTGGTGCATGAATCAGATTGGCTGGCACTTGTTCAGCACGGAGGAGAGAGGCTCCTTTTACAACTCTGTTTCCCCAATCTCTTGCCAGGGCACAGCTCTGAGCTGCATGATAATTAGGCAGAAATACATGAAATGGTGTTCACAGTTGCTGTCTCCATTTGCAAATTTCCAGCTCTGCCCTGGAAGTCAAACCTGGGACAAAGAAGAAGGCAACTTGTTCTTGTCCTAACCCTGCTATTTATTTGACCTTGGCTTCATAATTTAACTCTGCCCAGGCTTTGCTTCCTTGCTGGTGAGGTAGGGAAACTGCTTCAATTCATCGTGTGCTGTGAAAACCTTTTAAATAGTAGTAGTTGAGAGTGGTGATCCACAACTGTAATACAGCATTCTGGGAGGCTGAAGCAGAAGGACCACAAATTTCAGACCAGTATGGGCAACACTGCAAGTCCCTGTCTTTAAAATAAAATATAAAAAATAGGCTGGAGATGTAGCTTTGTGTGAAGTGCTCTCTCTGCCAAAAAAACCCCCCAAAAAATCCCAGTAGAGTATAAATCAAAATGACATCATTGGTGGAGAACACTTGTTATATTATAGTATCTATAGTTCTGTTCGTTTATGAGACTGTCTCAAGATACAATTTATAATAAAAAATTGTAAAACCACTCGAATCACTATATTTTAGATTGAATGGTTGCCCAAGATACACAGTAATTATTTACTGTTTCATGGTTAAAATTGTTGGTGAAGAGGCACAACCAAAGTTTTGGGGGACAGAAAGGTTCTGCATGTTGACTGCAGCAGTAGTTCCCCGGCCCATCGATCTGTCAAAGCTGTGCACTGACACTTTCAATGGTTGTAGTTTGGTGATGAAATTATAGTAAAAAAATTTATAAAAGACTGACATAGTAAACTAACTTGGATGTAGTATTATAAGGGTAACCAGTGCATAATGGAAAAAATATATTTTTCCTGAGAGTACATTGAAAAACTTTATATTACATTATATGATTTTTAGGAAGAAAGCCAATGATACATTTATGTTGTCTTTTGACTTACAGATCACTTAGTGGTTAAAGTTATCAGTACATAATATTTGACTGACTTATGTGACTTCTATATAGAGTTAAGTGGTAATTTATTCTAATGCTCCTTCAAATAGGTTAAGCTCAGTTGATGAGATGATAAAAATATCTTCAAATATTAAAAATATTTTTACTTCACTTGGAATTTCTTGCAAACTCTCAGCAGTGTAAAAAGTTGAATTACACATGTTATGATACCAATGTAAGATTATTGCTGTAATTTGTTCTATTATCACTAATAATAGTAACGTAGTTTGAACTAAAAGTTAATAATATATTTTTAATCTATTCTCAAAAGTAAATTTTCTTCTGTCTTCAATACCAAGGATGATTCTAAATATTGGTGTCCTTTTAAAAATTTCTTCAGGGGCTCAGGTGAAAGAAGACTCTAAATTATAATAAACAGATTTTAATCTGGCCATCTTATGGTATATTTAACCTTTTATAATATCTAAAATGTTTTAAACTCTTTCAGTTAATATTTGTTCAACTTAATTTCATTGGCAAGAATTTTACATGTAGCAGTAGAATTGCTATATTTAGGAAATTTAATATTGATGCTAGTAAAGACCATACTGCCCTTTAAAATTCCTGTGCCTTTGTCTGCATATTTCCCCAAATAGTCTACTGAATATTTCCCTTTTGTCATAGCTCAGCTTCATCCAGATTTCATCATTTTTGGGGGAGATTTTAAAGGGGGTTATAGAGTTCTCTTTGCTCTCACCGGCTACTTGTAGGATTCTACCCCAACCCTACCTTCCAACATTTATCAATGTCTATTCTTTCCAGTTCACAGCTCTGCTTTAAAAAGCCCCTACCTATCCTTGTTTCCATAACCAGGCACTCTTTAAAATTTTGTAATGTATTCATCACCTTGCTCATGGCTTTTCTGTTTCACTCAATCGCTCCTGCACCTTACTGCCTCCACCATGGACAGAGGCAATAGAAATCTCCCAGGGCAGCAACTTCAGTGCATGTTCTGGGGGCTGTATGAGGACCACTGAAAGAGTTCTCAGCTCAGAAAACCAAGAGTAGCAGAATATGTGACAAATTCAAAGCAGCCAGAGGATATGACAAAAGGAAGGGTACTAAACCAAGAATTCTACAACACGGGAGTTGAAAGTAAACAGAAATAGGCAGGATCAAGTTCTGGGATGCATCCTAATCAACAGCTGAGATTTTGGACCTGAAGCTGCCGTGGGGTGCACTGATAAGCTGACCGGCAACTGAGTCCTCTCAAATTTCTTTTTCCCCTCACCTAGTTCCAAAATCCTGCTTCTATTCACTCTTGTTGACTTTCCTTCGGTTGGTTTCTCACATTTCTTATTCTAATTCTATCTTTCTAAACTCCTAAGTGTGGACTGAACTCAAGGCATGCTGAACTAAATTCCCAGCCTTCTTCAATTTTATTTTTATTTTGAGACAGGGTCTCACTTAAGACTCTCACTTTACCTACATATTACAGGCAATATCTAAATTACTTTCTTTCCAACTCAGAATTGTCTTTGTTCTCCTTTTAGAAAAAGAACAGTTCTCCTCCCTGCCAAAATCATTTCCTCTACGTGTTTAGTAAATTGCTGATTCAAAGCCAGACAATAATTTCCTAATTATATTTAGCAACTAGCATTTAGCAATATTTAAGTGCCCTCTGCCTTTCACAGTGCTGGGCACTCTTTTACTTTCCCACTTTCATCCACTTCTCTTTTTATGTCTTTGTCTATTTTGACATCTGTCTCTCCACCTAACTCTGTGAGGCTCAGTGAACTAATAAGACTCTATGACTCAATCTCCTCACACATGGCCACCAAATTAGTTTCTTCAGTTTCAAGCTCTCACTCAAGATCCTGCCTTGGATTTCTAACAACCTGCTGGACATCCCCTTGAGAGTCCAAATGTATCCTCAGAATCACAAGTCTCAAATAAAAGTCATGCTCTTCTTAAGCTGAATGACCTATTTCTGTTAAGTCCATTATTTTCCCTCTTATTCTAATTGAAATCTTTGTGGTCAGCCTGATTCCATCCCTCTACCACAGGTCCAAAGACCTATTAGTCACCAAGATTCTGTTTTTACTTTAGTATCGCTAGCATTCATGTCCCCTCTTTTCATGAACACTGATTCCATCCTAGCTCAGACGTTTGTCATTTGCTGGCTAACGATTTTCTCCCTGTCTCTTAAAAATCAGCATTCACCACTAAAAATTCTTTAATACATTGTTACCAGATCCATGTCCTCAAACAAGATGATCACATTGCTACCCTATTGAATAATGAGAGAGAGAGAGAGAGAGAGAGAGAGAGAGAGAGAGAGAGAGAGGGAAAAAATCAGATAAAACTAAAAAATCTTGGGTGATTTCTCACTTTGTAAGGTGTAGGAAATTTTTTAGTCTTTTCCACCTTCCATCACAAAATACACTGCTAATTTAATAAAAACATACTCTAACTTATTGTTCAGTGCTACAGGATCCAGGAAGTTTAAGATCAAGGTGCCAACAGATTTGGTACCTGGTGAGGACCTTCATAAGAGTTGGTATCTTTTTTGCAGCTTCCTCACATGGGAAAAGGACAGAAGGGACAAATGAGCTTCTCTGGACACTAACAGCATTCTAGTCGTCTGTCAGAGCCTCCACCTCCTACTACTGTCATATTGAGGATTGGATTTGAATGCCTGTATTTTGGAGGGGCACAACATTCAGACCATAGCATAAAGTTCTTAAAAATCTATTTCTATCTCTGAAGCTATTGCTTTCACTTTTACCCAGTGTCCCTTGTCATGGCTATTATTCCTCTCTGCCATCTTGTGTGTGGCCATGTGTTGCTGTGCTGGCCCAGACACTGATGTCACTTATACAGTGTCTCTGCCCACCCCTTTAAGAATGTTTGATTTCTTCACTTTCAAATCCTTATAGAATTTGTATTGGAATCCTCATGTTCTGCATAGTCATCTCGATGAACATTAATTATTTGTTTTATTTACTTAGTTATTTGAATAGCCACATGTGTGTAATTCACATAATATACATATATAAATATAATTAGGAAGAGTCAAATTTCTGAATGAGGAGAGAATATTAGATCATTTGGAACATCTTCCTTAGACCCCTTCCCAGCTAAAGCCTTGATGGTTTATTTAACTCCCGGAGTTGGGTACTTAGCCAACTACCTTCATCACTTGAGTCAACAGTAGCCTGAGACCACAAAGAAAGCCTGTTCCTGCGTGGGAGGAGCAAGGATAGAGTTCTTGTCATGCTGGAACTACATCCACCTTCCAAAGACCTCTTTACTTCCTTTCATAGGAAACAGGAGACAGCTCTGGAATCTTTCCTTCCCCTCACCACGTACAGTATCTCACCACTTCTGCCTTGAGCTCCTAAAATCTAATCTCACTTATTATTGTTTGGCATCAGTCCCTACAAGATGCCCCAAGCTTCTGGCTTTGCCCTCATCTTCCATGTATATTCTGTGTAAGACTCTTCTCCCTATCCCTTCTGCTCTGCCCCTGAATTTCATATTGAATTTCCAGAGGAACTGTCTGTATCTCAGTCTCTTCTATGAACTCCCCCTTTTCCTTATTCTAAAAGAATCCCTGCCTTCTCAAGGACTGAGCATTCACTGCTGACTGCCTGGGTAGTGATAATGCTTTTCTTCTATCACTCATGCCTGGACCGGGGGTTAGATATGTGCCTTTCCTCATTGCTTCTTGAGGGGCATTTTCCCTCCTCATCCCTAACCACCCCGGCCTAGTTCTGATGCTTATAGCTTGAGCTCTGCCATCCACTCATTTAGTGTCATTCTCCCCAACACGATGCTTATTTAAATCCTTGGTATTTTAGTATATGCACAAATCATTTTTGCCATACTTGTATGGTCTAGTTCCTTATTCTCATTTCTTCCAACCATTTTGTCCCCTGCGTTAATTGCTCTGTTTTCTATGATCACAGCTTTAGTACTTGTAATTGCCCATAACTTCAACCCATTACAGTCTGATTTTCGTGTATCACCCTCCCTGCTCACATCTCCTTTCTTTCCAGTGTCCAGACCCCAACATCTGCCACTTCCTGTCTTGATCCTCTCACATTGCCTGGTTGCCACCTCTTCTCTCTGCCCCTTCTCCAAGTAGCCCCAAGGCTAACTCCCTCATTGCCCTTAGGTCTTTATTCAAACATCACCTTTGTTAATGAGCCCAATCCTATCTAATCTACTTAAAATGACAACTCCTAACTGTCCTCCAGTTTTGCTCTACTTTCCCCATTGCACTTATCACTTGATAGTATACTAATTACTTACAATCAGATGTCTGTTATTTATCTTATTTCCTCTCCTGCCAAATATAAGTCTCATGAGGACAAGAACTTTTGTACTTTTGTTCCATAATTTTTGTGTGCACATTAAATGCTTACCATTGTCATTTTGAAAAAAAAATTATTAAATGATCACTTTAGATTTAAGGGGAAATTGTAGAATCTCCCAGAGTATAATATGTGTTTAATCACCTCCTTTGAAGTGAAATATTCAGAAAGAAGTCATCCTGTTCATATTTCCCTCCCCGAGGCCCAGGCACTTGGTTCTGATGTCAGCTTCTCAGGGGTGGCTTCACTAATCCTCCTTCTTCAGCACACCTCCTCCCCATCTGAATTTGTTTTTCTGGGTAGCAAAGGTGCTAGACAAAGCACTTTCTAACATGCTATGCATTCTACCTGTTTATTTTGTTTGTTGCCATTAGAAAATGAGCTCTAATACTGCAGATTTTTTTGTCCATTTTGTTCACTGCGATCTCCTCAGGGATTAGAGAACTATCAGAGTATATTTGTTGACTGAAAGGATGAATAGCTGTCTCCTCTGCATTGACCAACATGCCCTATGTGAGAACGTACACACTCTCTCACTTTCTCTCTGACCCAATGTGTTTATTTCTGTGTCATTCATGTAACTTTCTCCTACTTGTGACCCTTTCTCTCAGTCAACTCAGAGAGAAAGACAGAAAGAGAGAGGAGGGGGAGACTTCTTTCTGCAGATTGTCATTAAATTTTGCTTCTTTGGTGTCCCCACTTTACATGTTTGATAAATTAACCTTCAAACTTCTGTTCTGTCTACACACACACACACACACACAATTTCTAATAATGGCTGACAGGAACATAAGTCATTATGTGTGCCACTACAATACAGAATATACAACTTGGATTCTACTTTATTATGATGTTTTTTATAACAATCCCTAGGAATATACTAGAGTGTGTGTAGAAATGTGGACCATGTGCATTATAAAGCTGTAGTAGTTGGAACCTTCCATTAACCGTGTCTCTATACCCCTTGAAAGAGAAAAAACTAAAAGCAAATATTAATATTTATAAAAGACTCTGAGGCTCTGTCTTGCATCAGAACATACTCACCCTATAGCCGATCTGACTGAAAGTCCAAAGCCCGATAGCACCGGTGGCCAAAACTCTGGTACCACTGAGTACCACTGTCTGAAAACTGTGCTCACAGTTCTGCAAATGCAGTCATCCTGGCTATAGGAAATCTTTTTTCTCTGTTCCTAAAGCAGCTATTCCAATGGCATATATGCTGAGTAAGTGATCAGGCAATATTTTCTGACTTAATGATTAAATGGCAACCATGAGACCTTGAAAATCTGATCAAATAACTGTGAGGTTTTTCTCAAATATCAGAAAAATTTTAAAAGGTTTACTTTCCAAGGTAGGAAAATGTACATACATGTATTAAAAGATTTTCAAAAGAAAGAGTCAGAACTTGAATGATCATAGAATTTAATTAATTAAAATACCTTTCACATGTACTCAAAGTTTTATTATAACTACTTTTCATCTTCTCATGGGCAGCTCTGTTAGCATTATTTAAAGGTGCCAAATTAAAAGAAAGAGATGGAAAAAGATTTAATGATAAGAATAACATCATTTGGAAGTAGGGAGCAGAAAATACAATTTCCTAAGGAATACAGAGTCATAATGATTTGGATGGTGTTTTCCTGTCCATGAAATTTTTGGTAGTTCTCACATCCATACTGTTAAGTCATGACATTGTGCAGGGTCTGAGGGATATGAAACCTGTCTGTATAAAGTTTAGGTAGCGACAGAACACTCTGATATAAGCAGAGCTGTGAGAAGTGTGCCATGAAAAGGTGCAGGCAGGGTACTATGGCATCAGAGGATAGGAACGTGTCACCTCAAGGGAAGACAGGGAGGGTCAGAGAAAAATTCCTTGGAGAATTTCCTGGGTGCTTTTATTGTACCTTTTATTACACTGGCTCCATTTTATTATTGCTGGACCTCTGTCCTTTCTGGCTTGCACTATATATGATCTGCTAGAAATCACAGCATATTATTGGGTTGCTTTTGAGATTTGACACATTCAGCCACATCAGTGATAACTGGTCAAACAGTAGCAGCATGTTCAGAGACATGAAATCATTCCCCCCGTATCCTACACCCCAGGTCTAATCTTCAGCTCTGAGACCCTTTCAGTCCCAACTCAGTTTCCCCTTAGACCTCAACTATGTCTTGTTTTCCAACACTTAACAGCTCCTTTCAATTTCAACCTCAAGCTAAATACCCCAAGATACCTTTAAAACTACACAGCCAAATAATTTTTACAAGGACAACATGGAGATAATTTCCTCATCAAGACTGTAAGACTTCTCTTCAAGAGGCTGCAAGACTTCTCTTCATCTTGTCCAACCATGTTGCATTGCAGATCCATTGGCCCATGCAAAGATGGTTCAGTTTATCTACCCCTGCTGCTCTGCTTCCAAACGAGGGAAAAGTAAACCTCAGACTTGGTGTGTTTCTAGGTGTCTGTGCTCTCACAAGCAGCATAGTTGCCTATGGGCACTGATTTCTCCACTACTGGACAACCATGAAGCCCCCCCAAACTCTACCATACTTCACATGTGATTGCTAGTGGTTTTGAAAAGAAATGGCTAAAGAGTTAAAAGGCCTTTTGCTAAATATGCTATCTGTGTATTTGTGATGGGTAATGCCTTCTTAGATTCTGGAATTTCTTATCAGCCTCTCATTGTTTCTTCTGTAATCTCTTGTGACATTCTGGATGGAGGAGATTATTGTCCTGGACCCTTTCTGCACGGCATCCTCAAAGGTTTAAAATGATGAGCTTACATTATTGATAGGACTTAAATTCTTCCCAGGAAAGTCAGGTGTAAGAGTGACATCATGCTGGCGAAGTATTCATCCAAAATATGAGGTAATTCATTATTTCTTGAAATTCTTCAGGGCAGATTCCTGCTTGTCAAGAAAGCCCCCTTAATGGAGAGCCTCAAATGGACTGACCATCTAGTAGGTCTTCTGACATAATGGCAGCTTTACAGAAATTAAAGTCTGAACTAACTCTGGTATATTTTGTGGCTGATTCTTCCTTCATAGAGGGCTAGAAGTATCTAGTATGGACAAAGGACCAAAAACACCTGCATTCCAACCATGGGAGTTTTTGTGGAAAATAATAAATCCAAAGGAATTATACTTTCCTACTGTAGGAGAAAAAAATACCCTGCCACCTGGGCAGTATTTAAAAATGTATCCATGAAGAATAGTGTAACATCCAGTGATAATTCTTCCTGACCAAGTGTTTCTACTCTGCCGAGGAGTTCAGTCAGAAGCAGGATATGTGTGTGTGTGTGTATGACTTTAAAATTAATACATCTCTGAAAGGCAAAATTTCTCCCCAAAGATCGATGTCTGATTTTTTATTAACCTATCAATACATCAATCTCTGCCCCACTAAACCTGTCACCAGCTGATTTAGCCTTAGATTGTTATGCTGCCATCCATGTAGCCAAGGGTCAGCCCTGGTGATATATATATTAATATCATATGCACTTGACAAGGAGTGAAGAGCTTCACTCTCTGGCTGCAGTATGCTGCTTTCAGCAAGGCACAGACAATGCCAGCATCCCCCTCCTCTTCTTCCACTCCTTCAGATGTCACAGTGCATCAGGTGGTCTTGGATTTGTCACAAGTGATCCTCCAAACTAAGGCCTGGTACTAATAACATTGAATGCTTGCATTTCATTACCAAACTCAGAGGTCCCACCCTGACTTCAGATGTCCTTCACCTTAAGGTTCTTGTAATCGAAATGCTCATCAAAAGGGATTTATCCACCAAAACTCAAGATGTCCGAAACTGTGATTTCCTTCTTTAATGTTTTGTTTTAAATGTTATCACCTTTCAGGTCAATCTCATTGGCGCTTGGGCTCTATCATTTCTAGAGAGTTCTCCTTCTCAAATTGTGATCCAGTTGTGTTCAATTCGCCATAAAAACTCAAACCAAATCCACGAAAAGACAGTAGAGCAACACCTTAGGAGGTATGTTTTGTACTAAGAAGGAGAGACCAGTTCAGTCACAGTCAGTTTTCTGCCAACAATATAGTTTGCTACAATGATTTCTTTGTTTCCAACTAGAACAGCCAGTTCTGCAGCAATTTCTGGCTACCTCATAACTTTCTTGCCTTCTTTGTTCTGCTGCAGTCAATGAATACCTTACATGACTAGGCACAGCCATCCAGGGCTTTTAGCTCCTCTCCAGAAGCATTTACAAAAGACATCCTAGTTTGGCACTCCTTAAGGTACATTTTGTCAACCCTGTTCTTGTAAAGAAATTTTGATTTTTAAAAATTATTTTCTTTGCTTGACCTCCAAATATGCTAAAGTTTCTTTAGTGCATAGTGCTAATTCCTCAGTCCCTGGGAATCAAGCTTTCCACACAGATGCTTTCTCTATTTAGTTTCTGTGATAGTTATTAAAGAATTATACTAGATGTACACCCCTTACTAAAATCAGGACCAGTGCCTATACCTGGGAAAGATATTTGTGATTCAATTCCAAAGAAAGCACCTTGGAACCACACATACATGTGAGGCAACAGTACTTTCAACTGCAGCTGCATTTAGCTCAGGCATTTCAGGGGAGGTTCAGTTCAAAGCTGTGCCAAATATCAAAATATCACTGGTCAAATTCCAGTGCACATCTCCTATACCCAAAAAGACATAACACAGTGCTTCAGAGCTAAAATAGTTCTAGTGACCCATACTTCTGTCTTCATTACCAGTCTTCTCCTCACTTCCAAACTCAGTCCCTTCCAAGAACTTTGGCTTGAATTAGCCCTTGACAGCTACTCTTATTTCATACTTGGGACTATCTAGGGACTGTGGTTTTGGCAAGTCCCTAGAAAAATCCAACTGCACCAGTACTTATCTGGAATGGCAACATATTCTGTCTTTGATAAAAATAACAGTATTCATCAGTAAAAAGAAGATAAAACAACAATGAGATGCCTTAAGAAGAAAGGTAATATATGTCTAAAACTACTATAATAATGATAGGTGACTGATTCCTCAGGTCACCATAAAGATCACTTTTTCAGTGCTTCTATGCTGTTTTAAAATATGAACTTTTAGTACTTTAAAAAGCAGCTCTCTAAATAAAAGTATCTTTTAAAATCATTTTAAGATTATATATCTGATAAGATCACTATAAATTTGATATTGTAATTTTAATTTAATTAACTTAATTTTCTAAATTATTTTTAGTTGGAGATATTTCAAAATAACATAAAGAAGATAATTTTGATGCATCTGTTTAACATTACAATTTCTTACTAAGAACTGATCCTTGCACTTTGTTGAAAGGTGGAATCGTTTTTATTAAATATTAAAATCCCAATGGAAATCATTTTGACTTTTATTAGTTTTCTTTGGTGTATAACTTTTACTAATTTACTGACTGTGAAAGTGAAAAATGGTCACATTAAGACTGATTTAAAATTGAAAAAATAGTGCTTATTCTCCACAAAGGCAACAGAGTGGTATTTTTCTACATATTCTACATACTCATTCACTTATAGACATTAAATACAAGCCACCTAAATAATTTAACCAAATTTAACTCAATCACATCAGCACAATCCTCTTTCCTGTGGCAAGTTTTATTTTTTTTAATTTTATTTTTTATGTATTTTTGATACCAGGGCTTGAACTCTCGACCTCAAGCTTGCCAAGCAGGCGCTTACACCACTGAACTAAATCCCATGCCGTGACAAGTATTAAATCATTACCAAGAACTAAAAACTAAAAGCTAAACTGACTCTCGTGGTAACACTGCAAGAGGGTAGAACTCAGTGTAATATGTACGCACATTGGAGTTAGCAAAAGGGATGTAGCTATTGAAATACAAAAGCACCTTGATTTGAGGCAGTTCTTCCTATGAAATGGTATCGTAAGTTCTCGCTGTTTGTCTCCTCTAATGCTTCCCTACCCCTCCATATTAAATCAGTGGAGGAGTCTGCTCTAACTTCATCAGGGCCAAAGGCAAGAATAAGAACAGCAGTGGGTGTAATAAGATGAAATATTTAAGTTACAAACCAGACTAAGAAATCATTAAGCAAATTCTGCCTTCCTTCTTTGATAAATATACATTTATAATGTCCCACAAAGCTATATCCAAATTTCAGATTTCCAACACTTTAGATTTCTGGCTGAGAACTTGTCAATGTGTGAAGCATTTGCCCTTCAAACTATGATCTGCTCCTCTCCTCTCTCACCTCTGGCTTTCTCTCTGTGCAAGTAACCTGTTCTTTACCTGCATAGACACTCCTGCCTATATGTCTGATTTCTATTTACTTCTCTTGCATTGACTGCTCTTGGCTACCTTTGGCTAGTATCTGGGACATGAGTGGAATGATTTGTCTACACAAGAAAGGCCCTGAAAATAGCTTGGAGCTGGTGGACACGGAATTCTGGAGATGACCTAGAAGAGGCTGACAGACTCTAAATGAACATATCCCATGGAGGCCTTCACATCTGGTTAGAGCCATGACCATGATTAGAAGACGGCAAGGACTGGACTTTCCAAGGCCAGGATAGGAGCTCCTTTCACTCGTAGAAAGAAATCTATCATGGCACTAATACTGCTGAGTTCAACCCACACAAGTCTGAATTCAGATTTCCATTACTCAATAGTAATAGAGACCTTAAAGAAGTTACTTAATGTTTCCAATTAGTTTGCCTATTTATAAAATCAGAATAATAGTCATAACTCAAAAGGCTGTAGTAGTAGAGAGTATACTTTAGTTTTATATCATGCATCTAATAGGGTGCCTGATATATAAAAATTCTCTATAAATTCTAACTATTGTTATTTTTAAATTTCAGCACTTAGTATACTATAGCTGTAGAAGCTTTCAGAACATCCAAATGTATAATGATTAAATGAGGTTGAATAGTTTGTCCTTTATTACTTTCTTGGTATTTAGCTAAAATACATACAAATTCCATTTTGTGTATTCAAAATAGGAATCAATTTTAAAACTAATGCTTAAGGATTGTCACACTTATTTACCAACAACTAATAATGAAGGTTTGTTTTTCACACTTATTTACCAACAATGAAAATACTTGCTACAGAAATCTTTTTTTTTTTTTTTTAGCAGAAATACTTATTGAGAGAAAGAAAGCTTCTGTCTGAGAGGGACAGAAGGGGTTCCGAGTGGGTTGCCCATTGCTGCAGAAATCTTGAAATAAAAAAAAACTCATTAAAAGTGAATATTCAACAATAAAAAGTCTCAGTTTTTTATCTTTGCTAAAGATTTGCCTGGAAGGTCAAGAGACTGCTTGTTGGAGTTGGACTGAGGAAAAAGAAATAAATGATGTTCTTTTTCTTCATTTTTAAATAGTGAAATTCATTTTTAAAACAGAACTTTATTTCTTTAAATTCAAACTTTTATAAGGATTAGAGGATTTATTTGCTTAGCTGCCCAATTTTAAACAGCTTATTACTGTCTTCATGTCTATCATAAAGTCATTTACTTCAAATGATTTACTAGGACCTGTTGTGTGCCAGGCACTGTAGACACACAACACAATGTCTTCCCTCAGTGACTTCCACAGGCAGGTAAGAGAGGGAATTCACACAAGGCAGAGGGCACTGGGCACACAGTGCTCTGGGAGGGAGGGAGTCACAGGTTGTCCTGAGGAGCCTGAGGACAAAGGAGGAGAGCGAAAGCATGGATAAAGTTTGGAAATGATATACATTGCTTGGCAACCTCACATAGTCAAAAATAAGCCAGACTTTTTCCACCAGCCAGCATTGTATTGTTAGTGGGGACAGATCTGAGAAACCACTGAGAACAAATCTTGATGTCAAGAAACTTGTAAAGAATCTCCATTTTACTAGGATCATCTTATCTAGTGACACCCTTTTATTTATCACAAATATCAGTTTGCAAATCCTAACATTTATCTCACTTATGCTCCCTTTTTCCAGGTAAGATTATGAGATACCTTAAGTGGACCATATAAACAAAAATGTTATAGAAGCTTAACGTTATCTTATTAGAACAGTCTACTTGGTCATTACACCTATAATGTGGCTTGTTCTCAGGTCACTTCAGTCATAGGGTTTTGTTTTTCTTCTTTTTACCCCACATCCAGAATCCCATATGCATATGTGTGTATACTTATTCTCCTGGATTAGAATGCAAGCCTCATGAGAGCAGGATTTTGTTCTGTGCTGCATCCCCAGGACTTACAACATAAACTTTGAAGTCAGCTTCAAACCACTGCCTCAAGAAGGAGCAACAGTACATGCCCAGATGTAACTAATCTCTACAAATACTTAACACCTAAGAAAATGCCCAATTTAGTAAAAATGTGTGGAGTAAAAATAAAATGAACATGTATCTTTGTTACTTTTCTCTTGTTGAGACAAAACACTTGACACCCAAAATTAGGGAAGGAAAGATTTATTTCCTACAATTTTGGAGGTTTAAGTCCATACTGAGTTGGCAGCTGGGTGGCATGGTGGGGCCACCTTTCATGGGTGCTGCAAACAGCAAGTGCAAACTGCGCAAAAGAGAAAGACGGCCTTCTTCCTGCCTTACACTGGATGCTGGCTCCACCCCTGGGCAGGTGTAGCACTCATATCACCAATCTGAGTGCTACAAGAAACCAATCACAAACACTAGATTTGGCTGTATCCATGATTACACGTGGGGGGGGCATCTAAACATAAACCATAACAACATGTTAAGCAACATGTAACTTCAAGCTCTAACAGATTTGCTTTAAGCAGTTAGAAACATAGCCCTGTGTTGATCAGTGGCCTGACCATATCATGAATTTATCCCTGTGAGTACTTCTGATCAATTACTTAGCTTAGCTGGTCAGTTTCTTACAATCACAAATCATACATATCTATGACATATTGGGAATCTAGTATGTTACAGGAAGGTAGAGTTTTGAGGTTGCTCTTCATACAACTACATATTTGCATTCCCTTTCTCATGTACATATGAGGCCTTCCATAATAAGGGTATCTGGAGGCCTCCACAGGAGGGATGCTTTCACCATACTGATGGTTTATGAATCTGAATCCTTTCCTTAGAGCTCACTCTGCATGGCAACAAGAATGTCACATTACCTGCATTATAGCGTGGGTACCAGTGACACAAATGTGGCAAGCTCCTTAATCATCTGACTGCAACACTGAATTCCAAAAAGTTCTTGAAGAAATTGTGAGGTAATATAAATAAATTCAAATCCCATCTCTCCTACATACTAACTGCTTGTCACTGGGCAAAATGCTTATCTTCTCTGTGCTTTAGAGTCCTCATTTCTAAGACAACAATTATAATTCCACTTATCTTGTTACTATAAATATTAAATCAATATATTAAATCATTTAGATAAATACATGGCACAGAATGAGAGGAGCCTAAATGTTTCTTAAATTATATGAGCATCCCACCTTCTCTCCACTATACGTAAAAGCCATACTTATGTGATATCTTTAGGATATAATTGGAAAAGTTATAGTTTTATTTTTGAAAAATTATACTGTATGAGATTAACATCTATTTTAAAAGCTGAGTATTTAACCATTCAATTTAATACAATTCAATATGGGCTAGCATACAGTTATTTTTTTCTATAGATTTTTTTATTAATATATAATTTATAGAATATTTTTCCTATGTGATTGAAAAATATACGTTGGACCTCATACTCATCTGATGACAAAATAAATGCATACACTTGAACTACAACAGGAACGAGGGTTCAGAGGACAGAAAGGATTGAGCAAATACATTGAAGACTGGATACAAGGATACAAGGTTGTCAGTTTATTCAGTGAACATGTAAAGACATCATGTAAAAAACATGTAAAGTTTGGCAAGGTAAGAGTTAAATGTAGCATTAGTAACAGATTTTGGATGAGTTACTTATGACTCATGTCAAACCAACAGAAAAGACAGCAGTTCAATGATTGAACATAGTGTATAAATGGGCACTTTTAAGAGGGTACTATTTGTGCCTTTGCTTAATAAGTATAATCATTACAAAGACTGAATTAAAGGCTAGTAGCTTACTGTTCTTCAAGAAAACTTGATGGTATCTACATAGGATCAGGGCCTATTAAAGTTTAAAGAACCTCAAGTCAGAACAGTACCCTCTGACATCTAGTCAAGTGGTCCATAAAATGGCCTGGTGTGTGTTTCAAGGGGGTGGAATTCGAGAACAATGTGGGGAATTTACCACCAAAGTATTTACACCTGGGTATATCAAATTAAACTAATGGAAAAAGAAAAGGCTGTTGAGAACAAAGACCAGATTGCCTCAAAAACTACATTTTCTACAAAGAACATTCATTTTAAAAAGAAGTACAAGGAATCTGGCAAAACAACATAGCGTTTTTTATACCAGGGCATTACTCAGGTATCATTAAAAAACAATTGAAACAAAAACTCATTATCTTACTTATTTTTTGAATTGTCTATAGTTGATCTTATTTTAAAAATTTTCCCCTTTTTTTCTGAGCCATATTTCTTGACTTCCCTTGGCATATTAAAATGGTAATTAATTTGCTTTCAGTTATAATCATGTCAAAATTAGGTTGACAGGCAGATACAAGTTAAACAACTGCAAAACATAAACATGCATTTTTAAGAATGATTAATTGGTAAATTATTGTAATAACTTTTTATACCTGTATAGTCCTCCTACTTCTCAGAATTTCATATATGGTTCTAACATTTGAAAATATCTTATAGTTCTCATAGTTATTACAAAACAGAGGTTGTAAAAGTTGTTTGGTTTTTATTAAATCTAAACAGAAAAAAAAAATCACAGCCAAATTAGCATTATTATGGAAATTCCCTCACCTATGTTTATATTAAATAAAAAAATTTTCTTTCTAGAAGAATATGGTATTTTTTCTATTAAAATATAGCAGAACTTGATTCTTAAATTCATCTGTTTGTGTCAGAAAAAAAGTCAATGAAGCCTTGTCTTGGAATGAACAAGGAACCAATCAAAGATTCAACAGAGAATAGATTTACTAATTTGCTCTTCTGTTTTTCAAAAAGCCCCTATTGGATGCTTTTTAAGTGGTTGGCATTTTTCTGCAAAGGGAACAAAGCACCTTCCCTCAAAAGCTGTATTCCAGTTTTAGGGTTGGCCAGAGGAGAGGAAAGTAAATAAACCAGGGGTTGCTAAGGGCTATAAAACAAAGGTGCAGAGCAAATGGCTAGATAGGGTTGACAGGGAAGACAGAGAAGCCCTCTCTGATAAGGTGATATTTGAATAGGCACTGGAAAGAAATGGGGTCTAGGAGTAAGCAATATATCTCAGAGAAGAGCATTGCAGGGATAAGGCACAGCATATTCAAGACGGGAAATAGGATCATGCTTGGCACATCCAATACCAAGGATGAGCATTGCTACGACAAAATGAGAGAGAAGGGGGGTGTAGAGATGAGGTCAGCAGGGATAGGAAGCTCATGCAGGTTCTGAAAGGCTATAGGACACCTTGGCCTTCAATCTGAGAGAGATGAAAAACCTATGGGTCATCCTGAGGGTAGGAATGAGAAGACCTAATGGGTATCTTTAAAAAGTGAGTCTGGCTGTGCTGTGAAGTAGGGAAACCCTAAAGCAGACTTTCAGGAGTTTGAGGGAAAAAATGGTACCATGAAGCAGAGCTGTGGCAATGGAGATGGTGAACAAACTGGAATGTGAGGGGAAAAGAAGGATCAAGGATGCACTACAGGGTTAGTGTAAACTACTGGCCGACTGACTTGTCATTGAGCAAGATGATAAAAAGTATGAAAAGAACAAGCTTTGGGCAGAAAATTGGGGGACTGATTTTGAATGCATAAGGGTAAATTTTGTGCCCAGAGGCACACTGGAGATGTTGAATGGGCAGCTTGCTGAATCTTCTGAAGATGAGATAAGAAGTAAGAACTGGAGATACATATCTGGCAGGTGTCACCATGGAAATGGTACTTAAAACATAAAACTGGATTAGTCCATATGAGGACTTGTATATCAACAAGAGAAAATTGGATAGCTGAGTTGTGGGCCCCTCCTGTATTTGCAGTTTGGGAGATGAGGGTGGACCAACATGAGAGATGCAGAAGGAGATAAAACCAAGAGATTTTAGGACCAGAAGCTAAAGAATGAAGCATTTTCAAGGAGGGTAAAGTCCACAGCCTCAACTCACAGACCAATGAAGGTGAAACAGGATAAAGACTAGGAACTTTAGGTGTGGGAATGGAAAAGTCACTTGACCTGAGTGGAACTGCGGAGGTGATTTTAAAAGTGTGGCTGCAACAGACTCAAGGCAAAGTGAGGGGCAAAAAAATGGGAAAAGCCCAGTGTGGATTACCTATTTTCAAGGACTCACAGCAAAAGAATTGTGAGAAATAGAACATGAGAGATGTTGCAGCATATGTGAATATTTCTATAGATAATTCAGGAGAGATTAGAAAATTGACAGGGTAAGAAAATCCTTAAAACTGAATCTTTAGCAAAGCCAACCAGTTGTAATTTTAATGCAACAGAAGAATTAACATTCATTTGAGCAAATAGATTTATTTGTGTTATTTCTTTTCTTTCACATACATGCATACTGAAAAAAGTGGTTACATACATACACCTTTTAAGAAAAAAATATTTATAAGTAGAATAATAATAGAACCATGAAAGAGTAAGTGGTTGAAACCTCATCTTTATCTTTTCCTGTCTCCTGCTTTTCAGTTCATCCTTTTAGAGGTAGGCCTTCATTCTTGAGGTCTAAATTTCATTTAAAAGTTAATGTTTTGAGATTAATGACAATATATTTCTTTCTCAATAGCGCTTAAATTTACTGAAATATATTAGGATAATGAAAACATCAGAGATTTGCTCAAAATAACTTGTTTGGGAGAAGAGGATGACTGGGTTGGGATAGGAGCTAGATGCAAGAAGTTGGTTATGAGTTGATAATGAAGCTGGGTGATGCATATATAGATGATTCCTTACACCATTCTCTCCATTTCTATATTTATGTGAAAGTGTTTCAGAATACAATGTTAAAAATTAATGGAAATGCAGGGTCAATACTATGCTTAACCCAAAGGAATGCATTAAGTGGTGAAATTTCAGACAATTTGGTAAAATGATGGAGAGCTATGTTAGGGCACAACAATATTTTTCTTCATATTTTTCAAACCATATCACCTACTTTGTTTTCATATACAGTGCAGGCTGATGTCACTTTTTATTTGATCCTAAAATGTCTTATTGGCTTTAAGATAGAACTAATTTGAATGTTGTTTATGCAATTGATTTGGAAGATGATTTTTTTTTATGGAGGTTTGAGTCTCCTAAATATCTGATTACTTTAGGTAAGCATGAAGAATTCAGAGAACACTTGTGCTATGAAATATGTTTTGAGGGAAAGTCATGGAAATCCAGTTGACTGCAATTTAAAAGAATGAATACTTGATAGTTGGCTGAATAAAAGATAAAATTTCATTACAGGAGTAGTGACTGTTTGTTTTTAAAAATGCAATTGTGATTTTGGAAATTTGTCTCTTGTAATGTTATGAAATACCTTTGTAGCAGAAGTTCTTTTTAATTTTTTTCAAGCAAGCAGATGTTCAGACAATAACATTGCTACATGAACTCTTCAAATATTCACTAATAGGTATTCTTTATGTTTCCTGGTTGCTCATTAACCGCTTTACAGCATTGTTTCTAGTTTCTGTTAGGTTCTACCAGAGAAAGTTAAAAACTGCAATAATTTTTTCTATATAAGAATTTTCAGATTTTATTCCTTATACCTTCTATTCACTATAGATTCATTACTAAAAGTATACCATGCATTTGAGACCTATAAATTTTACTTCAAACATTAAATCAAAATTATGTTGTCCTTGTATAGCTATGGTCTCTTTAGTATAGTTTTATTGCCCTCAACATTTTCTTGGTGTAGACTACATACTGAACATGGGAACAAGATTTCTTTTGTAATTGATACCTAAATTTCTATTCTGATTTGAGCATCTAATTTGTTCTGTAGAGACATATAATTTGAGACTTGTAGCTATATCACAAAAGTACAACAGTTTACTCTGATCTCTAATTTTCTGAGCTGTACTGGCTATAATTTAAATTTTTTGCATGTTTTAAACTGCCATGTAAATCAGTATACATCAGGAAGCTTTGTACACTGACAGAGACTGGGAAAAGGATGCCTTGTTCTGATTTCAGAGCATTCCTTTTTCAGGTCTGCAGGTGCAAGGGAACCCATTCATAATATTTGCTTAAAAAGTTGTAGCCACAGGAAAGAAATACAGTGCTAACACAGTAGAATTTTACTAGTCTTTATAAGCACAATGCATTTTTAAAATATTACTATTATTAGCAAAATCTGGAGGCAAGTGGGACTTTCATCTGACTATGTGTCAGGAACAAAAATATACTTTATTCATGTAAGTTTTGGTTATTTTACTAGTATTTAAGTGCATGTGTTTACTAAATCTAGAAAAAACACTTGTTACTTATTGAAAGAGGATGGAATTATGCTTGGTGGAAATTTTGCTGTCACAAATATATGTTCCATTTAAGAGATAATTGATAATGAATGTTATTTTTCCTTCACATTAAGTTTCACTTATTTTGAAATCAATATGTAAGCCAAAATATAACCACAAGTCAAAACACTTACTCTAAGTGTCCCCATTTCAAATAACTGGGTAAATCTCCCTGAAATGCATAATAAACAATTATATATGCAACAACTAAATTAAGTCACCTGGATGTTTCCATTGTAAGCCTTTATTTGTAATATTATGACTTGTCTGTCTCAATTAGGTTCAGCAGAAACCTGGCACATCAACTCAAAGCATACAAGCTAACTTTTGTATACAAAATAATTACAATCACTGAATAAGCTCTACTCTGGTCAGAGAAGTTAGACTACAGCTCTCACAGAATTTAAGGACTCTGTGGTCAGAGAGAAGTAAAACATCCTTTTTAAAAAGTATAGTAATACTCACTGTGCTCACAAAGCTAAATGTTTGACCTACATGGAAACCCAACAATAACTCTGTCCACTTTCCTTGTTTTGTGATTTGTTAACAATATATTGCTACCAAATCAAACGACCCTCAATCCCTTCTCATTTACTATTTGAACTCTCCTTTGTGACTTAGAGAGGGCAGATATTATTATCCCATTTTATAGATGAGGACAACTAAGTTAATACAGATGTAACAACTCCAAATCAAGGTAATGCTGTCCTAAGAGGTCTGGTTGGAATGGAAGCTGTCAGTCCTGGACCAGGATTCTTTCTGCTTCTTGAATCTGACATTGAGCTCAGTGAGGGATTAATTATGCAGGAAAGTGGACTTTTTACTTTCTTTTTTTTTTAAGAAAAAGCTAAAAGACTGGAAAATCAAAGTATAAATATTCCTCAAGAGTACTTAATTCATTTATCCTGAACCCCATAGAGAAGAAACTTGTACGCTGCTGTTCTTTTCTTTCAGGGAGCAAAACCAAACCAAAACAAAACAAGATCTCTATTTACAATTGCTTTATCCACATCCTTGAATCAAATTCAAGTTGGTGGTTGCTGGATCCACATCCTAGAAAGATGGGAAGCGCATCGTGTGGAGGGAGGATGCCCCGGGGGATGTACCAAATCTCTAAACTGACAGCTTAACGCAGCAGCCTCCCTTGCAGCCTCCACTCAGTCACTGCGCGCCCAGGACCCAGGAGCAACACCCAGTGTCTCCCGCTATAACATTCTTATTGCTGTCGCTCCATGGCAGAATTCCTTGACACTGCCACACGCCCGCCCTCCTGAAGTTCTCGGGGGCAGACTGTGACTGGCATCTGCCACTTACCTGGGGGCGATGCTTTGGTCAGGAAGCCCCTCGTGCCATCCCAAGACGTTGGGTCAAGAAAATACAACAAAATAGAACTACTTACCACTTTGGCCCAGTCCAAGAACAAGTGAAAACACCCAGGCCGCCCGGAGAAAGGAGGCAGGACCTTGCCGGCAGTTTTGCACGCAGACAAATGCAGCCGTAAAAAAAGCCAGGGCCGAGCCGCACATAATGCAAAGCAGCCCGCCCCGCGCCTGCCGCCTGGCTGCTTTCCTGACGCGCGCTCGTGCCTCCCAGGCGCACCTCGGGGCCGCGGGCCGGGTGTCGCTAGTTCGTCGCCCGCAGGCCCGGCAGGCGCACCCCGCGGCTGCCAGCGAGCGGTGCAGGTAGGCGGGCCGGGGCTCGGCTCCGCATCTCAGGGCCCGGGCGGCCCTCCCAGCTCGGCGGGCGCAGCGGGCTCCGCGGTCTCGGCGAGAAGCAGCTCCTCTGACGGCTGACGGCCCGCGGCGACGACGAGAGCGAGGGCTCCGCAGCCGGCTCCGGGACAAAGAAAAGAGCTTTTGTTCCTCTCCAACCGATGGGGCTCTGCTGCATAAATCAGCTTAGCGAGGAGCCAAACACAATCAAACCCAAACAAAGCCCGAAGCTGGGGGGAAAACCACCCTAATGTACATCACTGTGATGCTACATTGGTGGGAGGGGACGCCTGGACGGCCCGGGAGGAAAAGGCGATGGCGCATCAGCGCGAGCGTCTTCCACAGGTGGGCAGCGAGGCCAGCTCCACCGAGATGCAGCTTTGCAGCCCGGGCCGCGGAGCAGCCGGCCAGGACTAGGCGGCAGCGTCCCGACTGGCGAGGGGGGAACCTCGGGGTGCCAGCAGCTGGGGAGGCGCCTTGGAGCGTCCTAGAGGCGCCCGTCGACGCCCGCAGGCACAGAGCGAGGCATCGCCGCTCCCTGCCCGGCCGGGAGTGGAACACACCGCGGCTGGCGCAGGAGGGGAGGTTCCGCGGGGGTGCGGGAGCCCGGCCTCGCGGGGCGGGGGCTTCGTGCCCTGGTCCTTTTGGCTCCAGTGCGAGACTCAGGCGCCTCGCCGCCCAGTGACCTGGCAGCTGGTGCTCTCTGCGATGCACCCGGCAAGGACGCCGGGCAAGCGAAGCTGGCGGCGGCGGGGTGGTCCTACCGTGGCCCCCCGGGGGGCTCCCTACCTATGTTTAGCTGGGCGCTCTGCGGGCCACGAGTTGCTAGGAAACCGCCCCACGCTATGGAGCGCCTGGCCCGGGTCGCCCGCAGGCGCAGCGGCCCCAGGCTGCAGCGGCGGCAGCTCCAGAGCCCGTGGGCGGGACATTGGTGAGGCATGAAGTCACCGCGGCCCACACTCGCTCTTTGTTTTGCTCACTCCAGCTTTCTTTCTCCCCTTTGGATCTGATAGTTGCCATTCCCGTCGTTCCCGAGAACTGATGCGTGGCCACGCAACAGGATGTCGCACGCTGCGTTCCCTATTCCCTCCTCTGCGAAATCCTGCACCCCTGCGATTGCCTGGCTGGATGTGGTGGAAGATTTCGTTCAGCACAAGTGGCCGCTCTGAGCAAACTCCAATCTCTCACCCGGAGCTGCGCGCTACTTTGTTTAGAGATACTCACTGCCCTGCAGCTGCTGCATGTAAAGTGGAGCCCAGGGCCTCTGCCCGCCCCCACAAACTCTCTGTTCCCGGGGTGCGCACTGCCCGCCGTACTTGCAAGATTGGGTGCTCGCCCTCTGCCCCTTCCCAAGGCTGTCCCGGGTCTCCCCAGCCCTGGGAGAGTTGGCTGAGTTCGCAGGGGCTGTTCCCGGAGACACTGGCCGAGATTTCCTGCCACTCCTTCTCGAAGTCTCAGCCCTGGGCTGGACAACCTTGCTTTTTCCCAGGGTCTGGTGGTGACTCTGGGCTTTTGCTGGCCACATTGTGTCTTTTGACATTAAGCATCGCCTTCCCAGCAAACGGAACAAAGAAGTTAGAGACCACAGCCAAGGAGGGAAAGACGCTAGGCGGGGAGGGAGGGGGAGAGGGCATTTCTGCCTGGTGGCAGCTCAGAAATTCAGGTGCCAGTGGGAGCGACGTGTTGCGGGGCGACTGGGGAAGCAACACGCCTCCTTCGGGCCTTGTCACCACCACTTAAAGCCGAGGGAGGGGACCCAGTCCTCCCCGCCCCCAACTGGAAGAGAGGCGCTGTTTCCAATTTGAGACCGGGTGATGATGGTTTCCTTCCCCCACCCAGGGCCAGGAGTGCTTTCCCAATTTTGAAGTCTGGCTTCTTATTTTTCCACTGGTAGCTTATCCCATCTCTGAAACAGAACACCCGCCTCTTATAGGCAGCTGACTAGTCCAGCCAGGTCAAGGTGAAATGTGCAGGGAGTTTCCCTCCTTATTTAATAGTTTCCGTCTCCTTATTTGCAGTAAGAAAACAAGTGGGAGGCAAGCTCTTTCTGTCTGTGTGCGTCTCTCTCTCTCTTTTTTTCTGT
Source organism: Hydrochoerus hydrochaeris (assembly GCA_004027455.1). NCBI lineage: Eukaryota > Metazoa > Chordata > Mammalia > Rodentia > Hydrochaeridae > Hydrochoerus > Hydrochoerus hydrochaeris. Next base: position 37,127 of record PVLA01000530.1, on the reverse strand, counting down.
TTTCTAATTAACTGAGTGAATGGAAAGTACCTGGTTAATACACCACAGCATGGAAAACTCCCCTCGTTTCAGGTGTGGACGGCACCTTGGGGTGCACTGTCCGCTAAGGAAACGGGAAACCAAGTTGCAGAAGTGCCTAGGATCCACCAGGAAGCAATTCCACTGCGGGGCAGTATGAGCTACACAAGTAGAACTAATCCTGCTTCATCTCGCTTCTCAAATTCTTGGTTTTCATGTCTGAAATACTATAGTGCTACTTAACATATAAAAAATCTGATATGTGATTCAATGGGGCAGCATGTGTATATTGACAGTGATCGAGTCACAGACCTAAGGAGTGCAGCCACCCTTGAGATGGCACAGTGCAAAATAAAGAAAAAAATCCCTATTTCCCATAAGGATGTGTGAGCCTACCATACACCTTAAGGTAACTGTCATCACATCAGAATTTTATGGCTTTTTTTTTTTTTTTGGTACCGGGATCGAATTCACGACCTCACACTTGCAAGGCAGGTGCTTATGCCACTGAGCTAAATCCCCAGCCCCTTTTATGGCTTTTTTCATCTACCTCTTGATGCTGGATTGTAAATGGAGGTTATAATATTACATGTGTATTAATTTAAGCCCATAAGAATGGGTGTAATTTTGCAGAATAGATGGGGTATGCACTAATTTTTGTACCCCTGTATTGTTAGGTATTGATATATCCTGTAGAGTGGGTCACAACAGCTGTGTAGCAAGAGGAATAGGATAAAGCTCATAGATGTTTTAGGAAAGTTTAAAGCCCTTCAGGAAGAAGGACATCCGCAGGTTGTGATGCGAATCCCCTGCAAATAAATTTCAAGGTGCCAGCTTTATGGAGTTATTGAAGAAAAAGCACAGCATTATTTATTATCACTTTCCAGTTGAGAAACGATTTTAGGTCTGGTTATTAAAGAAAAATACAGCACAATATCCCGGATGTGAGATTGTGATACTGCAAATTATTTTTAAGCAACTTATTCGTAGTTTTGGGCTGTAAACTTGAATGTAAATTCTCCCAAAATCTTGCAAATTATCATGAGGTTTATTTTTACAGTAACCATAATTTACTTAGAAACAAAAATTTTGCTTGCATCCAATAAACATCACAGGTCACCAAAACTCATCTTTTTTCCTGTAAAAACTATATAGAGCATTGTGAAGAAATAGAGTATTATCTTTATCATATTACCTAAAGATATTAACAGAGGAAAAGATGTTCAAGACTGGATAATGTCACTAATTTCTGGTTTTCTAATGTATTCTGCTGTCTTACATTGAATTTCTGACAGCTAATTTTTCATTATTTATAATGATGAGAACACATGAAATTCACAAATAGTATAAGAAAAACATTTCAGTTACTCATTCCAACCTTCCTATCATAAGATTCTTTGAGTTGTTAATAAGTTGTTCAATTACATGACTTAAAATTCTTCCCTTGTCCTTTTGCTTTGATTTCTCACTCATTCAGTTTTTAGTGAGATTAAGCTATAAGTGGGAAGCAGGAGGGAAAGGATCATTAAAAAGACTATTCTCTTTTTTCTGAGTTTGCAGATTTTAATCAGATTTTGCTCAAATTGTCGACCTCATAGTTTCATCTATGATCATACATGAGAGCATTACAGCTTTCTGAAACTGAGATTGCAGTTCCTTAGTAGCTTTTTAGTGGATAGTCTAAATTGCATCTGACCAGTGGCATATCACAGCTACTATGACTTCTAGTTACTTCTAGTAATGAAGAACATAAACCACTGAAATGTCCTTTTCACTGAAGTGTTCTGTAAAATATTGTTTCTCATCATTTTGTGGACCAAATCTTATCTTCAACATAGTTACCTGCAGAGTAAATCTGAGCTCTAATTCTTTGTCTCAGTTCCAGGAGACTCTGATTTAGTAGATCTCGTAGACTGCCCAGCAACCTGCATTTTAATAAAGTTTCTTAAATAGTTTTTATATACATGGGAGCTTAAGAACCTCCCATTGTAACAGGCTAATACAGACACCTCAAATTCTTCATAGGTGTTTATCGACAAAGTTCATTGTCAGATAGAAATTATAAAAAAGTGAATGATTAAAACCATAATCTCTTGCCAAGACAGTCTTTGGATGATTGAGTTCATGAAATGCTAATGATTTCTGAAAAAAGACTTCCATGATTAAACTTGGGGAATGCTAAGTTAAAGTTAAATTAAATTCCTTCCTGCAGAAATTTCCAGAAACTCAAGTAGGCCAGCATGTACTGAATTTCTCCAGAAGAGCCCTTTATTTAAAGAACATCAAACAGACTAATTTTCTGTGAATCATACTGTTGAGCTGGTTCCACATTTTATTAATGTGGAAACTGAGACCCAAATTGGCAAAGAAACCAATCTCACTTCTTTAGGAAAATTCTTGAGCAGGCATGAAACAGAGGTCTGATTCTTTTGCTCATCACATTATCAGGGGTGAATTTTGATACCAAGTGACAGAATAATATTGTGGTTATTATAAGTAAAAAAAGAAAAGTATTGGAAGGAAATTGGAAGTTCACAGAATCACAAGGAGGCTGATTGAATAAGACCAAAAACAAAAGATAGATAAATGTAAGGAATAAATGTGTAAAGCACAAGAGGTTGTTCTAATCACCCCTTCCTCTTTGAACCACTTAAGATTCAGCATCCTGATTAAGAATATTTGATTTTCAAGACTTTAGTCACATAACAGTATCCAAGCTTATTGAGGTAGAGAAGGGGGAGGAAGTACTCTTATCTTTGGCTTCCTCAGTGAAAAATATAGGTATTTTACATGAAACTTGGTGTCTGCTCATAGCCAAACCTTAGCTTTCAGTGATCCTTTTATGGCATGCAGCAAACTAATGCTTCTTTAGCTTTTATTTCACTTCCCAGTGACTGTAGGGATGAAGTATTGTTTGAATTAATTCCTTAGCTTGGAAATTCTTTGTTGACCCAAATCTGCACAGACACCACTAGTGACCTTCTCTCTTGTGACCTGCTTGCCGAGTCACAGCACAGGGCTTGCAGTGCTGAGGAATGAACATTCCTGGGTGCGGTCTCAGCTGAAGGCTGACCAGCTGGGAAGTGAGGTATAAATATTCCAGTTCCTTTGTACCTTGTATGGAGTCACTTTGGGTCTTGTGTTCCACACATTATTTTGGGACTTGTTTTGGGTTTTCAATCCACACAGATTAGTACTTTAAAAAGTAAAGTAAAATGAATTATTAGAAAAATGAAAGTCACAAAGTGATAAGTGGCTACAAAGTTTCTGTGTACTTTTAGTCATTATACCGTCTTCATTCTGGGCCGATTTTAAACGGTAGAGATGTCACACATCACATTTTGAATAATATTAAGCAAATTTTCACCCAAGTCCCTCTGCCTGGTTGTCACAGTGGTAACTGAATCCAAATGCAGCCTCCACTGGCACTTTCCCCTCCCTCATTTCCCCACTGCTGTCTGGAATTTCCTTTTCTCAGGGTCATCTGGGTAAACTTAAACTAAGAAGAATAATAGATATGACTGGAAATTAGCATTTCATGTCCTGCATATGCAAATTTAGATTCCATTCTTGTCTAACTACAACTCAACCATAATAAAAAGCACAAAGTCTTGGGAATATCAAATAAACTGAAGTTTAAATCTTTTCCTTAGTACATAAAATCATGGATGAGTTATTTAATTTCCCTGGGTCTCTCTCTATTCATTTATGCAATGACAATATTAAAATAACTACTCAAGTTGCAAATTAAAATGAGATACCACTACATTTCTATTAGAATAGCCCAAATTCAGATATGGACCAATGAAAGTCTTCATTTGCTGCTGGGAGGAATGCAAAGTAGTATAGCCACTTTGGAAGACAGTTTGGCAGTTTTTTTTTTTTTAAACAAAACTAAGTGAACCAGTAATCATGTACTTGGGTATTTTACCACCAAAAATGTGGTAAAAACTATATCCATACAAACACCTGCTTGTGTACATTTATGCTAGCTACAGTTATAACTGCCAAAACTTGGAAACAATCGAGATGTCCTTCAATAACAGATAAATACACTAAAGTAGTCTAGACAATAGAATATTACTCAGCACTAAAGAAATAACTACCAAGCCATGAAAATACATGGAGGAAGCTTAAATGCTTATTACTAAGTGAAGGACACCAACCTGAAAAGGCTATGTAGTGTATGATTTCACCTATGTGGTAGTCTAGAAGAGACAAAGCCATGGAGACAATAAAAATATCAGTGGCTATCAGGGGTTAGGAAGGTTCCAGAGATGATGAATAGACAGAACATGGGATTTTTAGTGCAGGAAAATTATTCTTCACAATAGCACAGTGGTATGTCCTTATATATTATCTAAACCTATAGAATGTAGAATTGCAAGAGTGAATCCTAATGTAAAATATCAACTCTTATTGATGATGTAGAAATGTAGGTTCATCGCTGTAACAAACTTACACTCAGGTTGTAGAACGTTGCTCACAGAGGAAGCTGCATGTATGTGGGACTGAGGATTACCCTGCTCAATTTTAGTTTGAAAAACCTGACCTTAAAAATATTCATATTAACATACATACAAACTCATACATATAACACAACAAAAAACTACAAGTCAGATTACTATGAAAATCAAGAAAGACCAAAAGTTAGATTATTATGAAAATCAAGAAACACCAAAAAAAGAGCAAAATGTTAGAATTCATCATACACTATCTCAAAGGTTTTTATAATGAAACCAGAGTTATTTTAATTTCACAATAAAGCAATACTTAAAATGCATAAACACTTATTTCCAGACTTACATATTGTCATAAAAATAACATCAAATGTCTTTGGTTTTGCTGAATACATAACTTTCCTTTTCTGGTAACTCTATAATTCTTTACTCAGATTAATAAACATAGTGAGCAACTCTTTATATAGAAGACTGTACCCCTAACATTCTTTATGATAATCTAGTTTTATATCTCTTTAATCAAACAAAATTGTTCTCCAGTCTTTTCAGTCTGCAGTCATCTTTGTACCATTTAATACACAGCCATGTGACAATTTCACTTCTACATACATGGCAGGGACATATATACTTAATATTGCTTTTTCATTAAAATCCAGCATGTTTAAAGTTATATGTAACTAGAAGGGTAAATAAATACATGATAAATATTAAATATCATTACTTTCTTTAAATGTATGGTAGTTTTAAGAAACCACAGATGATTCTCCCAAATCGAGGTATTGGGAGACATTATAAAGACAACATTTCACCACTGACATAGTTCATCTGTTGAGCCACTGTGGTATGTGGACTGATTTGCACATCATTACACAGCTCCAAAGGCCTTTCTGAACCTCAGTAACTCACAGTGAGCCCATGATTAAATTCTCTCTCTCAGCATTTTCTCATGATCACATGGCCTCTGGAGAGTGAAGTCACCACAGAATTTACATTATTCTAATCAAATTCACATGGAGTTTTTATACTTGGAATACTGCCATTCTCAATCCCTTTCTCTAATTTCAAAATTACTTCATCTTTCACCTTGAAGAATGTGACCTTTTAACATAGCAAGGAAATTCTTTGTAAATTAGGCACAGGATAGTCGATTTAAGCATTTGTGTATTAAGTGTACATATTTATTGAGCATTTACTGTGCATAAAATGATAGGCTTAAGGAAAATATAAGCATCAATGAAACATAACCCCTTTTCTCAAAGATGTTATCATCTGATTTGAAAAAAAATGATTACTCAGCTGGTAAATTGGTAAACAGGATGGCTCAGAAATAAACCCTAATATCAGAAATAATTTAATATAATAGAAAACATGCTTTAGGAATTAATGCAGAGGGGACAAATAATTTAAAACATGGTGTTGAAAAACTTGTCAGCAATTTCAAAATGACTTTAGAAACTTAAATTATGCCAAAATATTTATGATGGATTAAAGGACTTAGAATAAAACTCTGAGACTTTATCATTTTTTAGCATTAGTAATCATGATCTTTATAAATATGAAAGTACTTTGCTAAGCTTCAAAATAACAAACAAATCAACAAATTTCATGATTTGTTTTTAAATCTTATGTCAATAAACCCTTACTGAAAAGGATATGCTCATAGCAATGTACTAGAAACCATTTATTCTATAAAAGATAGATTTATAAGGATAGAGAATACAAATACTTAAGGACATGGGGTAAAGCTCAGTTTCATTAGTTATCAAAATATTAGCTTAAGAAATGATATGCTATGTTTACGTATTAAATGTTCAAAGAAGCCTAATGATGCATCAGGGTGAAAAAGCATTAGGAACATACAGATAACTTCCCCATTTGCCAAGGTTGGGTAATTCACAGTTGGCTGGGATGTTTTATTAGAGATTGGTGTCTTCTGAGAATGTGACCATGGATGTCAGCAGGGATGAGTGGGCCCTGGGCAAGAGGACATGATGCTGGAGAACCACAACCAGGCCTTTCCAGTGAGTGAGCAGAGCTGACCTGAGACTGAGATGGGCTTTTCTTTCTCCTCTATTCAGAACACTGCAGGATTACCAGAAGTCTGTCATGAGTTTTTTCCTTGGTTTCTTCATCTTGGGCATCTCTTACTATCACTACTTCGGAAATTATATAAGTCCCACATATTTAGGTGTCTGCAATGTTTTTCTTCCCTCTCTACTGCCTTCTATATAGTAAGTCTTCTTGAAACAGACCTTGCATCCTTCTGGAACTCCCAGCCATCCCTCCTCTACAGTGCGTGCTGAGTTTTCCTTCTGAAACATGAATCTAAATTGTTACCCTTTTGTTCAATGGTTCAGTTTGTGCCATTTCCCTACTTCTCTCCCAGGCTGTTAAAAGGGTTAGTTAACACCAACAATGAAACCATGGACATTCTGGCCCCAAATCACATTCACAGTGCCCTTTTCTATGTAATTCCCCTACCTCTTCCCAATTCCATCTACACCATGCTCTGCAGAACAAAATTCTGGCTTTCTGTTAGCACTTTCACTTGCCTTTTCGGAGCTTTTCTTCTCAGCCAGCCATGTTTTTCCCCTTTTTCTTACTTGTCTTACTTGCTTGTCAAGAATTCTTTCTAAAGCCACTTCTACAAAATATTTCCAAATTGCTCTAGGCAGGATCTTACAATATCCTTCATTGCTAAGTCATTAGATTCTTTTCATTAAAAAAGTAATACAATTTTATTATTAAAAATTGGGAAGTCTTATTGAGTTTTTATGATATATTTTAATTGCTTTACCCTTGCGCTGCTTTGTTCATACCGGGTTTATAATTTTTGTTGTATTCTTCGTGGATATCTTTCTATGTTATATGGTCATCAGTGGCAAACTTTAAGGTAGCCCAAGATTGCCTGCAGAGAGAGAAAGGGGTGAATAACAACTCCTACTTCATTGTTCTCCCATTCTTTGATTTTCTCTGAAGAAGAGATTTTGGTAAAGCTCATCCCAAACCCAGAAATAGTGGATTTAGAGCCTGAGCTTCTCTTCCATTAAGTTGGATTTACTTTTATAAAAGTGAAAATGTTCTGTCTTTTGAAGGCTTTGTGTTTCTTGATATTCAATTGAATTTGAATTTTTGAAAATACATTATGTACCTTGCATTCTGTAAGACTCCTGATTTTCAGAAGGTATCATTTATTAAATTAATAATTCTCATGAGAAAAAACCTGATATTTCTCTAAGTAAATATTACTGAACCCTTTTAGGACAATCGTTTTTAACTTGTAAATATAGGCCTACATGAGTGGAATCTGCCTGATGTTTATAACTTAGTAACCTCAATGTATGTTAAACATTATGTCATAAATATGAACCAAGATTAATAATACCAACAAGAATAAAAATGGGGGACGGGGATCTAGAGGAGGAGGAGGGAGGCAGGAGGGAAGAAGGGGATTAAACAGAGAAACAAGTTGTGTTATGTACATATATTCATTCCCCAAGATGAATATAAACCACATGTATGGCAAACATATACTTAAGGAAAAGAGCCATTTTAGGGGTTTTAAAACCACTTTTTTAAAAAGCAAGATGAAGGGGAGGGTTCATGAAAGGGAAAAGCCAAGATATGGAAAGAGGATGGCAGGAGGGGGGTGAAAGAGGAAGTAAAAAGAATTAAGATACATGAAGGCACTCATTGTGTGCTGCAAATATACACTTAATAATAAAAAATTAAAATAAAGATATAAAAGGCCCGCAGTCCTCGCCCAGCTGGTTTTAGGATCTGAAGCTGAATAATCATGGACACTAAAGGTGGTTTGAGACACTCATGAGACGTTGCAAGTACAAACTCAACAACCTCAGATCTTGTTACTTAGGTGTTCAGTAACAAGTTAAGCTTAGCACTTTTAAAACAAACCATTAAAATAGTTTTCAGAGTACTAGAAAGGTTACAATGTAGATAATGAGGGTTTGAGTAATTTAAAACATCATTTAAAATATTTTAGACATTCCTTTTAACAGCAAACAATATGTCTCTAGAGAAAAAAAATTCAAGATATAATTGCTATAAATGATACAATGGCCCTTTTCTAGAAGGTTGGAGAGCCTGAGAGATCACTTCAGATACCTTACTCTGTCTGAGTAGAATGGCATTAGTCAGTAGTGAAGGAGTATACGAGAAGTACAGTTTGGAAATGGCCTGAAAATTTTCAGTTGAAGGTATCTAGAAGACCATTATAAATATAGGTCTGAGGTTTAACAGAACATGAATGATTACAGATTTGGAAGTGAAAATATACTCATTCATTAAATGCATCTTATGTATGAGGGACTATGCTAAGATCCTATTAATTTTTAAGATACAAGCACATAACGCTGAGCAGTTTTGTGCTCAAAATTATTCTAGATATTCAACTAGCATAAATATGGCATCAAAATTCTTTCTAATTTGGTCTTTAATGGGAAAAAATTTAGAAACAAAAAGTTACAACTTGATAATTATTAGGAAATTTATTAAATTGGTGCTTTCCTTTGATGAATACTTTTGAAAAGAAAATCGTAATTTGGATTTTTTCTTTTTACCACAGTGTAATACAATAATGACATGTTCAGAAAAGCTCATTGTCATGATGAAATAACACATTTTTGCTGAGGTAATTATTATAATAATAGTCTAGTACACATTTTCTCTTTCTCATGCATAACGTTTTTTCTTTTTAATGAGCATACTTCCATCTATTTAGCCTCTGAGGCAGAAGGCAATGCATTTGCTTTGTGAGGGGGCCATGTACATACTGTTTGGAAAGAAATGAACTGAACTCAGCAGAGTAAATCTTACCAGCAACTTTTGTTATCTTGAACTGTATAAATCATATAAACTTAATTTAGATAGATATCTCAGTCATAAAATTCTTAGAATATTGGTTGATGTTTTCATATATTTCTTATGTAGATAATGGGCAATCTAGATGATAGAGCTTATCAGTAAGAGGCACGCAGCAGACTGGAACCACTGTCCTGGAATTGACTGCTCAGCATTTGCTAAACCATACTGCCTACTGGCATAAGAAAGACCATTTTAATTGAGTTTGTAACTATCCCAAACTGGTATGGAGGAATGAAGCATGAGCCGGGCTCAGGACTTTTTCCTGATGCAATATGGTAGGCTGGATACAAGGATTCATATAGGCCACAGGCTGTCAGTGAGCAAATGGAAGATAAATCAAAATCACTGATCAGGGTTTTAAAATTTTACCCTTTATAGTTCAGTAATGTTCCTAAATGAGGAGTCACAGTCTCCAGGTAAAGGGGCACACACCTCTATTTCTCATGCTTAGCTGAACATTAGAATTGTAAAGGAGCTTTTTTAAAAAATGCTTATACTCACCAATTTTGAAGTCAGAATCTCTGGAGTTGGGACTTGAGCGCCGGGATTGGGAAAAATCTGGTTCTAATTCACAAATATGGTTGAAAACTTCAAGCTCACTAATTGTATTAGTCCATTCCTGCTGCTGTAACAAAAGTACTTTTAGTAGTTTGGAAACATCAGAAATTTATTGTTCACAGTTCCAGAGGCTGACATACAAGATTAAGTCACCAGCAGATTCTGTGTCTGACAAGAGCCCCTTTCTTCAAGATGGGAGTTTATGTCTGAGACTGCACATGGCAGAAAGATGAAAAAATCTTCTCTAAATCCTTTTAACATGGCAATAGCCCACTAATAGGAGCCTTTATGAACATATCACCTCCCAAAGGCCTCCCTTTTCAATATCATCATATTGAGGGGTAGATTTTAACTCACTAGTTAAAAGAGTTAGATTAAATCATGCTTTAGATCATGAGCATTCAGACCATAGTACTTTCATAGGTTAAAAACCATCATGGATAATCCTAATATTCTAATCTTTTCCTCTTTCTCTAATAGGTAACATTTCTTTAATTCCCAGTTTGCAAGCACCAGACCTATGAGATGGTGAAGAAAGTCATGGGTGAGAGCTGAGTAGCTCACAGCAGTGAACTAGATGTAGGTGAGTTTCTCAAACTTGCTACTCTTTAGGTTTCCTAATTCTTTGCTCCTGGGGAAAGGGTTTTGCTATGCTTTGTAGGATGCTTAGCAGTATTTCTGGCTTCTCACTAGATGCCAGCTTCACATCTCTCCCCAGTTGTGACAATCTTTATATGGCCCCACACATTGACAAATGTTTTGTGGAGAGCAAAATCACTCCTAGTTGAGATCTAGGCAATTACCCATACAGAACCCAGTAAGCTGCTCTTCTGGGCTGGCACAGAATCTGGCTGGATACAATTAGAAATCCTTGAATGTAAACCAGAAGGAACCAAGGTTTATCTGTGGCTTTATCTTTCATCTGAAGAAGGTGAAGAAATATTTGAATTTGTTCTGGTTCATTGATTGCTGCATTAATAAGCTGCCACAAAACTTTAACTTTAAAAAATGGTGATTTAATTTTATTTACACATTGGAAATTTGACCAGAGCTAGGTGACAGAGCTCATTTTTGCTATACTAAGTCAACATAAAATGGAGGATAGAATCATCTTCTAAATGTCCACTCATTGACATGTCTGGTGGTCGGTGACTGGCTGTTGTTAGCAGTTTCAACCGGAGTTGTGGCAGAAAGACCTACATATAGCTTTTCCACGAGTCTGCTTGGCTTTTTTACAGTACAGTGGCTGAATTCCCTAAGACAAGCATCATAAGAGAACCAGGCAGAATTCATGTTGTATAACTGTTCTTAGTAGTCACAATGCATCACTTTCACTGCAATCTAAAGGCTACCCATATTCAAGAAGAGGTAACATAAATTCCATCATTTTATGGAGAAATGTCATTGTCCCCTTACAGGAAGAGCATATAGGATGATAGGTCTTATGTTTGTGCAGTCATCTCTGGAAATACAATTTACCATGAGGTGGAAAAAAATTGTGCTGATGGTTTCTTAGCCAAGGTCTGCCACAGTGCTACCTAAAGGTTGTTCTAAGAAACACCAGTGTCAATCAGGTGGGAAGCATTTGTTTCAGATACCAATTTTCTGGGCCTCTTAAGGATTTTCAATTGGTAGGTCAGCCATGGGTATCTAGGATCTGCTTTTTCAATAGGCCCTCAAAATAATGCTAATGCATGTTAAGAATGTTCTTTGTTTTTGCTAACACTTTGTTTATATATTTCTGTCACACATTTTCTTTTATGCAACAAGGCAATTATACAGAGTTAAGTTTGAAGAATGTTGCTTGAAGAGGCACCTTAATATGGTGCTGGGCCAGGGATGTAGCTCAGTGATACAGTGCCTGCCTAACAAGCATGAGGCCTTGAATTCAATTCCCAGTACCCAAAACATGTTGCTTTTGAATTTGAAGTATTCACATGTTACTTGTCAAAAGACATTGGAAATTGTCTTGCTGGTTGGGAATTCGTGGACATTTGATTTGACTCTCCATGCCATATCAAAATGGACAAAAAGAAAGAAAAAAATTATGTCATGTTCCCAGTCAATGAATTTGGAATCCTTTTTTAAGCTAGTTTCATGATCAAATTTTATATGCTTTTTATGTTACACTTGAAAACTATACATTAGCCATCAAATTAAAAAGTAACCATTATAATGATGTAGTTGAAGTTGTATCTTAAGGAGGAAGTCTTGGTAGAATCTTAAAATGATAATGTATATGGTAATATGAATTCCATGTTTAAGTATTATGGAAATGTGGGAAATAAAATGTTATTATAGGGACATTTTCCTGATCTGAATGTTGCTGATCAAGCAACTTCAAATGACCTAAAATATATTTGAGAAGTCAGCATATAAAAAAAAAAACCCTCTGCAATCAAAACAGAAAACAAAAATACACACCCTTTACATATAGCCTAAGTACTATTAGCTTACAGGAAAACGTGGTAGTGGGGTTCCCACTTCCAGCAAAGCAAAGCCAACATATTAAAGTGAATCAAAAGTTAACAGCTACCATCAGGCTTGATGAGAACTAAGAACAACTGAGGCAACAAAACAAAACAAAACAGAGTTAATTATTTCAAAACAATTTTTTTTTTTAGTTTTTCAGAGTAGGGAAACCCATTTCTACATCTCACTATTTCTAGGGGTACCACTATTTCTAGGGATACCACATAAGGACAAGTGTGAGGTTTTCAAAAACTTAACTTCAAATATATTCTGTCTAGCAGATTGAAGGATGAAACACTTCAGGAAAAAATCCTAGAATGTGGTTTAAGTAAAATAATCTTTGATGTTTATAATAAATAAACTATTATTTGTAAAATTATTTTAGTAAACTTTCATTTGCAGAAGACACTGGATAAGTGTTTCTTGATATACAAATTGATCACTCTATTAAGATGTTGTCTCTAAAAACTTTTTACTGAATAAAAATCTAAGGTGTTATATAAATCTAAAATCTAAATCTAATATAGAAACTGTACATATGTTGAAGCTTTCATAATAACAGCAAATGCTAACAAGCTGAGAATAACTAAAGGATTGTATGATCTACCACTGTGTCCTACTGAATTCAGCTCTAAAAATTGTCTCAAGTATAGGTGCTTTTTTCCCCCCACCACCATATTCCCTATCACCACTACCACCATCATTATCATCTGCCTTTATCTCTCTGTTCTCTGGACTGCCCCTAATTCTTTCTCTGTGCAGCTATCAGATGGTTACTTCCTTCTTTAACCTGCAGCTGTGCCTTTCCTTACTCTTCAGATCAAAACCCCGCATCCTTACTGTGGTTCTCAGAGCTTTGACTGATTTGCTTTCTTCTTTTATGATCTCACCCAGACACTCCCATTGGTTCAGTCTGCTCTAGTTCTTGACTCTCTCAGTACTTTGGACATTGAATACACAGTTGCCTGTGCCTTTCTCTATATTCTTGGCAAATCTAGGTCCTTATTTTTCAGATCTCAGGTTAAACATTGCCTTCTCAGAGAGGTCTTTCCTGACTTTCCTATGCAATTTAAGTTTGTCTCTCCTCATTGTTATTTTCCGTTTCAGTACAGTGCTCAGCTCCTTTGAGTCACATCATATGTTTTGTTTATTTATTTGTTTTGCTTCTTTTGCAACCTTTTTGTGAGCAAAAAAAAATTAGTCCACCGTATTGAGCTGATTGGCACATAGTAGGTACCTAATGACTTAATGAGTGTATTGCTATAAAGAAATTAAAGACTAATTTTATGGAATCTATAATGGCAAGGACATATGCTAATACAACATGTCAACATGATGAACCAGGGTTTACATGATTGATAGATGCTCGACACATATGGATTTTTATATGAGAAGTACTTAGAATTCATAATTCCTTTTAATATAATATTATAGTTGACCATGATTTGATTCTACAAAAATGGATTTGCCCGAGTCCAAGAAAGAAGTTGGAGATACTTGAATTAAGCCACTGTTTCCTGGGAGTAGAATAAAGAGAATGGAAATAGGAGATGAGCAAGAATAATTAAATCTGACATCTCATCTACTCAAGCATAATCAAGAGATTACAACTATTATTAACGTTCTATATGGAATTTGAGGAATTTAACATGCATTGTCACAGAACAAGTAAATAAGGTGAAAGTGAAGTGAAATTTCATGAGTGAAACTGAATTTACCTTAGAAAGTCAGAAATTAAAAGTATTTCTCTTTGCTTAGGCTGTTTTTAGATTTACTCAGTGACATCTCATTAAAAATAATTTTAATACAGATTATGACAAAAGAAAAGCCAGTTTCTTATATCAGTAACTGGGTTCATACTTCTTTCAGTTAAAGACCATGACTTAAACATTTTTACATTTGTAAAGTGGACTTAGGAGTGGGATAGTATGTAATATGGATACTAAATATTTCTTCAGTGAATAGGAAATTCTCAGACCACTTAAGAGGATATAATTTAAGTTGGTTTTAAGTACCAAATAGATCAAAAAGTAGATGCAGCTACATGTACACTGCTTTTTCAAAATCATAAAAGTGAAAAAGAAAAATAAGTTCTTTACCTTATATTTATGCAGAAACCTTTGATAATAGAAGTAACAATTTTATTATAAAAGGAATGCACAGTAGGTCTCATGTAAAATAAAACAAGAAACCTTTAGATGGCGACCAAGAGCTATGAGTATGAATTCCTTAGTCTGTTTTTATAATTTATGATCTTTGAAAGGGGTCACGTAAAGCAGGCTATTTAAACCATATTAATTCAGTGTAAGCCAAATATAAATAATAGTTCAACCTTGAAATGAAATGGACTTGAATGTTAATACCACTAAATAATCAAATCTTAATTTTGATTTTCATTGACAATGGGTGTCATTATTATGAATATTAGAGAACCCGTCCTGGGAAGACAACTGTATTGTTATTGAGTTTGGGGGATTAATTATGCTTAGCAGCTAAGTAAAGATTGTTATAATCTTTAAGTGAATCATCTCTAAACAAAATGGTAGGGTGTTTTTCCAAATGATAGTTTTTAAAGAAGTCAAAGAATATAAAAAAGATGTCAGAACTGCTCAAATGCTTATTGTGCAATTGGAAATTTCACTCAAGGTTGACACAAACCCCACAAGAAAGGTCAGTTAATCTAAATCATTCTTGCAACATTAGTAGAAGATACTGCTTCCTTGACTAAAAGTGTGTTTTTCCTCCTTTCAAGTGCACACTTTGATGAAAATTTGTGATCATATCCACCTTTCTAGAGCCTCTTTCAGCTCTAGAAAAAATAGGAAATAAGAAAACTAATTGCAACACAGGACTGTAGATTGGATTCTATACCAGAAAAAAAGGAATTAATGGGAGAGTTTGTGAAAGTCAAATATGGTTTGAGAGTAGCTAATGGGCTTGAATTGATGATAATTGGTTGGTTTTGATAGTGGTACTGTGATTATGAAAGATGTTAACATTCAGGGAGCTGGTCAAGGCTATACGGGAATTCTTTGTGCTATTTTGGTGAAGCTGAAGTTATTTCAAACTGAAAAGTTAGGGAATAAAATGAAATAAAACCAAGTAGAAAAAAACAGAAAAGGATATTTTAAAGTTAGCATCATGGATTTTTTGTGGTATACACTAATTTTAATTCCCTGCTTGTTCTTTACATCGGTATGCTTTAATCTGAAGAAAGAAAACATTTTAAGCATTACTAGTAGAATTGCTTTATAATAATATTCATTTTAAGGTTTTACAACTAATGACCAATTCTGTTAATATTTAAAATCAGCCCACATGCACCCTTCTCCATACTCCATCATTTTCATTCAAAATGCTGATCAATTTTGCACCAGTCAACATTGAGATTGGTTCTTGCTGGACTCTTTTTCCCTGTTGTTATAATGTATTACTTATTAAAATCTGACCATATCAGTTTAAATATTAATCAGCTTTACCCCTGACATCATCTTATTCCTGCTTTTAATTCATTATATTGTAATTATTTATTCAATGATTGCTTTTACTATGCTGTACTCATTTACAAATTCCAAGGGCTCAGATTACTATCTGTAGATTTCCCACTATATTAAAAGTGGAAAATGTTTTTAACTCACAGATAAATAAAGTAAAAGAAAAATATTTTGTCAAATAGATACCCATCTACAGGGATATGACATTTTCTAGGGAGCATGCTTTAATCTTAGCCATGTGTACAGAAAGAGGGAATAATTTATCTGACTACTCTGAAGATGCCATAAAGACAGGATCTACCATGTAACTTAATTTTTGTCACAACGTCCATATGATAAGAAAGACATCATATATTGCATTAAATTTTATAGTGTAAAAACAAGTTTAAAATGTTCATCAGATTAGTTTTCTTCTTTTTGTTGTTATTGTTAGAGTATTAATTGTACTAATTAATGGCATTTCCATTCATGAAGAGATCACGTCCATTACCCTGTCTCTGTTTATACTCCCACCCTGGCACAATTCCAAATTTCTAGTAATCTTTCTTGTCATCTACTTTTCAGCATAAACTTTCTCTTAGTTTCCATACATGAAAAAGAATATGTGACATTTTTCTCTCTGTTTCTGGCTTATTTCTCTTCAGATATTATCCTCCAGTTCTATCAGTTTTGCTACAAATGACAGAATTTTATACTTAATGGACTAATGCTCCATTCTTTATATGGTCACCATATTTTCTTTATCCATTTGTCTGTGGATAGGCCTAGAGATACGATTCCATGTCTTATCTATCATGACTAGTACCACAGTAAACTTGAGCATTCAGGTACATTTTGTATACTAACTTCATTTCCTTAAGAAACACACCCAAGTGTGCTGTTGGTTGGGTCATATGGTAGTTCTACTTTTAGTTTTTGAGGAACTTCAATGATTTTAAAATAAGTAACTATATGAATTCATATTCACACCAAAAGGGTTCCTTTTGCTCCATATTCTAGCCATAATTTATTTTATTTAATATTTATTCTAACTGGGTATAATATGGTGTCATTGTTAATGCTGTTTTGAGGCAAGGTTTCTCTATGCAGTTGAGGGTGACCTTGAACTTGCTTACATAGTCCAGGGTGGCCTCAAACTTACAGTGATCCTCCTGCCTCAGCCTCCTGAGTGTTGGGATTATAGCTATGCACTACTATGCCCTGCTCTCATTGTACTTTTGATTTGTATTTTCATGAAAGCTAAAGATATTGAGAATTTTTTATATATTGTAGACTATTTTAACTTCTTTTTTATTATTTCTCACATTGACATTTATTTCATAGCATTTCTAGCAAAACAAGTAACAAGTTCAATAAATGAATTCATATTGGCTGATTTCATTTTGATCCATTAGTTAATTTGGAAAAGAAAATCCATACTGATCAAAGTGATAAAAATAAAAAGCACTTTTTCTTTGCTACATAGTGTTTTTAGCTAAAATGCCAAGCTGTTACCAGATGCAAAATCCAACTGCAAGACTCTTATATAACATAGATTTGTCTCATATTGTTTTGATATAGTAACTTATATAGTATTTAGAAATCATATACAAGATTAGGTAAGCAACTGAAAGTATACTTGTGAGAAGTATACTCCACAGTAAATACCTCAATTCTCATGTCACTGAGAAACTGAACTTATTCTAGATTAATTTCTTCCTTTGAGAAGTATCTATTTAGGTAATTTTCCCATTTTTAATTGGGATCACTCATTTTTTGTTGCTATAAGTTTACTGAAATGTTTTTATATTCTAGATGTTAATTCTCTGTTAAAGGAATAACTGGTTCTTAAGAATGGTGCCCTCTATTTTTCTGTTTTTCATTGTGCATTTCTCTCAGTCGTTCTGTGTAAGTCATTATACTGAGCCAAGTCTGATTCTTGAGGCATCTTCTCACTGAGCCCGTGCAGTGGAATGTCTGCGGAGTCCCAGAGACCATAATACACAATGGTTCTGAGCCTTCAAGTGAGCAAATTCAGACAATAATTCCCCTTATATTATCTTTCTGTGACTGAGACATAATATTTAACACATATAACTTTAAAAAGAAGTTTAATTTGGCTCATGGTTTCAAGGAAGTCAGTCGATAGTCAGCTGCCTTCAAGGCAGAAAGGTAATGATGGATCACAGCTTCCTAATTCATGGTGGCTGTGTAGCAGAGCAGGAAAATAACATTAGAGAAGAAAGGGCAAGGGGGAAATGCAGAAGCCAAAGACATAACTCACATGAACATGAAAAGTGTGATTGTTACTCTGATAATCCACTTTAACCCATTCCTTATCAATTTGACACCAAATAGTTTTCCTTAAACTGCACTTAATCTGAAAATAAATATAAGATTGTAATTCTACCTAACATGATATAAATGTTCTTCATACAAACAAAGCATGATAAATCCCTTTGTAGTCTCAACAGTCCCAGCACCTCCAAAATATTCAAGGCAGTGTGCTCTTCGAGACTCAAAGCAGCTCTTAGTTATAAAATCTTGTGAAAATAAAAAGAAAATAGGTTCCTTAATCTCAGAGTACACTGACACAGGGTAAACATTCCCATTTCAAAAGGGAGGAGTAGAGGGATAGAAATGAATCAGAACCAAGAAAAACCAAAACCAAGCAGAGCAAATGTGAATTCCAAAATCTCCGAGTTCAGTGTCTGGGACACATGATCATGAGACATGAGTTCCCTAAAGCTTGCTGATGGCATCCCACATGACCTCTGTATTGTGTTGGGTCTGCTTAGTGCTCACAGCTGTCCTTAGGAGATATTCCAGGTTCCTGTCATCTCTAACTTCCTGACGTCTCCATGTACCATTCCTTCATTCCCAGCTTTACACAGTGCTCCCTTAAGAGTTCCATGCCTGATCTCTCATAGCTTCTTTTGAGACCTAGGTGGAAGTCTCCTTAACCCCACAACTCTTTCATTCTGCATGCCAGTAAAATTGACATCACATAAGATGCCAAGGTCTGCTGCCAGTGGGATAATGGCTGCTGCTCTTGACCAAGACTGTAGCAGGCTCTAAGTAACTGTACAGTGAAATAAATACAGGAAATGGATTCTCTAGGCAGCCTTTCTCTGGTGCCAGGGGCTCTCTTGTTAAGTGAAATGTTTACTCTTGCACCCTTGGCCCTGTGATGGATGGTGTGTTACTAATTCCTGAGATGCCCTCAAGCCATCTTTCCTATTGTCCAGGTATAAAGTATGTAGTGGTACTAGAGGGTTCTTTTTGATGGTGTTATTTTCTTCAATGTAAGGTTGGGGCCAACTTCTTTTGGCCCCAACCTTACATTTCCATGTATGTACTTTTAGCAAAAATGTAAATTTCACAACAATTTCTGTTCCCTTCTTTTGTCATTTCCCATGTCACTGTAAGTGTGGCTAAAAGCATCTAGCAATAACATGTCATACCCTGAACTTTGGGTTGCCTCGACATCTTCTACAACAGATGAATGAACCTATCACATTTAAACTCAGCCTCCCACCAAACTTCAGGACATAGGGAAAACATAGAAGATTTTTGCAGAATGTAAATTTCATGACCTCCAGACTACTTCATTCTCACCTCAAGAGCCTGGCATTTACCATCTCCATTCCTATCACTGTTCTGCTCCTCTCTGCTCTGACCAGAATCCCCCATCCAGATCTGCTTACAACATTCCAGGGCTTCTCCAGCCAACTTCTTCAAACTTTTCCAAGTAATTCCAAAAGCCATTTCCAAAGTCTTCTACCCCACATGGTCAGATACAGTCACAACAATACCCCCACTTCTCTGTTACAAATTTTCTGTATTAGTCAGTTTTCTCATTCTGGAACATAACACCTGACACTCACAATTAAAGGAGAAGAGGTTTAATTTGATTCACACTTTCAGGGAATTCATCCCATGGTTTACTGGCTCCAAGGCAGAAACATCACGGCAGAAAGGTAAACCAGAGGAAAGCTGCCTAGATCATGTTGATTGGCAACAGTACTAGAGAGGAAAGGAGAAGAACGAGACATAGACCCCAAGGTCACACTTCCACGATCCGCTCAGATACATGCAGAAGTGTGCCTTACTAATCCTGTTAGTGGTTCTCAAGCCAATCATGCCTACATCACATTTCTGAAGATGCCTCCTGCCTTCAGCACCTGTGTTCACTGGAGGATGAGGTGAAATTTTTTCTTAAAATCAGATTGTTCTGAAGATTTCAGGCCTCTTATCTATTTTAGGCTATAATCCCACAAAGGCCACAACACTCCAGTAGGTAAAATTTCCACTATCTGCAGTTATAGAGTATCATGGGACTCTCTCTTCTACCTTTACCCCTGCAGAGGAGAGCTGCCCTTCACTAGACAGCGGATTCTGGGCTATTCTGTTTCTTTGGCTGCTCTGCTATGCCAGGCATCTGGACTTTACAATGTTTGTAGTTTTCTTCTATTGAATTCCAGTGTTTGCCTGTGGTCATGCACCTTGAAATGTGACTGCTGCTTTTGTTTTATTTATGGAGGACCAAGTGAGTGCTATGTGCCTCTATTCAGTCTTCACACTGATTTCTATTTTCCTTAGCTTTGACAGTACTGTTTTTAATTCCAATGTTTCCATTAAACCTCATCTCTCCCTCTTTTGGATTTTTATTTCCTTTGAAAATGAAAATTTTTATCTTCATTTAAAATTAGTGAGGGCAATTGTATAATTGTAGCACAGGGAATTTATAAGCAAGTTATAGGACAGTCTGAGTTTTAACTTCAAAATTAGTTGTGCTTTATTTACTTTGAACTCATAGGTGAAATTAATTTACATATAAACTTATTTTACTGCATAAGATTAAATTAGCCATAATCCAAATATGTGGCAAAGCACAAAGCCTAACCACATTATTTTTGGAAGTTGAGTTGTCAGTGCATTGATCTCAGACTTCATGAACTTCACATTTCAGTACAAACTGGTTTACAGCTATAGCATTGAGCTAATGCTACATAACTGCTGCTAAACTCTGAAAAATACAGATAAAGAAATGACCCAAAGCCACATAATTTTTAATACTGTTAACTCTTTTGCTTAAGTTTTTTTAAAATCACTTTTATTAAAGAGGTCGATTCACATCAGACCTTTTCTCATTTCAGGTAAGTGCTAGGATGGCATACTACTGAGACTGTAGAAGCACTTGTGGGGCCTGCATGGGACTCTTTCCTTAGCTATTAATTTCAAATACATCTTCCTATGTGTAACATTAAGAGTAAATACAGAATTCTTACTGGGTCTGTTTGTTTCAATTTTTGCCCTTGCCAGCACCACCTAGTTTTCTAGAGAATTTCAGCTTCCACTCCTTCCAGGTTTGGAATCAATCCTATGCAACCAGACAGATATTAAGAGCTATATTTATAGTCACTAAAAGGAGTGTGGCAGGAGCCATCCCTTCCTGGGCCAGTGGAGTGTTCAATGGGCTACAGATACTCTGCTACCCAAAGACACTGTTGACTAAACCTCACAGCTGGAATCCTTGCTTTTGCAGACATTCTCAACTTGATGACCAAACTGGTGTTGTAGATTAAATTACCATTTTTAATAAGGGCCCCACCCCTTTATTATTCTGCCTAGAACTTCATATCCTGTTTCCTAGACATGAGTTGGAGTTGTGTTTCCCATTGAGTGAGCCCTTTCTTTTACTTGCCTGGAGATAAATCCCTAGTATTGACTAGAGTTTCTATTAGACTTTCCCTGCTAGATTACAGTTCCATAAAGACTACTTATGGCTTAGAAACCTGCAGATACTATGATGTAGAATGCTCAGTGACTTTCCTTTCTTTTAGGTCATCGACCCCAATCTGCCTTTGTTGGCTCACTCTTACTGCTGTGACTTATGGCCAAGCACTTCTCAAAGCATTTGTGGTGGTATATAAGACAGCATCAGTATGCAGAGTATTCACTCTGCAAAGGACATCTTGAATAGCTTTCTTTAGTAAATGCAAATAATCACAATTAAACTAGTGGTTTTAATATTTTTAATGAAAAAATTTCTAACTTTTCTCCAACAAAAAGAGTAGAGTTTCTTTTTGTTTTACTGTTTCAAAATTTGATGAGGCCCAGATGCAAGTTATTCTTGTTGAGATTCCATAATATGCTAGGCATTGGAAATCCTAGCTAGCACTTGGAGGTTAACATTGTACGTAGGTTAACATTGTGCTATGAGCATGATAAGGCCTTCTGTATTGTCTGATTTTTTGCACAACCCAGTTTCCATGGTAATGTGTTTGTGCCCACAGAGAAACAAAAATGAACACCTAACTAGAGCTGAACTAAGAGATAAACTTTATTTGGTGGGTACTTTGCTCTGGTGCTGTTAAGGAAGAAAAGCAGAAAAACAGAAAGGTTTCAAGTTTGAGCTCAAAGATACCAATGATTTGTTTTGACCAAATAAAAAATCATTTTTCATGTTATTAATAACACCATTTAGGAGATTTTTTTTCCTCTAAGAGTGATCCTTAAAAACATTACTTAAACAAAAGACTCTCTTTTAATGGTTTGTCTTGTTTTATGAATTTGTTCTCTATAGTAGACATTTGTATTTCCATATTTCAAGAATTTGGGTGATTTTCATGAAAGTATCTAAGTAAACGGGATTTGAAATGAAACCTTGACAACCTAAGACTTGAGCAAATGAGTAAAAGAGTATTTTCAAAATAAAAATGGATTATTTTTTTCCTCTCTTCTTTTTTAATGTCCAGGATACGCCTAGCCTATTACCAGTTTATGGTATTTGAAAAGAGCTTATAAATAGCAAAAAGATGTAAATTCAGCTACTTTGACTTAATAGAAAAAAAAATTGGTTGCCTTAATTAAGGCTGACACTTTTATGCCAAATTCCTAACATTCCTTACAGCAGGATTTTGAGCACCACTAAAATAATTCACATCCATTTGCAAGCTCCATTCAAGGGGCATAAACTTCATTTGTGAAAGACAGAGCAAAACTCCCTGAGCTTCTGTGGCTCTTTGCTGTATTGTCATCTCCTCCCCCCAGCTGCCCAGATCTCCCCCCACCCTGATCTCTCTCATAGTGTAGACACTTGCTCCCTTTTTTATTTGCTACTTCTTTGTTTGCTGTTACCCACCCTTTTTGTGCTTTCCTTTCCTTAAGCCCCAGTCTCCCTTTCCCATTATTTCCTGTTTCTGTGCTACATTTAAACCTATTTTTCTCAGGCTTCCCTCTTCAGTGGTTTTCCCAGCAGACATCATGGAAAATTCATGGGTCAAATTTTAAATCTTTCTCTTGAAACATAGATGAGATATTTGGCTTGTGGAGTGACAGAAAATGAAATTAAAAGGTAATTAGGAATGAGAGTGTAGCAGAGGATCAAGTCTGGGTTTTATCCCATAGTCTAGTGCTTCTCAAAGCATCTTATTTGTCTACAGATAACATTTTGAAGGTGCAATGATGCAGCATTAAATCATATTGTCACATAATAAGAATATTCTTCAGTTATCTTTTAATTCTTTTGATTAGTTTAAGGAGAAAATCTTAAATTGATATAAATTTGTGTTTTAAATTGTATTTTTAATCAACCTATTAAAGGAGTGGATTTCTGCTGAAATTGAATAACACTTGTTTACTTTTATCACTTTTTAAAGATAAATTTTATAGAAACTGGTAGTCATTTTCCATTTTCTAAGTAATGTGATGTTTTTCTTTTCAAGCACATTTATTTAAATAAAACATAATGAGTCTTTTAAAAGACAGTCATTAAATATGGTGGCAGGAGGAAGAGTCAAGATGACTCCTTTGTTGCTCAAAGAGAGGAATGGTAGTGGCATTAAGAAGATAATAACTACAGGAAAAAGAAGAGCAGGGAAAAATAACCAACTATAAGAAATGCTGTGTCTGTTATTACTGGATATCTACCAAAGTCTGTTTAAATCAAAATACTGTAATACACATTCTCTACTATGACCCCAATAAAAGGGCACCATAGAAACAACTTTATCATTTTTTAAAATCTTACACCCTTACTTCACTTCCAACATTCACAGGTTCCTTACTGTGGCAAACATTAAACCTAGGTTATATCTCTCATTTTTAATTTTCCCTTGGTTGAATTTGGCCTTGTGTTTAAATATCAGAAATTCCTCGGGTCTTTATTTCAGCACTTTCACTTTCAGGCATTAGTGGAAGACCCCTATTCAGCCAAACTTTTTAGTCTTGTTAGTCTGTGACTGGGCTCCCTGTACTCTTTCACTAAACAGCAAGCTTGGGTGGATAACGACTGAACTAGAGACATCTGTACTGAAGCCCTAAGTAATTGGAAGTAAATATTCAAATTTAGTCTAAGCTTATTGTTTTCTTTCACTCTCAAATGATGGTCCCCCTCCTGCTCCTGTGTGAAAGAGGATGTTAATGACTTTGTTGATGCTATAACTGGAATGTTGGATGTGCCCCAAAGGTCCATGTTTGAGAGTCTTGAAATCAGGGTGTTATTATTGCGACATAATGAAACTATTAAGAATTGAGGCTTATAGGGAGGTTGGAGCATCAAGTTCATGACCCTGAAGGAAATTATGGGACTTCAGCCTCCTTTTGTTCACTTCCTGGCTCCTGGTGTAAGATATTTTGCTCTACAATCCATAGTATGCTCAGGCCATGATGTGCTGGCTTCCTAAAACCTGATAGCAAGGAACTGGCCTAATCATGAACTAGAAACCATGAGCCAAAATAATCCTTTTGGGATTCTGGGAAGATGGCAGAACAGTAAGCAGCAAAGTAAAAAAGCCTCTCTGAGAGAAACAGTCCAGATGCTGGAATACGGCACTCTGGAGAAGACCAGAAGAAAAGAAATGGATCCCCTTGACTCTGGAAGAAACTAAAGTGAAAAAAAAAAAAAAGAAATAAAAGAACAGAAAAGAAAAGAAAAATTTAAACAGAAGGCAGCAGACACACTTTCACTGGAACTGATTCCACTGTGTGTGAAGTGCCACTGGAATCCAGAGACCCATAGTTACAGTGAAGTTGGGGGTTGGCAAGCCTGAAGGCCTTGGTGGGAAGACACAGTCATGGAAGGAAACAGCAGACCAGAGAACTGCACTAGCTTGCAATGAGTGTGGGGACCCAGTCCTCCCAGGGGAGTGGGCAATTGGCTGGGTGCCATTTTGGAGCTGGGTAGGATAAGCCCAGAACCAGAACTGCAGCTGGCTTCATTCAGCCACTCTTAGCTCAGAGCAGACTGGTGAAAATTGCTTGGACTGAGTCCCGCCCTTGTGCACAATCCAGTAGCCAATGCTGGGTTTCCCTAAAGCTATCCCTAACCAACCCCACCCATGTGGCACACACTAAAGTGGTGAAGACTGCCTGTGATTAACCAGCTCAGGAGGGAGAAGCTAGCCTTCCCTGCCCCTGCTTATACACCAGTAGTCACCAGAAGATTGGGAAAAGCAGCAATACCTAGCCAGCACACTTCAAAGTAATTATAACAAATACAGGAAGTTCCGGGGACCCCACTACCCATTTGTCTGGAAGAAACCAGGAACATGACAAGAGGAAGAAACAAAAGGAAGCCTCTGGCCTCCAATACAAGCAGTATTAGCCCAGAAGAGGTAAACACAGAAGAGATTAGAAGTTGCATACCTGCAATTTCTGAAGCAACAGCATCTGACATAAAGAAACAACTTCATGAAACCATAAAAGGACTTAAAACAGAAATATTAATACAAGTAAAGGGAAGTATGAGAAAAATAATAAAAGAAATACTAACCACCTCTCAAGAAAACACAGATGGAAGAATAGAGGAACATAGAAAAAGAAGGGAAACCTTCAATGAAGAATATAAAAAATTTAGAATACATGAAACAGGTTCAAAGAGGTTACCAGGAAATTAAAAACTCCATTGAAAGCTGGCAAAGCTGCTTGAAAGAAACTAAAGATAGACTATCAAACCTTGAAGACAGGTTTGTAACTTGCGATTGAGAAAGGAAAGATCTCCTAAAAATAACAAAGAACTAGGAAATAACAATACAAAGGCTAAAAGATGACAACAGCATCTACAATTTAAGAATAAAAAATGTGAGTGAAGAAGCAGGGGTAAACACAAATGAAATACAAAGACTATTTACAGAAATAATTAAAGAAAACTTCCCAAGTATGGGAAAAGGAAATAATATTCAGATATATGAGGCATAGAGAACTCTAGCCAGCTATAACCAAAATAGATCTATACCCAAACATATAGTAATCAAGATCTCAGAAATTCAACACAAGAATGGAATATTAAAAGCTGTCAGAGAAAAGAAATAGATCACCTATAAAGGAAAACCCATCAGAATCATGACAGACTTCTTGACACAAACCATCCAATCAAGAAGAGCTTGGAATGAACTATTCCAAGCCCTGAAAGAAAATAACCTCCAACCCAGATTGATGTACCCTGCAAAACTATCTCTCAAAATTAATGGAAAAACAAGATGCTTCCATGACAAAGAGGAACTGGGGGAGTTCATGACCATCAATCCAACCCTATAAAAAATACTGAAGGACATTCTAGAGAGAGAAAAAAAGATCATGGTTTCAGGAACAGTGGCAGAGGGGGCTCACTGAATGGGGTAGGCAGTGGAATGAAAGGGAAAAGTAGACAACCAATGGCAGAAAAATAGTGTGGCAGAAATGAGGCAGAGACGGTTGGCCATAATCACTAACATAGATGGCCTCAGTACACTAATAAAAAAAAACACAGGCAGAGTGGATCAGGAGATGGTGTCCATCAAGATGCTTTGTGTAAGAAATATAATTAAAGAGGGTTTATGGACTGAAAGTCAAAGATGAAAAAATAATGCTCTATGTGACAAGGAACCAGAAAAAATTAGGGGTAGCTCACCCATCAGCTGCAGATTGGTTGGAAAGAAATAACACTTTTATGCAATGGAAACTACTCAGCTATAAGGAAGGAAAACCTTGAGGCTCTTGTAGGTAAATGGATATAAGTTGAGATCATGCTCAGGGGTAAAAAGGTTCAGAATCACTTAGGTAAATAGCGGGTTGCTTCCCTAATCTAAAAACTAAAGGAGTTAGTGGGATACAAAATGTACAATGTACTCTGTGAAAGTGAAAGGGGAGGAATTGTCTAAAAAGGAAAGGCAGCAGACATTGTTAATCTTGTATCATGATTTGAAACCCATATTGCTTTCATTGCTCTGTTTAGTTCGGTTTTCTGTTCCAGTTTTTCTACTTGTACTAGATTTGATGGCATGGACAGCTATTCCACAAAAAGCAGGATATACTATGGTAACCATTTTCGATTTCCTGTTAGCTTAATTTGAAGCCCTGTATTGATTTCACTGTCTTGTTTTGACTGATTTTATTTGAATCTTTTTTGTTTGATCACTGCCTTGTTTTGATTTTATAGTATCAGTATAGTATTTGATAGTATCAAGTTTGAGGTATAGGCAAGTACTTTGAAGACAATGAGATTCACTATGATACCCATTCTGGTTTGACTATTATCTTCTTTTGAAGTTCTATAATGTCACCAATGTTTTGTTTTTACTGATTTTGTTCTGTACTGTTATGTTCAATTTTATTATGCCTGATGATATTGGCAATTCTATTGAAGATAACAAGAGACATTGTTAATCACCTTGTATTTTGGTTTTAAGTCATGTACCATGTCCATCCTTTTGTTTTGACTGATCCTATTTTGTTTTCTCTCATTTTGTTTTATTCTCCTTAAAATAAATTTTAAAAATTAGTAATCCTTTTGTCTTTATAAGTTAATTATCCCCAGTATTTTGTTATGGTGGCAATAAGCTGACTAACACAGTCATATGATTTTTATGTATCTTGTATTAAGATACACAAAATCAGGGATGCCAAAAAATTTCTTCTCTGGGTATCAGCCAAGCTTTTATTCTTATTGGTAGTTTAAAGAAAAATGAAAAATTTTCTTTTCCAGCAAGACCTCTAATTTTTCTTTCTTCCTTTTAGAGTAGACTTGCTATTCTATTTAAGCTTTTTTTGGAGGTATTTATCTGTAGCTATTTCCCATCTCCTGAGATGCTGTACTTTATTATATCAAAAAAATATTGTATACTTGGGCCCTATCTCCATAAAAAATGGCCTTTTTGGGATAAATGCCTACAGTGACATCGATCTATGTCTATGGTGAAATAAATTAAATTGATTCAATTGAATTGAGTTTTAAAATAGCTAAAATGTTAAGTAAAAAATTAATTAATCATTATTTTAAGTAATTAAATAAATTACTTCATAGTTTCTTATTTTTAGCCATTTTAGAAATTCTACTGCATTTGACAGTATCATAGATGCATATTTTCAAACAAGTATTAAGATTTTCTTTAAAACTTGGGAGTAATTAATGCCAGTACTAGATGGTGACTTTTTTTTGCTGTTAATATTTACTTCTCCTATAATTAAGAGGTACATTTCCTAAATTTTGACAGAGATAAGAATAAAAGGCCTGAAAATTGATTAGATTTATAGAAAACACAATTTTGTACTTCCTATGTCATATATAAAAACATTTTGGTCATGACATTTTGTATCATACTTAACACTTCTGTTTTAAAAAACATGAGTCATTTCCTCTGTCTGGGGCATGACTGTGAATTGGAAAAGTCTGGGTACATATGAAATTACAGAAATATGTTTAGGGGACAAGATCCACATCTAGTTTTGAATTTCATCTTGACTTTATACTAAAGCAGTGGTGTTAAGATAAATTAATGAAAAAAAGATTGATGTAGTAGATAGACATTTAACTGTGTCTCATGCTACTAACCTCAAAAGAAATAAATGATATCCCTAGTTTTGGATTTTGAGTCTCATCCTTGATTCTAAAATTGTGTAAATTTTTACTAAGATGCAACCTTGTACTTAATTTTTTGTCAGTTTTCTTATGCAAGAAAAAGAACTTATGCTGATGAACAATGTCACAACTACAATAGAAGTAATATTAAAGAAAATTCATGCATTTATCCCATTCTAACTCAATGTTTTGGTAGAACAAATATGGGCTTCACCCACCTGAATTGCTAGCTGTTTTCTCTTTCAGCCTCAGGATTTACACCTGTAAAACAGAATTTTTAACAGTTTTTTTCATTTATCTGCTGTGAAGCCTAAATTTAAAAATGTATTAAATGTGGTAATATTTGTAAAATGCCAAGAGTGTCACCTAGTATATACTCATTTTTTACCCCAAGTCCCTCAACACATCATCTCATCTTTTTTTTCCCTTAGAAGACCAAGAGTATATTTGCTATGGTTTGGGTCTTGACCATTCCCAAAAACCCATGTGGCTATGGCCTGGTACTCACGGTGGTGCCTGGGCAGTGCTGGAATCTTTGAGAGTGAGATCTCAGACAACCCCCTTAGGTCATGGGGAACATGTCTCTAAGGGGATTGTGGAACTCCAACCACTTCCTCTTCTTTCTTTTCTCTCCAGCTCATGGTGTGAGTGGTTTTGCTCTCCCACATCCTCCTGCCAAGAGGTGCTGCCTCGCCACAGGCCTGAAACCATGGGATCAATCATTCAACGAATGGAACCTCCAAACTTTTGAGCCAAGATAAATGTTTTTCTTTTCACAACTAATTAACTCAAGGATTTCATTATAGTGCCAGGAAGTTGACTAACAATAGTTTTCTCCTCAGTTTCTGAATGGAAGATGATGTGTTAAAATCTAAGATGAATGATAATGATGCATGGTGATAGAAGGTGATAGGTAATGTTAAATACTGAACTGATTATGATCTGAGTAAAATATCAGACTGTATTAAGCAAGATTGTTTCCAACATTCACATATATTACACACAAGATGAGATGGAACAAATTATATTTGCTTAGTAGATAGAAAATAGGATTTATATGGAAAATTTTCATAAATTTCTTAGATGAAGTGAGTGCTTCCAGGTATGGTGTTGGGCCTTGCTAGGGGCTTAGGAGTCAATTATGTATGTGTCACAGAGATTTAAAAAAAAAAAAAAAAGGAACAGAAAAAAACCACAAAGGAGTCTCATTGGGTCAAACAAAATAAAAACAAAGCAGAAAAACAATAGAAGTAAGAGAAAAGCCATTCTGTGCAGAATGTTAACATGTTATGATCACTAAAGTTACTAGCTTAAGAGAATTGTTGTGCATTAATTCTTGGGGACACAATCAAAGTGAAAGTTTCACATTGAGATCCATGTCATGCTATCAACTGCACAGGTTTAGGAAAGGAAGCAATGGCAGACTTAGTAAATTAGTCCTAAGAAATTTACGGGCATCACAGCACATATATGGAGCATGAAAATCAAACTGACGGTTTGTGTGTGACCCACATAGATCTCTGAATATGAAGTTCTCTGATGACATTTGCTTTACATGTCATCATTATGTTATGGTTTATGTTTCTCTGTGTATGACACTATGATTAAAAAATCCTCAGTATGCTAACTTTGAAATAAAAATGTTAAGTTCTTAAAGTTTTCGTAGAAAATATTTTTTCATATGTTAGATAAATAAAGCAAAATTTGGAGTTACGCTATGGGTCAAATTATAGTCTTCTATCATGACAAGAAGCAGAGCCAGGAACAGAAATCGCATCCTTGTTCTAAATTACCAGCATTTTAATAATGTTTGTTCTATGATGTAATCAAGAAAAGTCAAGTCTGTATTTGACATTATGTGGCTTATAAAATATTTTTGGATATATACACATATGATATATACATATATGAGTACATAGATACTTTTTTTTTTTTCCAGGCTGAGACTGATAGTTGGGAGACAAATTTCTGGGTAGAGTTCTGAGTTGAAGAATTTGGAGAGAATGTGAGAGAAAAAAAATCACAATCCATGGCCGTAGAGGCAATAGTTACATGAAAAATACTGGTAAAAAATGCTCACAGAACTAAAAGTAAAACACGTTAGATGTTAGATGACAATATATTTGCTTGCCTCTTGACTGAGGACAAAATTCATCTCAGATGGTTCTGCTGAAGAGACAGTGATACAGTGGTTTTCATCCTTGGCTGTACAGTGAAAATCCTTGGGTACTACTAGAAATACTAGTGCCTGACTTCTACCCCCAGAGGTTCTACTTTAGTTGGTCTGGTTTGTGGGCTGGCCAATGGGACTGTTAAACTTCCCAGCTGATTCTAATATGCAGTCGAGTTGCGAACACTGCTTTAATTGGGGGGTGGGGCGGGAAATTGCTTTCACAGGTGTGCACACTTTAAGACTTAAGTGATGTTAAGACACCAGAAAATAATTACAAGTGAAGCTAGTACTATCCATATAGCCCCAGAACAAAGGGGACAATAGATTGGCTCAGTGAAAGAAGGACCAGTGGAGAAAAGGATATTTTATTAGTGCAATAGAATGGGTGTATATATAAGGGTATGGGTGCTGATAATACAGGCACAAGTGAACAAGGAATATCAGTTAAAGTGCTCCAGAGAAACAGAACCAATAGGATATGTATGTGTGTCTGTGAAATTGACTTGTGTGATTATAGAGGCGAGCAAGTACAAAATGTGTGGGACAGGCTTCAACTCAGAATTCTACTCTGGCTGTAGTTTGGCTTTCAATTTAACTTGTTGCCAGAATAACTTCTTGTTCCTAGGGAAGTCAGCCATTTGTTCTATTCAGGCTTTCAATTAATTGAATTACAGCCCCATTCATTATGAACAATAATGATTAGGAAAGATAGTCTGTTTTACTCCAAATCCAGCAATTTAGTTATTAAATCTAGAAACTCTCACAGAAGCATCTAAAATACTGTTTAACAATATACTATTTGAGCAGTGAGCTTTAGCCAAGTTAACATGTGGAATTGTCCATTATAGGATGGTTGTATTTTATGTTGACAGATAAAATCAGGAGTGGAGAAGAAATAGCCAAACTTTTTTCTCTATTTCCATAAGCCAAACAACCTCTAAGGATATAACTCAGTGAAAAATGGATAATGAATCTGAAAGGGCAAAGATAGATGCTCTGCCTTTTCCATTAACTCAGTTATCACAGACTTGAATTATTTTTGAAATACATTTTTCTAGTGCAATTCCAGCTTGGTTAGGTTGAGTGAAGATAAACTTTATTTAAAAAAAATTTTTTTTGGTACTGGGAATCAAACTCACGACCTCAAGCTTACCAGACAAGCAATTGAGCCGCAGAGCTAAATCCCCAGCCAAACTATTTTTTAAAATCACACAAATAGCTTTAGAATTTATATGTGATTTTCCAATGATTTTTGCTGAGATACTTTGAGTTTGAACAGAGAGGTTTGTGTAACGAGCACAAATGTGATTACTAACCAATAAAACAGTAGTAAAATTTATTTTCAGTTTAAAAAGTACCATTCTATTTAATTTTACATTAGGTTTTATCAATATTTTAGATTTGTAAAATTTGTTTTATATTAAATATTTTGAGTATTTATAAAGAAAAAAGGTGAGTAGGCATAAAAAATAAAAGATGCAGTATTTATTATATAATCTGAATGGTATTGTAATCATCCAGGTAAGAAATGATTAAAAGTTGTGCAGGTATAGAAACAGAAAAGAGAGCTGACTGTGGTGATATTCAGTGTAGAGTCTCACCTGTTCCTTGATTATACGATATAAATTACTACATATATAAATGAAGAAACAGCGTGTTTATATTCATGTTATGTGTAGTACACTGAAGTGGAGGTGAAGAGGCAAAGGAAAGTCTGCCCTGGAACTTGGGAGAACCTCATGGGACTGCGGCATATAGACGGAGCTACCTGTGTGCATGACAGCTGGGTGAAGTAAATGGTACTGGGTAAACGGCTGTAGATTAGCTTGTACAGAAGAGAGTAAACACAGATGAAGCTAAGGGAGCCTTTTATATTTAAGGAATGGGTGGAGAGTTAATAAAAAATAATCAGAGACATGAGAGTGATTCTCAAAGAGAAAGGAGTCAAGAAAGCCAAACAAACAATTTCGAAGGTGAAGTAGTGTCAAATGGTTAGGAAGACAGTGTAAGCTTCAGTGAGAATACTTTGAGTATTTGAGACAGAAACTGTACTGTAGTGGGCTAAAGAAAGAGGAACTAGAGATAGTGAGGCCATATAATTCTTTTAATGAATATTGGTATGAAACAAAAGAAAAGGAAATGGTACTAGTTGGTTGAAAGAATTTTGTTTCTTTTTTTCCTTGTCTTCTTTTGTTTTTAGCAGAACAAAGAAGTTAGAATAGTGGTCTATAATCAGAGTTTAGGGACCCGAGTTCATTTCAGGAGTTGACTGGATCCATTGTATAACATTGTGTGCACGATGTGGAAGGTCAATAGAAATAGAAATCTTAGGGATAGTGTAAGGAAGTGGGGTAGTTTTCACGTAAGATAAACTGCAATGTTGGGGTAGCTGAAAACAAAGATTGATAGCCAGTTGACAATGTTCTCATTGAATGCTGGGGACTTGTCTGAAGGTTAGAAGATGAGAACAGCAGGTCTAAATTGAGGACTATAAATCCA
Organism: Hydrochoerus hydrochaeris; assembly: GCA_004027455.1. NCBI lineage: Eukaryota > Metazoa > Chordata > Mammalia > Rodentia > Hydrochaeridae > Hydrochoerus > Hydrochoerus hydrochaeris. The sequence goes on along the minus strand of PVLA01000530.1, from coordinate 3,749 downwards.
GATAGCATGAGCTTAAAAGGAGGGGACGCTCATTAAACAAAAGTACACATGCAATGAGCAGAAAGAGCAGTAAAGAATCTCAAGGATGACAGTCCTGCCTCAGGGACTGAGACGGAGAACACACAGTGCCTGCTAAAGAAAGCAATATGAGCAAAGTTTTCCAGTTTTGCTTTTTTTAATGTTAAAGAGGATAAAACAGAATAAAACCAATCAAAACAAACCAGTGTAAGAGACACAGGACTTCAACACATTACGAAATCAACAGTAGTTAGCATAATGCCTCTTGTTCTTCAAAATACCTGCAGATAACTTAAGACATAATAAAAATCAAACAATAGAATAGAAACAATAAAAACAAAACAATGAATGCCATAAAGAACTTCAACACAAGCCAATAGTAAGTCCAAAATTGCTACCATAATATTTTTTGCTATCTTTGAAATAACTGTTCCTGCCATTGGATTTGACATGATCAAGCAAAGCAAAAGAGAATAAAACCCAACCCAACAAAAAAATGGAAATGATACAGGATTTCCAAAACAAGACCATAGGGTATCTAACAATGGCTATAACCCTCAGAAGAAGATCCCTAGATGCCACACTGTGTACTGCTGTCCTTTGAACCTATGATCAGACCAGTGGTCCTAGACCTGCAATGTTAGTGAAACACCAAAGCACCACAGGCATCCAATTGCATTTCACTTTGATACTATTATCACAGCCTGTGTTTCTCTGGATAAGCCAATTATGTATGGCAGGGAGGGGGGTGTTCTAGGGGGTGAGCGAGTTGGTAATTCTTGTTGTCCAGCCTGCATGCTAGAAGGGGCTGGGGTCTGTCTGTTCCAGTCTGGTGGTGGCCTGCGCATGGTGCTGGTTATGTTTTCAAAAGGGTATGCAGACGGTATCCTTGGATAGTTCAAAGACTTCAGGACCTAAGAGATTTTGCTTTGCTTCTTTGTTTCCTAGAATATGTTATTCCAAAGACTCATTGAATAAGAGGAGAAGTGGGAGTGTTTGGAGGGGAAGGAGCAGGGGAAAGATGAAATATGAGGACTAGAGAGTGTCATTTTTGGTGAGTAAGTATACAGACAGGTAGGGAATAGTGCATTAGACATGACAGAGCTGGGGTTCCATAAAGTACAGTGAGTGGAAATTCTGTTTCAAATAATTTTGGTAGGGGCGTGAGTCCTAAGTTTCTGGACTGATTTTGTAGGTATTCTTACCTTGGTACGGAAGTGATCCACATTGCTAAGAAGCCATGGTGACCATTAAATCCTCCTGCTTTTTCTTCACTTCTAGTATATGATAGCTGGTTTCAGCCTCAAGGGGAATGGTAAATGAGTAACTGTTAGTGAGTGGAAGTCAGTATAGTAAGTATGATTAAATGTGGTGATTTTATTTTGACCACTTATCCTTCAGTGGGACTTAGTGGGAATCCTAAGGAAGCTCACAAGAAACCCGTGGTTGACCAGTGGAATTGTTGAGAAATTATTATTTCCATTCCTTTCCCCATAGGAGTTAGACGAAATTTCCCAGTAGCCTCAAAACACAGAATAAACCCCTTCAGTTCTTGGAGAGAAGAAGTAGGGATTTTCCAAGGGAAAGGAGAATCCCCTATCTTTGTCCCACCATAGTTCATAAAGAAAGGGACCAAATTCTGTGGGGTGGGATGTATATTTTATGTCACCTGAAAACTACATACCTTCTCACACAGAAACCTCATCTTTCTACTTACCTTTTATTGAGCTTTGATTTTATTCTTACCTAATAGATTATAGCTCTTTAAAAAGTTTGTGTACATCTCATTTGTTTTTCAGATGTGACTCAGACAGCATTTGGCTTTTGCTTCTTCCCAAAATCTAAGTTGGGACCATGAGAGCAAATACTTTAGATAGTATAGGCAATATTGTTGGACAGGGAAAATAATTTCTGTCAATATGCACTTATGAAACCTGTAAAGGAAACGTATTTCTATTATATTTGAGATGGGAAATTATCAGTTAGAGTGATCTATACACAGAACATAGATAAATGAAGGGTTTTTAAAGCAATATTCAGTATCAACTCTTCTATATGTATATATATGATATATTTTAATGTCATTAAAAAAAAGACTAAAGACACATTTATATGAACATCAGACAAAATTAAATTTCAACTAATAAAAAAGCAAGAGAGATGTTATATGTTAGTAAAAGGTCTAATATATCAAGAAACCATTTACAATTTGAGGAGCTAATAAAATAATACATTAAATCTAAATTTGAAGTTAAAGGAAATAGTAGATTACAGAAGAGATAAATGAAATAGGAAAAGATAAAGTCAAAACAAAAACTGATTTTTCAAGAAGTCCAAACAAATTGATAAACTTTTAGGTAGGATACCTAAGAAAAAAGAGAAATGACTAATTACTACAAATTGAAGAATCAGGAATGTTATTATTTATACTGTAGACATAAAAAAGGTTGTACAAGCATACTATCAATAAATAAGTACCAAGAATCTATATAACCCACATAAAGCTGAAAAATTCCTTGAAAAACAAAACTTACCAAATTGAAATCATGAAGAAATAGAAAATATTAGTATACCTATGACTAACAAGGAGATTGACTTACTAATCGATAATCTCTTAAAATAGAAAAGCACGGGAGCTGGTGACTTCACTGGTAAATTCTATGAAACATTTAAAGAACCAGCATCAATATTTCCCAAACTTTCCCAGAAAAAAATGAAGAGGAGGGAGCACTTTCTAACCTACTCTATGATATTAAAGCCGGACAGAAACTCTACCAAAAAACCACCAACCAATATTCATCATGAAGGATGCAAAAATTCTTTTTTTTTTAATTTAAAGGGGGGGGAGAAAAACAGAAAAAAGGGTAGAAACAATACAGAATTTCAAAAAAAAATAAACAGTAAGAAATCACTATTTGATACAGTACATATTGTCTTCTTGGATATAGTTGTTCAAGTTACAAAATTAAAGCATACAAAGTGGACATTCAAACAGTGAGGCTGCAAAAAGTTCTGTTCACCAATCCAACAAAAACTTAGTAACATGGTTATCAATCCTACACACTTAAGTATACATATAGTTATCTCTTTTAGAGTACTTTCTTTTCCACCTCTTGCTTTTTTAAAAAATTTTTTTTATTTAAAGAAAAAAATTTGAAACAGAAAGAGGGTAGAAACAATACAAAATCTCAAAAAACAAACAAAACAAACAAACAAAAAAATAGTAACCAGTAAAAAATCACTAGTTGATAATTACATAGTTTCCTCTTAGATGCAGTTGTTCAAGTTACAAAAGTAAAGTCCACAAAGTGGACATCCAAACAGTGAGACTGCAGTCAGTTTTGCTCATCCATCCAACTAAAACTTTAGCAACACGGTTATTAATTCCACATGCTCAAACATACATGCAGTTATATCCTTTAGAATACTCTCTTTTCCTTTTTTCCCTTTATAATAACTATAGTCCATTCTCATAAACTACTTAGAAGTTCTACACATGTATAAATCTCTACACATATACCTAGCCTTTCTACAATACAAATTCCTAGAGAAACACAAAATGAAAAGAACATACAAAAACACAACACTAGGTGATCTATGGTAGTCACTATGATGTCTCTTGTTATTTTCAATAAAATTGTCTATATCGTCAAATATAATATAAACTTAGCATTGCTTTACACTATTAATAAAATCTAAACATTGGAGACATTATAGGACTTCAAAGGCAG